>JAVRXN010000008.1:86683806-87283806 GCA_033556935.1 Timema podura | reverse complement strand
TTAAATAAAACCACTACGACTAACATTATTTGAAAGTGCGTGTAAATGATTATTTACTCTACAGTTATATTTTAAACTTGATGCTATGCACTCTTATTCAGAGTTGAAAGCATCGATTCAAAACAAACAAGGCGAGATGTGTAAGAAGAGACCAATATTATTTTGTCTCAAGTGCGCCCAGTCCGAGATATATTAGGATGGCCTGAGGGGGGGAGGGAGAAGGTAGAAGGGGGTGTTAATCTGTTTCTACCTGCATCGTGAATAGTACCTGTCAAGGCCAAAGAAAGAGAGCTGGTGACAAAATCTGAGGGGTGAGTTGAAAGGTGTGTATGGTGGGGGTAGGTATTCGATCGTAGAGATCCTAGCAGGACATCGCTGAACTATTTTATACAATTGTATACCATTAATTACGATAATTCCATTAGGTTTATCAATTGGAAAAAAATACGTACCTTTATTTTAGCTTAAGCTCTGTGATTGTATAGGAAGAAATTTGATCCTACTCACAAGGGATAAAGTGCCAACTTTGAATCAATTTACTAAATTAATTACTAAGATATATTCAAATATCTTCCAATACAAACATAGAACTTTATTTGATTTACAAGATAAAAAATACCACACACTTCTGCGATGTTTCATAATCCCGGAAACTGTGCCAGAAATAGGCAATATTTTTGCGCTTTATTCAGCCCTTCCATCCCATCTTTACTCCCTCTTAATATGGCTTTAACTATGTAGTCATAGTCTATGGTTGTGTATGTCTACTCTTTACCTTTTATATAATCTTTTTGTGTGACACTTAAGTTTTTAAAATTGAATTTAATGATAGTTTCATAGAATGTGTGCGAGGTGAAATTTAGGCGCAATAATAATTTAATATTGTTTTCAAAATGTTAATACAGGCTGGTTATAATTCCCACCATATGTATCAGAAACAAGAGCTTCCCAAATAAATGTTGATTTTAATTTGACATAAATTAAATTTCTTTTCAAAAAAGTGTGGGCTGTTTATGTTTTAGGTAGATGTGAGAGATTACATTACATTTAATACTCAATACCCTTGAAATTAGAGCGCATTTTTTCCGTATCCTGTACTAATACTATTATTATTATTAGTAGTAGTAGTAGTAGTAGTCATCGTAATAGTAGTAATAATAATAATAATAGTAATAATATATAAAATAAAACCATGATCTACACATTTGTATTAACAAAACTATCCGCTTATTTATTTGAATGGTCTATTGATCATTAATTCAATGATTATATTGGCATAGTCTGTCATATTTATTATTTTCTTCAGTAGTTAACTCGTCTTAATTCCTATTGTTGGAAATTACGTCCAACGACTTTTCATTGTAGAATGATTATTTTGAATTTAAGAGGAACTTACCCACCTCGGTGACGTAGTTAGCTAACGCGCCAGTCGTGTTGAGCTAGACCACCGAGGACGGGGAGATTGAGGTTCGAATCTCGGTCGGGTGAACTGAGGGTTGCTTTACCTAAGTGGTTTTCCACTCTACTTCCACGCAAATGCGGGTTCTCTTCCCCTAAATTTAACCTTCCCAATTCCTAATCCATTAGTTTAATTAGTACTTAAGCGTATAACCCGAACGGGTAGTAAGACGCGGTGATAAATTAATTAAGAGGAACGTAATTACGAGTAAGCTTGCGATTGTATAGTTACGAGTCCGACAAGTGGGTATGTTGCAAGTAGACGAGCCATAAGGGGACTCTGAAATAAAGTTAAACGTAAAAATTTCATTTATGAATCAAATTTGAACAAACAATTTTTTTTTAGAACAATCTGGAACTAATTTGGTATTATCAAATATATTTTAAAATAAAGATTTTTAATAGTTTGGGAACAAACTTATCGGTGGGGAACTGAGATTCAATTTCTCTTTTTAACGGTGTTCATTTCGACCGGGTGGAAGATAGGGGAGATCCAGGAAGACATTTTTTGGGGGAAGGGGAAGAACTTTTACCCGGTGGAGGAGTACGGAATATCTACCCAATTTATTTCTAATTTAACAGTTAAAATAAGTGCCGTTTTAAGGTCATCCTCGACTCCTGATCCGCTCAGATGTGTTAAATTCTAAATCTCAATTTTTTCGTCCATCGCCTGACTATTTGCGGAGGGGGGGTAGGGAGGAAGGTTTATTTTATAGACACTAAAAAAAGCCAAGAGCCTGAGCAGTGAAGGATAAGTCGTATGTAGCCTAATATTTTAAAGAGTTAAATTTTGTATCATCGTTGACGTACTATTCTTAAGGTACACCTTGTGATAGTATCTGTTATTGTTATTAGCAATGTCAAGTTTGGTCAGGAACTGAATAATAAAAGTGGGGTAAATGATCAACTCCTGATTCATGTCATGCTGGTTCACGAAGACTAAATGTACCGAGCTGTGGTGACACGACTGGATCAAACTCCATAGTCAAAACGTTGCTATTTACCTCAATGACTTCTCTCAAACAAAAATATTTACAAATAAAATACGTTATCTTTAAAACAAGAATGATTTCTTCAATCAAACTTAGGATATTCCACATAGATATATATTTACTAAAAAATAGTTACTTTCCAGTTAGCTTCTTTTTCCATCCAGCGACCATATTTAGCAAATTTATTCCTCTTGTGAATACGACTTGGTGGATTGTTTTTAGCCATATTAAAAAAAATCTCTAAAAGATTTTGGGTAAGGTTCGAAAGTGTACGACCAACCTGCTGCTCTGAAGTTAAATTATGGAATCACTAAATAGTGAAATGATCTGACCAGATGAGCTTCAGAACTGCAACACGAGATGGGATAAACTGATATTCTTGTTTGAGTGGGGGTGTCCACAGCTGGGAGTGCTGTCATCAGCCATCACAAGTTCAAACTGTGAAAGATAATAATAAGTGGGAAGAGGAGAGGGGTATTTGTCTACTCTAAATGTTAGAACCAAGTTCTTAAATTCTCCGCTAGTTTCAGGTATTGTCGAGTCACTCAAACATGGAAGTTCCACGCAAAAATGTATTAAGTGAAGTGATATGTTAAAGTGATTTACACCACAAGATGTTATAATCAAAAGCCAACCTCTTAGAGGCAATAATCAAACATCTGCTGGTTCACAAATAATCCACTAGAAAATTGATATTAATTTGAAGCCTTAACACAGTAAGATAAAGATTAAATAAATAATTACAAACTGCTTTATAAAAATGTTATTTTTAGATGTTGAAGTAATATTTAATTATTTAAAAAGTATTTAGGTGATTGTATTGAAATATTTACAATTTAATATAAAGTATGCTATTATGTCAAATATAAAAAATCAAATACATAGAAATTTTGGTTTTAGAAAAATAATGTAATCAAATTTTATCTGTTAAAACAGATTTTAAAGCAAAAATTAAATTTTTAATATATATATATATATATATATATATTTAAAATCAAAACACAATTAGAATTAGTCTTGATGAAAAAAAAATTGTTTTCTTAAAAAGAATCCAATGCACGATTCCCCTTAAGCTAGCCACACAAGCTCAAACTTCCTTCAGACAACGGCCGCTCGCTAGTTTGACGTCAAATTGGTTTGATATCAGTCTCTCCACACACGCACAAACAATGGTCAGATCTGTCTTCTTTAGATTTCTACAGAAATTAGGGTAGTGTTGTGGCTATCTGACTGATATAATAATTTTGTTTTGTTCAAATTTGAATAAAATGTTTTGTCTAATGAGGGGTGTTAAGAAAAAAGAAGGTTGAAGCTTCTGCAGTGATAATGTACCTACTGAACAAATTCCAAAAGAAGCCAAAGAAGGTCTGAACCAAAAATTGGCTCCTACAACGTGACAAATTTTCTCATATGCTGTTACTTAAAGAGCTGCAGGAGGAGTTTCATAGTTAGTTCATATGCGTATATAATAGCCCAATAGCTTGTGAAACACATTGATAAAAAATCAAAATCAACAGCTGAAAATCACATAAGCTGACTTATGAATACGTGAAAGTTGATCTAGTATCTTTTCTAGCAGTCAGATAAGGTTCTTCATCTGAAAATGGGCCTGTATATGGAACTGATTTTATTGTGGAGAGGAAATAGCAAATAGGGAATTGAGGGAAGAGATTTAGTTCATTTTCTCATTAATAAGTGCAAGAGTTGACTAAAGACTTTGTTTGTAAAGCCTACACTTTATATTCGTAAACATTTCCAGCCTTGAGAATATGATTGATCTTGAAATTTTATGTTCATCAAACTCAAGATTGGGTCCTACATATCTTTCTATCTTCTGTGTCTGTTTATCCCTAATTCTCTATCCGGGGTAACCACTAAATTTTTTTTTTGGATTTAGTTCAACACATATTTTGATGTTATATGATAATACCTCAAAACAAAATATTGATTTTGGTTACGATCTTAAAATTAATAGGGGTCTAGTTGTTAGTTCTTTTTGAAAATTTTTAAATTGTGTTTAAATGGGTAGCTTAAGAGATTTTTTCACATGATATAAAATATTGTATGCTATTTTTCAGCCCAAAATTGATTTGAGGGTAGTTTAGTTTACAACTGTGTTGTATCATTTATTTTCAGTGTAAAACTTTTAACACATGGGTTATTTAACAACATACTAGTATTATGGTATAAGAAAAAAAGTTAATTTGAGAAAATGCATTCTTATTGGCATCGGTAGGAAAGGAAACAATCGGGCATTAATCAAATTTGACTTCACAATTGTAGGTACACTTCCTCTAAATTCTGCCTTCCTCATCTATAACTCATAACGTAATTAAAAATCGAAATCTGTCTAGTTAGTAAGATTTTTTAATAAAAAAAATAATGTTATAAATAACCCAAATACTTTTAAAATAATATTAAAATAGTATCTACAGTAATACTGTATCTGACAATATAAATTTTTAAAACAGTAATAAATATACATTAAAAAATAATAGTTAATATTTTGCCTTTTATTAGAGCCTGAAGCTGCTATACTCTATAACCGAGGTTAGCGACCCTCAATGGGTGATTTATAATTAAATCGATTAGGATGTGGATGCTTAAAAGTTCTCTGAGATTAGCAAGCTAAAATATGTGTTCATTAAAAAAATATTAATAGCTAAGCCTATAAAGTAAAAAAAAAAGTCTGGCATCAGCACATCATGTTTGTTTGACCATAAAAATAATAAAAATTGCAATTTAATTCATTCCCAGCCATTCAATTACTTTATTTATTTTGACGTAGGCATGATCTTTATTTAAAAGATAAACTTTAAATAATTATATTTTTTAAACTTCTAGCTAGTTTTTATCTAGAGCCAGCCCAACTAAATAATTATAATAGAAAAACTTGAATAAAAAGAGAAGCAATGTTTTAATTTTCGATTTTCAAGCATTTTTTTTTCAATCTCTCCACTTTGGTAGTAATAATCATATTCTGTTCAAATTTTCACAGATTTTTTCACATTATTTTTTATATGCTTTTTTTTCTATATCCGTAATAACCTCCCCCCAAAAAAACCAACATTATGGCTAAACCACACAAAGAACTGAGGTTTGACGGGGCGGATTTAATTACAGCCGCATGGCTTTTTTTAATCTTTTATTTCGTTCTTTCACTTTTCTATTTTCACTACCTTTCCTTTCATTCTATGTACACTCCGTCGAGATTGAAAGGTAGCAACTTGCTTGGCTAAACGCCCGCGCGGTATGCTACACCTCCACACATGACTGCAGAATAGTTTGCCTAGCTGCACCCGAGGCTTGATTTAAAGAAAGCCTTAAGTCCTTAAACTATTTCTTGACTGTTTGAAAGGATTGATGGGGGAGCAGAAATTTCTTTTTGAAATGTTCAAATGGTTTGATCTACTAAATTAATTAATTAATTATATTTTTTTGTTCCCTTCCTAATAGAATCAATTGTTCATTACATACTTAGTTAATTAATTATGTTTGGTCTCGTTAATATATAGCTTTTTTTTTAGCTGTTAAATATTTATCCAAACCACACAATATTTTGGCATCAGTGCTACCCACATTTATTGGTTTTACATGGTAACATAAAGCAGGTCTCCCCCTTTTCAGAATCTTAATTACTGTGAATAGTTAATTATGAATTTATTAATGATTAATTATTATATTCTACACATGTAGCGAAAATAACTAATTGAATTTAAAAGATTTTTACTTTATTTTGAGGACATTGAGTTTAAAAAATGTATATAATTTAAGGGTCCCAATCCTTATTTAAAATATTTTATACAATTTCCGGGTAGACAAAAAACAAGATTTGATATAATCTTATCCATTGGACATATTTTAGTTATAAAAGGGAATTTATTTGTTTCTTCAAAGTTATTATGACTGTCTATATAACTTTGTAGTACCATAGTTATATTCCATACCTTATTTAATGTTACCAAAACGGCCACAATATAACTAATAATAATAATAATAATAATATTTAGCACCGCGTCTTACTACCCGTTCGGGTTATACGCTTAAGTACTAATTACACTAATGGATTAGGAATTGGGAGGGTTGAATTTAGAGGAAGTGAACCCGCATTTGCGTGGAGGGAGAGTGGAAAACCATTTAGGAAAAACCACCCCCAGTTCACCCGACCGAGATTCGAACCTCGATCTCCCCGTCCTCGGCGGTTGAGCTCAATACGACTAGCGCGCTAGCCAACTACGCCACCGAGGCGGGTCACAATATAACTATTAGTAAAAAGTTTTGATAAATAATTTGATTGAGAAAATTGTAGTTTATTAATATTTACGTTGATTATCATTTTCTAATAAATTAAATAAATTATGTTAACTGTTTTTGTTTTTGTCAAATCTGTTGTTTTTTTTAATAAATAAATTCTGTAAATCTAAACCATAATACTGGTTATGTCATCTGCAAGTATTAATATAATATCAGAGTGAGGAGGAAATGAATGAAAAGCAGGGAGAATTTTTTTTTTGTTTACGAACTTAAAAACACTTTAAATGATGTATATGCTTTTTTAAGGTTTGGAAAGTAAATATCATTAAGTAAAATAATATTGTAAGTTCTGTACCGTTTTTAAAAATGTCTGTCTGTTGCCAAAGATACCAGGAACTTTATAACCGATTGTGGTGCGTTTATTTATATTAATTAGGATGTCTGCTAAGGGAGGATCTAGCATACATGCAGTCAGGGTTTGAGTCTCCGTTAAAAATACGGCCGGTTTTGTTTATATCTATAACTTAGGATCTCTGGAACCACTTAACCGATTGCAGTGTGGATTTTACTTTAATACGGACCAATATTTAGGCAGTTTTTATCATTATTTGTGTATAGTCAGGTGTTTCGGTGTGAGTCCCGGTGAAGGGCCAGACAACTTTTTGTATACATTTATGGAACCACATAATTACTGAGGTGTAATTTTTATTATTCTGTAGAGTATTTATCCAAGCATTTTTTAGTATAGTAATTATGTTCGGGTGTTTTGGTGTAAATTCCGGTGAACTGTCTGCTGGATATGTGTATATATCTGTGGAACCACTTAACCGATTGCGGGGTGCTTTTTCTTTTTTTATAGAATATTTCTCCAGGCATGTTTTAGCATGATATAATCAGGTTTTGTGTTGTGAGTCTCGGTGAAGGACGGATATTTTTTTATATCTCTGGAACAGCAAACTGATTCCGAGGTAGTTTATTATATTCTGTAGGATATTAACCAGACAAATTGTAGCATGATATACTTAGTTCTTGGGTTTCGAGTCCCTGTTTAAGTTTCGGATGGATGTTGTATATATATTTTATGGGATATTTATAACCACATAAGCGATTGCATTGCAGTCTTTTTTCAATTATGTTACTATTTATATCCAGGCAGGTTTTACCATTAGTTTAATCAAATGTTATGTTGTGAGTCCCTGGAAATGCTGACAAGCCTAGCAATAATGGATTTTGTGGGTCAGCTGGAAGGTTAAATTCCGCTCTTCCACGAAGAGGATAGTATAATTCAGAGTGAACTATAGGAGAATATTTATATATAATATAATATTACCTATTTCAACCACCTCTGCTACTCATCTGGGCTACACGCCTTAAATAAGTATTGTGGTATAGTGATGAAGAAGATACCAATTAAATAGGATGTAACCATATTTGCTAGGAGGGAAATTGGTTAGCAATGTAAGAAATATTTCCGTTCAGTATGAGAACCTTGTTTCATCCATCATTGAAAATGAGCCATATGAGAAATTTTTGGTCCGCGTGACCACCCATGCAGTAGAAAATAAATCATAAATGGCATTTCCTAGAATAATTAGTTTATATTGTAATTCTGTTTACTATAAGTATCAAATATTTAATTTTTTATGTATTTCGAGCAGATATCTCACTGGTCTATAATCTATTATTTTGGGACTTTCTTTTTAAGTTCAATCAATAATGTTTTTACTACAATAAGATTATCAACAAATCTCAGACCCAGCTTGGTGGTGAATATAAATAACGCGCTAGTTTCGTGTTGAGCTAGACTAATAAGGCCGAGAATATCGAGGTTCGAATCTCACTCGAGTGAACTGGGGCGAGTTTTTTTCTCAATGGTTTTCCACTTTTCCTCCACTTAAATGAGGGTTCACTTCCTTTAAATTCAACCGCCCCAGTTCCTAACCCTTTAGAATAATTAGTACTTAACCGTATTGTCCGAACGGGTAGTAAGACGTGGTGCTAAAATTTAAAAAAACTTTCAACAAGAATGTGTATGCAATTCCATCAAATACTCTTTCCTTGGTTTATTGATTTAAGAATGACTATCTGAAGGAGGTTATCAGAGAAACAATGAAGTTTTTCTGGCATTCAAACATATTAATGAATAGTTCGGTCTGTGTGTGCTAGCTGGCCGTGAAGGTCTGAGTTTAGCGTAAAATAGTTAAATGGCGCTTGTCTAAAAAGTGAGTTGGATCACCTTATTCACTTTATCAAATAATGCACTAGCGAAATACTGAAAGTTTCAAATGCAGTTAACTCTCATACATCTTCAAAACATTTACGTCTTGCAGTAAGCCAACAGTTATTACTCCTTTCAAGCTAATTTCAAGAACAAATAAATTATGTATTTTGTAGTCTGCACTATTACTTATATGTTAAAATCTCATAATACTCAAATAATTATGGGTAACCTTATTATTATTATTATTATTATTATTATTATTATTATTATTATATTATTATTATTAGAATTTTTTTCTAAACCAAGAATCATACAAGAGCATGAATTACAGAGTTATTAAACGGTAAGATGGTGGGACTCTTAGCACAATCGATAGCTTGTTTTTTTTTACTGAACTGAGGATCCCAGGTTCGATTCCTACATTGCGGTACTTTTATCTTTAGTGAAATTTGTGTTTCTCCTTTTAAAGTGATTAGCTAATGGGATGGGGATGTTGTGTATTTTCAAGTTTTAAGATAGTATCAAAGTCGTGTGCTGATTTTATCAGTAGGTTCAGAAAATGCACGTTTAATACCTCAAACACATTTTAAAAATAAAACCTTAGGATGCTACGCTGCTCTCTAAGTGAAATAGTTTATTACTTATTGAATAAAATAAGAAAACTAAGGTGTACTCATTTATATTAAATATAACTAACTTTATCAGGGAACCAAAATAGTTATTAAAAAAAGTTTCAGCAATATTTCAATGACTTAATAATATGCGTTGTTGGCTAGCACTCGTTCTTTACGCATCTTTAATATATGCATTATTATGGATCAAGTGTGCACTTGGTGCAGGTTATTTGGATTTCATATCTAGGCTTATTCGTTACATACTTAATTAATTATGTTTTGTCTCATTAATATATGGGCTGTATTTTTTTTTTTTTGCTGTTAAAGATTTAACCACAGCACATTATTTTGGCAGCAGTGCTACACACATTTATTGGTTTTATATGGTAACATAAAGCATGTCTCCCCTTTTCAGAATCTTAATTACTGTGAATAGTTAATTATGAATTTATTAATGATGAATTATTATATTCCACACATGTAGTGCAAATAACAAATTAAATCTAAAAGATTTTTACTTTATTTTTAAGACACTGAGTTAAAAAAAACTTATATAATTTAAGGGTCCCAATCCTAATTTAAAATATTTAATATTAATTCCGGTTAGAAAAAAAAAGAGATTTGATAAAATATTATCCATTGGGTATATTTTAGTTATTAAAGTGAGTTTATATGTTTCTTCAACGTTATTATTACCGACTATAACTTTTTGGCACTATATTTTTTTTTTTTTTTTTAGCACCGCGTCTTACTACCCGTCCGGGTTATACGCTTAAGTACTAATTACACTAATGGATTAGGAATTGGGAAGGTTGAATTTAGAGGAAGTGAACCCGCATTTGCGTGGAGGGAGAGTGGAAAACCATTTAGGAAAAACCACCCCCAGTTCACCCGACCGAGTTTCGAACCTCGATCTCCCCGTCCTCAGTGGTCTGGCTCAACACGACTGGCGCGTTAGCCAACTACGCTACCGAGGCGGGTTTTTGGCACTATAGTTCGACTCCATACTTTATTTATTGTTACCTATATATAACTATTGGTAACAGTTTTGATAAATACTTTGATTGAGATAAATTGTAATTAAATAAGATTTACGTTTATTATCATTTTCAAATAAATTTAATGTTTAATGTGTTGTTTATTTATTCACTAAATCATTACTATGGCATAGAGCACTTTAAATGTGCTTATTCCTTTTTTCAAGGAAGCAATATATTAATATGTAAGTTTAGATAACTCCGCATTATGATGGTCCAGAACCAAATAACATATATATATATGTTGTTTGGTTCTGGACCATCATATATAATTATTTATATATATATAATTTTATATGTATATATATTTTAGTGCTGCACCATACCCATTCGGGTTTTACGCCTGTATGCTATTTACTTTAATTTTTTAATTCTGAGGAAGGCTGAATTTATAGAGAGTGTTCCCACATTTGCGTGAATGGAGAGTAGAAAACCATTAAGGAAAAAACCCTCTCAATGAACCTGACCTGGATTGAACCTGGATCTCCCCGTCATTGTTAGTCTAGTCTATTGCGAGAGTAGCGTCTTAGAACATGTGACCACCTAAGCGGCTTAATCCTGTTATTAAATGATATTTTTTTAGTTTGTTTTGTTTGGCCTTCGAGTCAGTGCTTATTGGTTGCTGCCGTGAAATGAGTACAACGAATAATCTTGCTCAGTGGTATAATAGGCCCTGCCTTCACCAAACACACTATACGCGATGTCCTCTCCAGCCATGCGCTTTCGATAGTTTAGAGTGTAGTTATTCAATTGGATGTTACAGGCTAGGCTTCCAGAGTCAAGGAGGTATTAGACAAGAGCATTTTCAAGGAGGGTCGAAATAAGGAGTGGCGATAGGGGAGGATCTTATATGAAGAAGTGTGAGGAAGACAACGTGTAAACTAGCTTGGATGTCAAGTTTAAATAAGTCTTTTTTTGCCTTTGACAAGGAAGTCAGGGCTTGAATCCTGATTGGGTTTAATTATCTGGTATTTCTTTAGTGGTTTCTCATGCTCTTCCCATGTAAATTAGTTATATTTCCTCTAACATTCCTCCTTCCTCCTCTTTATTCGTTATTGAACGAGTAATAAGGTGAGGACTAAAAAATCTTGGTGTTATTTGCACCTGTGGGAAAATAGAAAAAGATGTCAGTCTTGTGTATTCTAGTTTATCATGGCGTGGAGGATAAGGTTCGAATCTTCTGTTAAAAATTATGCACATGAAATACCTCATTATTTTGAAAATAATTGTTCATCAATCTAATTTACCTATATTCTGTTTATTATCTGACACCATTCTCTCATTGTCGGTTTTTGTTTATTTCTTATACTGTCCTTGCAAATCACGTTTTTATAGGACTTTAACATAGCCTGTTATTTTATTCTATAAACGAGAAAATTTGGCAGGGTAGTTTGAATATTGACATATTAAAAAAAGGATTAAAGTTAATATTATGGATAACGTCTTTAAATAAAAATATTTTCACCACGTTGAATGAATTGACGACTGCTATTTAGTTTTCTTTGCGACTGTATATTATTATTAGCATTATTACCACCACGTCTTATTAACCGTTCGGGTTGTATTTACTTATACTAATGTGTAATGGTAGGGTGATTGTGAGATGAAATGGAGGACCTGCAGTTTAACGTGAGATCCAAACCACGGTGAATGCCTGTTATTCCACATATTCACTAGATGAGATCAATACACGTCTTGTCATAGGTGAAGGAAGGGTTTGGCAATCATATAAATCTGTGCCACGACCGAGGATTGAACCCCGGACTCCCAGCATAGAAATCCGATACCTTACCCCGAGACCATTTTGCGACTATAACTTTACTGTAAGGTTCTTACTAATTAGTATCGTTCTTGGCTACGATTCAAGGGAGTGGTTTAAGAAATCATGTTTGAATTTGAGTTGTGCCTAAAATATTAATTTTTCTATGAGTTTGCCTTTGAACACTTCATGAACTACTGTTTGATGTGGTGTATCAGGCATTCGGTCTTAGGCAAAATTTTATTTATTCTTTCATTATCGCGTCTCACCACCCGTTTTATATATACGCATATATGTTAATTACTCTAATTGAGTAGCGTTGAGGAAGATATAGTTTAAGAGTTAATGTAGGCCTACCCAAAATTTGGTGGTGGTAGGGTTTTAAAAAAATTTGGGCAAAATATTCTCAGTCCATCTATCTGGGATTCAAACCCCAAACTTATACCATGACTAAAAAACCAAACTGAATATCCCGGGAATTTGGACCTAGTGTTCAACTATACCGATAGTTAATATTTAAAGTCCAGTAGGTAATAATTTTGCTTTTTTAATGTTAATTATATGTATTTTATAACTTCAATTATATAATATACTTTATAAAACGACTGGGTAAAATTTGTGTCATTAACATTCCCACAAGTGGCTCATAGGAGTGAAAACTTTCACATGATGGAAACCTCGAAAAGACGGCTCATTTGACCAACCATTGTTTGTTTCTAAGTAGGAGAGCAAAACAAAACAAATACCCTTGGAGTGTTTGAACTGTGTTTCAAATTTATTGTTCACAGTTAATTCAGCCATGGAACGATATGGACGTTTAAGTGAAGTTGATAAAGGAAGGATTCTGGGTTTAGTTGAGGCAGGGTACACGGACAGAGAAATTTCGCGTGCAATACCGTGTTCCCGAAAAACAGTTTCGTTGTGGAAATCTAGATGGAATAATGAAAACAGCCTCAAGTGTCGTCATGGTGGAGGCGCTTCACGTAAAACTACTAGGGAACAAGATGCCGCGCTAGTTGCTGTAGCTCAGGCAAGCCCATATTTAACGAGTAGACATATTGCTGCGCGGGTTGGGGTAAATTTATCTAAGGACACAATTTTGGAGCGCTTAAGAGAAGGAGGGCTCCAGTCATTTACTGCAGCTTCAAAACAGCTATTAACAGAACGGCAGAAGCTGGCTCGAATGAATTTCGCGCAAGAAAACTTAGAACGGCCATTAGAATATTGGAGGAGAGCCATTTTTACAGACGAGAAGGTTTGGAGTTCATCAAATGATGGTCGTGTGCTAGTTTATCGCCCTAAAAATGCTCGTTTTCAACCACCCTATGTGCATCAACGCCGCTATAGTGGTCGCTTCTCTGTATCTAGTTGGGGGTGGATTTCACACGCTGGTATGGCAGTCATGTGGAAAATAGATGGACATTTAAACAAGGAACAATACGTGTGTATCTTGGATAACGTGATGTTGCCGTCTGTACGGGAAAGATATCCCGTAGGACCAATTGTTTATCAACACGACCGCTCACCTGTTCATACTTCTCGATTAGTGCAGCAGTGGTTTGCAGATCATGGGGGGGACATTGATGTTATTCCATGGCCTCCATGTGGCTGTGATATGAACCCAATCGAGAATGTATGGGCAGAAATGAGTAGGATACTTCGTGAACGTAATTTGGACATCAGGAATTCTAATCAACTATGGGATGAAGTTTAAACTGCTTGGGAAGAGCTCTCTGATAGCCCTAGGTATGTTGCAAGACTTATTAATTCGATGCCAAGAAGATTAGAAAGTGTTGTGGAAGCAGAAGGATTTTGGACACGTTATTGATATGTTAAATACTCGCTAAACTTTAGTTTCTTGTTCAATGGGTGTTGAAATAAGTGTATTGGCTGGATATAAATCATAATTCACTTCTTGGTTTAACCACCTGGATCACCATCCGTCGTCACTATCTTGGCTTAACCACCTGGATCACCAGCTGTCGTCACTATCTAGGCTAAATCACCTGGATCACCGTATCCTGTTGGAGAAGTGAGGACAGCTCATGGCAAACTAATTATACCATGGTCTTACTATTATTTTTAGGTTATCAATGCTTGTTAACACCTGTTCAGGCTATACATATAATTGACAATATTCTTATCGGGTTGGGTTGAGTAAGGAAACATATTAGAGGTAAAATACCCCCATTTGCTTGGAACGAGAGTGGGGAACCATTTAATAAAAATCACCCACACATGATCTGACCAAGATTCGAAAACTGACCTCATATTATTTATTTCAGCTATTTAATGTGCACTTTTCATATTACTTTAACTTGAAACTAGCTAATTTAGCTATATAACTAGTATTTTCCGTTCCTTCTTCCCTTTATAGAAATAGGTTAACATAACTGGAATGGTTATTCTACAATAAAAAGATGCTAAATTTGCTTGATCCATCACAAAACGTAGCAGAGATACACTTACTACATTACAAGTTGTATTTGCGTAGAAATAAAGGGAAACACAGATAATATTACAAGAACAGTCATTATTTGCAAGAGTTTCTTAAACTATTGTGTAGTAGCCGATAGTGGTTTCTAGTAATTGTAATAATATTATTCTTAGTTTAACTCGTCACGATGAAAAACTACACAATTTTTATAACATATTCTATACACATAATTTAAATTCTTTATTTATATAATATAGTTTGTGTAAATTAATAATGACCACACACGATCACATAATTGACACTGAATTCCTACTAATATATCACATATCACTTATATTCAAAGCTGTTGGTACCATGTAATCACAGTGCTATACTTGCTAGTGTAACATTCAAACTTAAATAGTTCAGCAGACGAATGTGAAACATGTTGAGGCATAGTCTTCTGACAAACATATTTATAGATATTTTTAAACTTAGCTTCAATACTTTTTATTCTTGTGCGATTTTAATATGTATAGTTTTTTAATGATCCGGGTCCTACTATTTATTTGGACTATTACAATTAACCACGGTAGAAAAGTAGGAGTGATCAAGGTGGACTGTGAGATGAAATGTAATTACTCACAATCTTGTGAATATCGTTTTTGTAAAAAACATAATTAGTAAATCTAACCAGGATTTGAACCCTGATGTATCTGTAATTGTAAAATCAAACTAAACAAGCTATAGGTTCTTAGATAGTGTGCCCACTTAACCAGTAAAGGGTGTTTTGAAAGGCTGGTACAAAGCAGTGCTGATTTTAAAACATTGATATCGTGGTATGTGTAGATGTGCCGGTTACTCGCTAGCGACCGATAGTTTAATTCGACAACACTGGGAATCAAATGACCTCTCATATAACGAAACTAACGGAATTGATGCGTGCCACTTTACAGTATACATAAATAAAAATACACGATTCTTTTATTGAGTGCACCATGTAGAACGATTTGTTTAGCTATTTCATTTATATATATTTTATTTTATTTAAACCAAATTGCTAGTATCATAAATTGTGGAAATTATTTAAATATGAACTTGTTTCAAACAAGCACACATTAGTTACCTAGTATATGTATATAGATTGTTCATCGACACGAGTTAGTTCAAATTCAACTTTTTATTTTATTGGTTTACATAAAATAACATTTGTCTATATGAATTTAGTATTGTTACTCGGCCGAAATATCGTTTGGATCTTTTTGTTGTTAAACCTTAACATGCCAGGTAGAGCTATTAGTTATAATATGTTTACCATCCAAATAATAAATATTTAGTAAAGTCCTTTTAGGTAAAGGTGTTTTATGATATAGAACCCATAAATACATTTTTTTTAAATAACCCCCTGCATACAACATCTCAAAGTTAATGTATAGATTTTAATTTGGTTTGTTTTTAAATGCGAATTATTTGGTATCCTACCTGTTTTTAGAAAAAATATGTTAAATAAAAACCCCAATTAACAACTTAATTCAATATTTTATTTAGTAATATTAAAAAAAATAACTATACAGGCTTTGGAGACCAATGTCTGCTCATTGGATTACTACACATTCACGCTACCGACTCTATTGCATAGATTTAATCTATTTTTCTTTTGTTTTCACACAAATAAACACATTTCTTGGATTTCTGGTGCATTGAAATTTTTTTTTCTTTTGTTTACATACTTTAAAATGGCGCGTTTCTTTCAACAAAATTATTCTCTAGCTCACACGCGAAGGAAGAGAAGCGTCCTTTAGTTTTATGTTACTTTACTCTAGGGGTGGCCAACATAATTTTCTGTCATACCTCTATCTACATTCTACGCTGTTGGCATTGTGTATGTAACTATCGCCTAAAACCTCAAACACTACCTGACTACTTCCCCCTTTCTACATAGTGGACAATAAAACAACAGGGCTCTTTAGAGAGTGAATAGGGGATAAACTAAATTATTCAAATTTTAGTGACAAGTGAAGTTGGCCGAAATAACTCGTTTATTTGTATTCCAATGTTATAACTTTAATTTTTTGACCTTAAGGGTGGAACTTAAAATGACTTTGCGTACTGTTAGTGTTGCGGGTTGGTCATCACTGCCCTACGTGGCAGACGATACCTGTCTCGCAAGGTATTAAGCTGGAGAGGAGAACTTCCTGGCAAATAGGACCCAAAATATCTATCTGTATGAAGAAAGTGTATCGAAACATTTTTGTAAATTTTTGAGACACAATAATTATTATATTTGCAATAGTGCTATTATAACTGATTTTAGGCCTACACATATTAAAGTGTAGCGAATATGTATTTGATTAAATAAAAATATGGAAGAAGATATATATGAACGACTAAATAGATCCTCACATAGAAATATATAAAGCTAAGATTTTAGATTTAATTACATAGAAAATTTGTATTTTAATTCACATTGTATGTCTAGACTTGAAATAATAAAAACCGTTGGAAGAAAAAAATATATATGTCCTTCAATATATTTACATTATTTCCACCAAAATAACTATTTTAAGAATGAACGAAAATTGATCTTTTAAGTTACTACTAATTTTTCATAGCTACGTGTAATCTAATTGTTTTAGTTTAGTCATTATTATAACTCAATTTAAAATAATCATAAATGACAAAAATACAATCTTCAAGAGAACTCAACGTTTTTGGTATGGAATTGTTTTAAACTATAATGATATAACAATAGAAATTATGATAGAATAAAAAATAATAAACACACGTAAGTTACACTCAAAGTCACCACAAATTTTTTAGGTTCCATACCAAGAATAGAACCCATATGAAAAACTCACGTTATATGTATGTTTAGGTCTCACACAGATCTCAATATTTGAATGGTTAGACATATAAAGCCAAAGCTTGGGTTGGAGCTAAAAGCTAGCGTGCCCACATGAAATGGGTTGGTAACAATTTAGCAAAAAGACGAATAACGGAATTTGTGAGACATTAAATGTAAGTTTACGGTTTGTTTTTTGACCCAAATGTGTGTGGTATTTTTGAAAAGCTTTTACCGTGAGCATTTCAAATAAAAAAAAAATATATATATATAATGTTTGGATATAATTTTATATATATATAATGTTTGGATATAATTTTATATATATATAATGTTTGGATATAATTTTATGTATATATATATAATTTTAGCAAAAATTCTCATAAACGGGATTTTATAAATGTTGGGGAAGATCTTAAAAAACTAGGGATATGTAAAACATATTTGTTTACAGTAAAAATTATTTTATTTATATGACAACAACAATACTTTTCAAAATATTTTCAATATTGCTCTCAGTATATTTTCTCATGAATGCCGCGTGCCGACAACTTTCGATGGAGCAGGACCGCATAAACGAGAAGAGGATGGTGAGCCTAGGTATGAAATCCAAATAACCTCCACCAAGTACACACTTGATCCATAATAATGCACATATTAAAGATGCGTAAAGAATGAGAGCTAGCCAAACAACGCATATTATTAAGTCATAGAAATATTGCTGAAACTTTTCTACTAACTATCTTGGTTCTAAGATAAAGTTAGTTATAATTAATATAAATGAGTACACCTTAGTTTTCTTATTTTATTCAATAAGTAATAAACTATCTCACTCAGAGAGCAGCGTAGCATCCAAGGTTCCATGTTAAAAAGGTATTTGAGGTTTTTTAACGTGCATTTTCTGAACTGACTGATAAAATCAGCACACGAATTTGATACTAGGTTAAAACTTGAAAATACACAAACTCCACCGTCCATCAAACTCATCATTTTGAAAGGGGAAACACTCATTTCACTAAAAATAAAAGTTCTGTTATGTCAGTAATCGAACCTGGGAACATTAGTCCATTAAATAAACATGCGATCGTTTAAGGTAAACTGTCCCACAATCTTACCGTTCAATAAATCTGTAAATCTTTTCTTGTAGAATTATTGGTTTCAAAAGCATTTATTATTATTATTATTATTATTATTATTATTATTATTATTATTATTATTATTATTATTATTATCATTATCATTATCATTATCATTATTATTATTATTATTATTATTATTAATATCATTATTATAAAGGTAACCAATAATTATTTGAGGTGTATGAGATTTTAACATATAACAAAATACATCATTTATTTGTTCTTGAAATTAATTTGGAAGGAGTAATAACTGTTGGCTTACTGCAAGACGTAAATGTTTAGAAGACGTGTGAATGTTAACTGCATTTGAAACGGTCAGTATTTTGCGAGTGTATTACTTGCTAAAGTGAATTATGTGATCCAACCCTCCTTTTAGACAAGATCCATTTAACGACTCTACGCTATAGTCGGACCTTCACGGCCAGCTAGCACACACAGAAGAACGAACTATTTATTAATATGTTTGAATGCCAGGAAAACTTCATTGTCTCTCTGATAACCTCCTTCATATAGTCATTCTTAAATCAATAGGACAAGTAAAGATTATTTAAAGGAAGTGCATACACATTATTGTTGAGAGTTAGTGTTTTTTTTTAGCAACGCGTCTTACTACCCGTTCTGGTAATAGGCCTATTTACTAATTAATATAATGAATAAGGAATTGGTAAGGGTGAATTTAGAGGAAGTTAAACAGCATTTTCGTGGGGGGAGAGTGGAAAACCATTTAGGGAAAATCACGTCAGTATAGCTCAACACGAAACTAGCGCGTTAGCTAACTACACCACCGAAGTGGTTTTGAGAGTTGTTTGTAATCTCATTGTAATAGAAACATTATTAATTGAAATTAAAAAAGCAGGCCCCAAAATAATAGCCTATAGACACGTGTAATATCTACTCTAAGCATACACAAAATTAAATATTTAATATCTTATAGTAAACAGAATAACAAATTAAAATAGATATTCTAGGAAATACCGTAAATAATTTCTATTCTACTGAATCGGTATAAACGCGGACACATATTTTCTCAGATGATCCATTTTTAATTGATGAAACAGAGTTCTAATCCTAGCCTGGAATATTCAGGGACCTTTCCTAAATTGTTTCCCCAACTTCCCTCCAAGATAATGTGATGACATCCTCTTTAATTTGTATCTCTTACATTACTTCCCACTAAAATTATTTTAGGCGTGTAGCCCGGATAAGTAGTTGAGGTGGTTGAAATAGATAATATTATGTTACATATAAATATTCTCCTATAGTTAACTCTGGACTATTATCCCCTTCACGGAAGAATGAAATTTCACCTTCCAGCTGACCCACAAAATCCATTATCACTAGAACTCTCAGCATTTCCAGGGACTCATAGAAAAACACTTGATTAAATTAATGTTAAAACATAAATACTACATAATTAAAAAAAACTGCACTGCAATTGTTTATATAGTTATAAATATCCTAGATAACATATATACAACATCCATCCGAAACTTAAACAGGGACTCGAACCACAAAACTGAAGTATATCATGTTAAAATTTGCCTGGTTAATATCCTATGGACTCTAATAAACTACAGTAGAATCGGTTATCTGCTCCAAAGATATACACAAATATCCGGCTGGTTCTTCACCGAGA
This sequence comes from Timema podura, assembly GCA_033556935.1. Classification (NCBI taxonomy): domain Eukaryota; kingdom Metazoa; phylum Arthropoda; class Insecta; order Phasmatodea; family Timematidae; genus Timema; species Timema podura. The sequence goes on along the minus strand of JAVRXN010000008.1, from coordinate 87,263,438 downwards.
TTCACAACACAAAACCTGATTATATCATGTTAATATATGCCTGGAGAAATATCCTACAAAAAAATTTGCAATCGGTTAAGTGGTTCCATATATATATATGGAATATATATATATATATATATGGAATATATATATATACCATATATATATGGAATATATATATATATACCATATATATATATGGAATATATATATATATATATCCTAATATCTGGCTGACAATTCACCGGGACTCACACCAAAACACCTAATTATACACAAATAATCCTAAAATATGTCTGGATATTTGGCCAGTATAAAAGTAAAAACCGCACCGCAATTGGTTAAGTGGTTCCAGAGGTCCTAAGTTACAGATATAAATAAATCCTGCCGTTTCTTTCACGGAAACTCAAACGCTGACTGTATGTATGATAGATCCTCACTTAGCAGACATCCGAGGGGATATAAATAAATTCACCACAATTAGTTATCCAGTTCCAGGTATCTTTGCCAACACCCATAAATTCTTAAAAACAATACAGAACTACAATATTTTCTTACTAAAAGATATCTACATTCCAAACCTTAAAAAAAAATAGATATCATGTAAATTGTTTTTAAGCTCGTAAACCAAATACAATACTTCTCCTTGCTTTTCATTTATTTAAACCTCCTTTCTCTTATATTATATTAATACTTGCATATGAAATGGCTAGTTTTTATTATTTGGATTTCCAGAATTGATTTAGTAAAAAAACAGATTTGAAAAAAAAAATTAAACATGAAATTTATTTGAAAATGTCCATCAACGTAAATCTTATTAAACTACAATTTTTCTAAAATAAATATTTATCAAAACTTTTTACCAATATTTATATTGTGGCCATTATATTAACATTAAATAAATTATGGAATCTAACTATTGTCCCACAAAGACAGTCATAATAACGTTGAAGAAACAAATAAATTCCATTTTATAAATAAAATATGTCCAATGGATAAGATTTTATCAAATCTTATTGTTTTTTGTCTATCCGGAAATTGTATAAAATATTTTGAATCAGGATTGGGACCCTTAAATTATATAATTTTTTTAAACTTAGTGTCCTAAAAATAAAGTAAAATTCTTTAAGATTCAATTTGTTATTTGAGCTACATGTGTAGAATATAATAATTAATCATTAATAAATTCATAATTAGCTATTCACAGTAATTAAGATTCTGAAAAGGGGGAGACCTGCTTTATGTTACCATGTAAAAACAATAAATGTGGGTAGCACTGATGCCAAAATATTGTGTGGTTTGATAAATCTTAAACAGCAACAAAAAAAAAAAGAAAAAGCCAGGCCATATATTAATGAGACCAAACATAATTAATTAACTAGGTATGTAACGAATAATTGATTCTATTAGGAAGGGAACAAAAAGGTAGAATTAATTTAGTAGATCAAACCATTTGAACATCTCAAAAAGAAATTCCTCCTCCCCCATCACTCCTTTCAAACAGTCAAGAAATACTAGGTGGAGTAATCCCCACTAATAAGCATAAATAATAGCTCTGGCTATTAATTCTTAGTCAAGAAATAGTTTAAGGACTTAAGGCTTTCTTTAAATCCAGCTTCGGGCGTAGCTAGGCAAACTATTCTGCAGTCATGTGTGGAGGTATAGCATACCGCGCGGGCGTTTAGCCAAGCAAGTTGCTACCTTTCAATCTCGACGGAGGGTACATTCTATTTCTCTGAAATCTAGCAACCTTCATTTTCAAACTAACAGTCCTGTCAATGGCGACCAAGTGCAATACATGTTTTCCCACATTTGAACATCGCTAAGACTAAGCATGAAATCAGAGGTAGTATGAGTGGTTCATATTATATTTAAAAGGATTGTTTCTGGTGTAGCTATGCACATATAATTCTACATGATACAAGCCTAAGAGAATTAAAAATATATACTTGTGCTAAAAATATATTACCAAATAAACAAGATCTATTAACATTCCCTCCCTTACATAGTTTATTACCAAACAATATTATAAACAACTCTGTCCTAATAAAATATGTTAAATTACCAACTAAAAAGAATCTCTACGCAGTTCTGTTTTAAAAAAATTATATTAAACTACTAAATAAACATGTCTTCAAAAGGCATTTAAAATGACAAAATACAAAAAAATTTATATCACCCTTTCCTCAAAAGTATGCTAAACTACAAACTAATTTTTTTTATAAATATCCATGTCCTCAAAAGGAATTTTAAATGATAAAATACACAAATATATATGCAACACTGTCCTCAACAGTATGTTAAAATACTAACTGAACAAATTTATAAACATCCTTGCCCATAAAATAATGTTACATAGACAAATTTATAACCAGTTATGTCCTTAAAAGGCAGGTTAAATGATTAAATAAACAAATGTATAAATATCCTATTATTCAAAAACAATATTTTTAGCAACGCGTTTTACGTGTATGTACTAATTACACTATTGGTTTTGGGTACTAAGAAGGCTATGTTTATATAAAGTGTACCCGCATTTGCATGGATGGAGAGTGGATATCCAATTTAAGAAAACCTTAATACACCCAAATGAGATTCAAAGCCCTTCCCCCCCGTCATTGACAGTTTAGTCTACTGCGAAAGTGACGCGTTAGATTATGCGTACACTTAAGCGGGTATATATAAAGAATGTTAATATTTACAAAAATACAAAGATAGCTATATGAACAACTCTTTAGACTCGCTTCGGTGGACACATGGTCTAATGCGCCAACCTCGCAGTAGACTAGACTTCTTATTACGGGGAGATTGAGGTTTGAATATAGGTCGGGTGTACTGAGGGTGATTTTCCACTCTTTCTCCGCGCCAATGCGGGCACAATTCCTATTAATATAACCTCTATAATACCTAAAATCATTAGTGTAATTAGTATATAAGAGTATAACCCAAATTGGAGGTAAGGCACGGTGCTAAAAGTATTCTTTACTCAAAAATCGTATTAAATTACCATCTAATAGAAACTTTTAAAAAAATCCTGTCTTTAAAAAACATGTTAAATTACCAAACTAAAAAAAATTGTTCATAAACCTCTTTGGTGACCATAACATAAATTGAATTGTATTGTCAAAAGCCCTATTAAAAAAAATAATAGCAAAAGGGAGGGTGTTCGTCATGCCGAGATATTAAGTAATTTTATTTTGTAAAATTTCAAATGATTATTTTCCCCTTTGAAACAATTTACTTGGGGACAGTCTAGACAAGATATGTTGAACTGGCGTGTTACCTCCATACTGGTAATCTTGGGGTCATAATATAAACATTAGACCCCTTCATACTTCTGCGAGTTTAAATACACCTAAAGGTAGAAAGCTAACCTTTCTTTGTCCAACTACAGAGTAACACAGTGGTCCAACGATTTTCATACCTAGGGATAAATCTGATTTTCAGATTGCACCAAAATCCGACACCTTAGCTCAGTCTGTAGCGTGTCCCGGTTTCAATTCCCGGAATGGTCGAAAAGTTATCATTGGTGAAATGTGGGTTTACCCTCTCACATTGATAAATTAACAGCTGGGGACTGGATGTTGTGTCTGTCATAGTCTTAAATTAGATTATAAGGCATATGGCTCTACGATGGGTCTATCAAGTCAGTAGTGGAAAATATGTGCCTTGAATAAATAGTGACTCAAGCCATAGGCTGAAAACAGTAAGGATTGCATGCACCGCAAGCCAAAGATATATTTAGTAATTTCATCAGCTTACAAACAACATTTAATAATGAATTATTTTCAATAATTATAATTATATAAATTGTTTTAATAAAAATACAAGTTTGAGTCTTCCTAATCCTTTTTACACGAGAGGTAAAGTTGGGATGAATAAAATTATGTATTTGTTGGGCGCCAATCCTAGGATCTGGGAGAAAATAATAATAATAAAAATACCTTTAGCTCAACTAGCTTTGACAAAGGCACGATGACCCTTAATACTCGAGACCACTGGGAGTGATCGGGAAAGTTTTCTGGATATTACAAGGTTAATGTTACCTTACCTACAACAATGGTGTGCTGTAAATCCCTACAAGAGTTGAAAGAATACTTAAAATAAAACATAAATAATTGAAATAAAATGGATCATTAAAAACAAAATGCACTAATTCAGATTACAATAAAAAAATTGAAACTTTTGTGGGCTATTATTATTATTATTATTGTTATTATTATTATTATTATTATTATTATTATTATTATTATTATTATTATTATTATTATTATTATTATTATTATTTCCCTTTTAACACATCCCAATCCTACCTATGAAATTACGAATAAATATAATGTTAATCTGAAAAAAAAAATATTTATATATGTATTACATAAATTCTTAAACAAAATTAATCAATTAAAATTACAATCTCCGAGCATGGTTAAATTTAGGAGTTTTAGAATATATAATACTGAAGTAAAAGAAAAAATAAATATGTAAATATATATATATATATACATAGAGGCTAAACTTATGTAGTATATATAGTTTTGAGTAAGACAAAAAAAATATTACTATTGAGGAAAGAGAAAAAGAAATCAATAGAACTAATATTTTTACTTAAAATAAAATATTAATTAATTCTCTGGCATAGATAAAGAGTCTGAATACATTTAGTCTTTTCTGAAAGTTTTTACATAAATCCTGGTCGCTTGATAAAAAAGAGAGAAAGAAATATATTTAAAATTGAAGATTTGGCTGGATATCACCAATGAATTCATCCATTTTGAAACAGCATGAATTTATTAAATATGTTTCCTTTTATTTATTCCAACTCATCCATAATTTGAAGAAATAAACAGTCTCTAGTTCGTCCCCAGACACTTAACTTTCCACTTGTGTACACGCATTTAACTTTCCAACCATTGTTCCACTTTAAAATTAAATTTAGTCAAGAGCCACACAGATTTTGCTCCATGTGAAAAGAAAGAAACCAAGGAAGCCACCACTAATCTTCTTCTGAAAGTGTTCCAAGAATCAAATTTAAAAATGTTCTATTTTCTTCCAAGTCAAAAGAGAAGACTAAAATTAAAACAAAAATAAAATGTGGGCTATGGACTAGATATGAATATAAAATAAAATGAAAATTTAGTATAAAGATTGAAATATATGTCAATGAATATGAACAATGTTTTCTTAAAAGAATTAAAATGTTTATTTATATCTGTCAAAATTAAAATGGGCTCTAGTTTGGATGTATTTACATCACGTCTTATTTCCTTTCTTCTTTTACAATCGCGAGACCCGCCATTCACTTGTTTTACTAAATCCGCGCAGTGCGCATGCCTTGAAATAAATCATGGCCAACATTGAAAATAAATAGAAGAATCAACAAACTTCTTAGAAGGATAATTAATATGTTTAATAAAAGGTAAGTGTTTTTCCTTAGGTCAAAATTAATTGTTTAAATTATTTAAAACAGTGTTAGACGTTCTTACTTCAGTCCTTTTATTTTTTTGAATGGATGTAAATAGTATTAATTGTCACCTGCAACACAGCGTGTTAAGCTGCGGCCGAACTTTGAAGTGCATAATTTCAAATGAAAATAAATTGGAAACCATTTACAAAAGTTAGAAAAATATAAGGAAATACATGGAAGGGTGGCAAATAACGTTACATTGTATTATTAGTTAGTAAAATCTTTCATATTTTGCTGCCAAATAAAAGTTTATTAATCTCCCAAAAATGTGTTATGAAAAATGCAGGCACACACAATTTTTAAAAACAACTTAGCATTATAGATATATGTTTATAACTATACATAAATAATTTTTTTTTCGCACCACGTCTTAGTACCTGTTCAGTCAATACGCATATGAAATAATTACGCTAATTAGTTAGGGATGAGTAAGGTTGAATTCAGAGAAAGTATACAAGCATTTGCGTGGAAAACAATTTATGAAAAAACACCCTCAGTACACCCGACCAGGATTTGAGCCTCAATCTCTCTGTTATCATCAGTCTAGTCCGAAACAAGAGTGACGCCTTAGACCATGTGGCCAACAAATCAAGTAATATTTTTTTAATCAAATAAATGCATAGTAAAATGAAAACATGAAATTATGTTTATTTGAATCATTAGATATTTCATATTTATCACCAAGGGTTTTCATTTAATTTTCCTCCATGACACTGTGAAGGTCAAATTTTCATCGAGCACGGGTGGCATTAGACCCATGAGCCACCAGTTGAACCACACTCGGGTAACTATAAAAATATCAAGAGTGTAATCAGTCAAGGTAAGAGTGCTTGCTACCTTTCAGGTCAAAAGAAGTGTATATTGGTGATCTTTAAAATTGTTTGGCTTAAAGGGAGACTAATATTATAAACCTGATTGTTTTTTCCACAGAAACTTTGCTAAGTTTATGCCCGTAAGGAATTCCAACATACACACTTTGGATCATTATTTTGCCAATTGACGTAAGGAAACTACGAGACTATTCCAACTTTTTAACAAATTGTTTACCCTCACTGGCTTTCGAACCAAAACCCTTATATCTGAACGCCACTGCACTGTAACTACACTAGGTAATAGAAATAAGATATTTATTTAATCCACAGAAGATAAACATACCTTTTTAAAATAATTTTTCGCGTAACAAACCTGAATCTATATCCAGTAGGCATTACGAAATTTATCTCCCAATTGGTCTTATTACCCATCTACTCCCATTATTTGCTCTAATTAAGATAAGGTGTAGAGTAAATGTACTCACGTTTACGTGGAGAGAGAGATCAGTAAAATAATTAGAGTAAAAACCTCAGTTTAGCTGAACGGGATTCGAACATTGATTTTCCGGTCACCTACTGACAATGACCAGACTGACACCTTTAGCCGCGTGCTCACTAGTGGATGGGGAAAGGTAAACCTATAATTTTAATTAGGTCTCTGATTTGTTAAACCCGTGTGTAACACAGCTTTGGCAGCTTAAATTTCTGATGACGTATTTACGAAGAGTTTAAGGGTCACGGCAAACTCGCACTATACTTTTTTAATTTTAAAAACAATCTTAAAATTTTATTTGCTGATTATGAATAATTTACACATTAAAAGGATTTATTAAAATTATTTTGTAAATTGGTTTTTAAATTTATTTTTCATTGTGAAATCTTTTTGTGTATTATTATTTTAAAGGAGCTTTAACACAAGCAGAGTGACTAGCACATGGAAAACACACTTATATTGAGCCCCAAATCACTTTTATCTCACTAGTTTTACCGCTGTACAAATAATAAAATGCATCATAAAGGGTTTTCACATCCGAATAGCTCGAAAAGGATCGGGAGGCCAACATTATATAGCTCAGTCAAGTCCACAAAAATTATTGTTTAACAATAGAGTGTAAGTGTAACTTTAAATATTAGTTGGTTATTTTTGTGAACATTTATACTTCTAACAAGAGGAATACACGGTCAACGGATTTTTGTAATTTTTAATACTTATAGTACAGAAAGGTCTAGACCCAAATAACAAATATCCACACCCATAGGGCCAGATATCCAGAAGTTTTCGAAAAAATAAATTTTGAAAAATGTAAAAACATTACGAGTGAGGGATATACGCTAAAGTTAAGACAATCGACAACAAGTCTCGTGGCTCCCCAGATAGCGCACGAGTCTAGTATCCCGTAGATCACTGGTTCGAGTCCTACTGATGATTTTTTTTCTCCAACTCTTTTAACGCCTATACCCACATCACTTACATGAGAATGTTTATAATGAATGAACATTTTTGTACAAAAATGTAATGTAAGAAATCTGTTTATTTTATATTTTTCCTTAATTCTAACTAACTTACAGTACAAAAATAATCGTTACATATATGGTATTCATTCTTTTTTATTACATTATAGTTTTTCTTACAATCACATAACCTTTTACTCTTGCTCCAAGGCTTCACAGGAGCCCGGATGATATTCATCGTAAAAGCAAGGAAAGCAAAACGTTTTACGGCACCTCGCACACCGTTTGAAGGATGAATTTTTGCAACTACATTTATTTTTCAAAATCTCCATCGGAAAACAAACTTCGTTCACGTTCATAAAAATTTCCTTATCATCAATGATTATACTGGGATGCCATGCGTACCGGATCATGTTGCCAAAGATTGGGGGAGAAAGCTGGTGATGTACGATGGAATGAATTTTCAAGCAATCCTCTCTAGAGTTAATTTCGCGTTCCCGTTCCAGTAAGTAGGCGCAGTTCTGCAAACGCTTTATAAAATTTTTCACCTGCTGAAAGAAATATACATCGCACGGCTGGACCAACGGAGTGCACTTTGGAGGGATAATCTTCACAGTGCACGTCAGCAGACGAGCTTCGTCTTTAAAAATTTCATCGTACATCGTAGTATTTGTCTGTCCTCCCCAAGAATCAATAAGTAAGAGAAACTTTTCCTCTCTGACGTACGGCTTTAATACGCCTACTAAAAAATCCGTGTAGAGCTTTGTTGTCAACTTTCCGGACATTGATGAGGTGACGACAACGTTTTTATATTTTTGAAGATACTCATCTACTGTTTTTTGTACCCTGGGCCCGAATGAACCGGTTGTCTCTTGTAGGCATACGAACACAAGGGGCAATAATTTGCCAGATAAAGTGACTGCGTATTGCGCCGTATATGAATGCGTCACCTTATTCATATTCTTTCTCTTCACAAGAACTACCTTTGATCCCCGGGTCGCAAGAGTTCTATCAAAGGTAGACTGATATTGGCAGCCTGATAAATATTCATAAAACATAAACACGATATTAATTTCACAAAACGTTATATTTAACAATAAAATATATTGATCATAAAGCATGAGGTTTTTTTTAATACCTGTTTGGTCTGTATTAATGACGAAATCGCGGTTGAAATTGGGTATCAGGTGACGAGTTTGGATTCTGAAGTCTTCGGCGGCAGCCAACGTTTCTTCTATCGTTTGTGGTTTCTCGTTCTGCTACGAATTTGGTAATTTTTCGTTGGCGTATTCTACGCGTCCTTTTGAATTTCGCAACCCACGGCTCGGAGGCTTTGAAGTCGAAGTCTTTAAATTGACTTGCAGCAGCTAAAGCCCACTGCTGCAAGTTGCGGGTAGTGACTTGCTGGTGGTTTTCCCGAGCTTCTGTGAAGCGATCGTATGTCCAAGAATCAACGACCGCATATTTGTCAAACAGTGTTCCACCCTTCTTGATGTGCTGTTCCCATTTTGCCAAATCCTCGTAACATTTTAAGTGATGGCACCCTTTGCTCTGCAGACTTTTGAGGCTCCAGCCTGGGTGAGCTTTGGCTATGTTAACAGCTTTTATTTTATAGTCCAGTGAAATATATTCATTAGACATTTTTGTTTTTTTCTCTTCCGGTTCGTAATCTTCGTCGTCAGAAGTATCGTCACGTGGAATTTCTTGATAAGCATTTTCCTCGTCGATTTCATCAAACATAATCAATTCATCGTCCGTTATAAACTTCTTCTCATATTGTGTTTATATCGTAAATTCATAAATGTCTTCTGCCAGCAGCATTGCTTCATCATTAATTTGCCCTGAAGATTGTGCTGCCATGAGATTATTTTGCTCAAGGAGCTGCTGGTAATACAGAAAGGCATCTTTCATGCGTAAATTTGTAGATTCACTACACAGACTATCTTCTGCAACATCTTCTTCTTCTTCTTCTTCTTGTACCGTCGAAGGGCCAGGCACATCAACCGATTCGATATTCGACATTGAAATTCTTTTTCATACACTAATGTTTATAAATACGTCTTACTGATCGAAGAGCTCACGAGCGAATGCTAGTTTGTACAACCGTCCGTTTCACGACACGTCCTTGAAATATCTATTAACTAGCATATCAATTTGACGAATTTTTCATGTTTGTAAGTTATGTGGGTATAGGCGTTAAAAGAGTTGGAGAAAAAAAATCATCAGTAGGACTCGAACCAGCGATCTACAGGATACTAGACTCGTGCGCTATCCGGGGAGCCACGAGACTTGTTGTCAATTGTCTTAACTTTAGCGTATATCCCTCGCTCATAATGTTTCTACATTTTTCAAAACTTATTTTTTCGAAAACTTCTGGATATCTGGCCCTATGGGTTTGGGTATTTGTTATTTGGGTCTAGACCTTTCTGTACTATAAGTATTAAAAATTACAAAAATCCGTTGACCGTATATTCCCCTTGTAAACTCAACACAAAAGGAGCTGCCTGCTCTAGTTTATATGAAACTGACGCATTTGACGGCGTGTCCAACAGTGCAGGTCACGTTGCATCCACTTGAAATAAAAAATCTGTGACAGTTTAGATATTTCAAGATATAATTCACCATTTATTCTTTTATAAATTTATTGAACAATTATAATTTTTCTGTTAGATTTTTAAGGGTGTATATATACCAACGAATAAAAATATCTCCTGATCATAAATAATCATAGTATCCTTATAGAAACAATCTGCATCAGTAAGCACGCGGACTAAATGTCAAACATAGGCGTCCTAGTTATTGGTGGAAGGAGTCTACAGATAAAACCAATTTTCATTTTAATTTGGAAAAAATAAGTTTCACCAAAATGAATAATATGATAATGGAATTAATAAAATCAATAACGGCCCATTTGCTCATTCTGGGGGAGCGGGGAGAATATAGCGTAGTATTTAACCCCCAAGACCTAAATTATTTTGATAAAAACTTAAACCGTATGAATCCAGCTTTAAAAGTGCCCCTAAATTTCCCAATATGAAACAAGTAGAGAACTAATAGCTTCGCTAAATCGTGAGTTTATTCTTCTAAATTACTCCTTCACCCTCTACATTGCCTCTTCACCCTTACACACACACACACATCCACCCCCAACATAAATTTATCAGTGCACCATTGTCTTAATCATTTATGCTTTGCTCTAAACGTGGATTTTTTTTATAAACACTTAACTGGTTTTATTTGTAACTAAGTAACTAAGGTTCTCCATTTTGACAAGATGTTGGAGGGATTTGCCTCTACATTTCTCCCAGCTCTCCCCTCTTCCACCAATGATGGCTGTAATATCAGGCTCACTTAGTCTGCCTTTCAGGTGATGGGAAAGTTGGGGCTCAAATCCAAGCTGAGTGTTCTGTGGTGCTATTTTTGGTTTTCCACTCTCCTCCCACGCCCTTGTGGGTACACTTACTCTAAATCTACCTTCCTCCTCACTACCCCATGAGTGCAAATAAAGTGGTTATAACCCCGAGGGTAGTAAGACGTGATAGGGAGAGATGGATGTCGGGGTATATAAATCTTAAGATACATATGTACAGTGACATGTGGGGATTAAGGAGAAAAATGTAGGTCAGTGGTTGAATTCTCACCCCTTTCACCCTCTTGTGGTAACTAGAGAATTAATAGTAAATTAGCTAAAAATTTAAATTTATAAAGAAAATTCATACAATTTTTGTAATAGCTTGCTTATTTCTACAATAAGGTTTATCACCACCTACAGCTGTCGTACATCTGTGGTGCAGCCAGTGGAGGGATATCAATAAGACCTACCACTCTTTATTACTCTCTTCCTGGAACTTAATAGCCTACAAAATCTATATCCATGCAAAATTCAAACTTTGACATTTGAGGCAATATATAAACCAAATTTATATCTGACCTCAACACTGTTCAATATAGACACGTGACTAACACGCAGAACAAAATAAAGTACTGCACGTGCAGAACATATGCTACGGTACAAAAATTCGGTCGTTTAGGACGAAGTCCAAGGAATGTCTAAAATGCACTATCTGATTGTATTTCGAACCCTCCACTCAACGTTCTCTTGTAAATAGTGCAAGTTGCGAATACTCCAGATTTTAGTGTAGTAGGAAGATGAACTGAACCCCAATCACTAATAAAAACAATCTCAAAAGTTAAAATAGCTTCCAGAAGTATCAAATTATCAATGAGGCTCCTTTGGTTTGAGGGGAAAATCCACCCACACTTCCCTTTTATAATTTTAATTGCTTTTGCCAGCAGCTTCACTCGCGTTATTATTAGATTTAAAAAAATTTCAGTAAAAAATGTTCATTGAAACAATAACATTTCAAATCCCAGAGTTTTTATTTTCCTGAACAACGAATAAATCAAATGACGCATTGAGTATAAATTACCGTGATGAAAACTTTGGAATTGATAAAAGATTATACAAACAAAATATTTGTATTAATTGAAGAAAACAAAGTAACAAAATTTAAGGCAAATCCTCTTTGTGGACGATATTAATGGTTTTATCATCAGGAGAGAGGATTTTGAGGTTTCTGCTAGAACTATCACGGGAACACACCACGTATGTGTGTCCATGTGAGAAACAGTACCATGGAGATCAACGCCTGCCACTCTCAAGGTTCGTCCTTGCGCTATGTTGATAGTCATCGCATTACAAACCTTTATAGGAAACTGCATTCACTGGAAGAGTAGATCTGATGGAATCATGGGTACTCTTAGGATCACAACCCATTTCCTGTAGTGCAACCTGTCAATACAATTGCCTCTATTATAAATTATTGCAGACACTTTACCTGTAAGCCTGTCCCATTAAACAGTTAGGTGGGCTCAACTTACGCAGCGAAATGATGGGTGCTCAAATTTTAATTAAAGAACAAGCTGAATAGACTAAGGGAAATAAAAAATTAGACAGGGTAGTGCCTTTGGATATTTAAGTGAGGGATGGCGCTTCGAAATGGTCTAAAATACAGTCTTTAATCTTATTAGCTAATTCATTTTTGGCCAACGTAAATTGTTCCGGGAACCACAATAAAGGCTTATTTTGCATAAGGCATATATCGGGATAAATAAAATGGACTAATTCATGGATATCCTTGACCACGATGGATATTGGTTGTTATTCAAGGACACCTTGCTTTTTTTACTCTGCGTAGATTCCATTGACGAGTTTTAGCAATCGACCAATATGTCTAATTTTGTCTTTGATCAGGCGGATGTACTGTACATGTTGGTTGACAATGAAAGTTTCACAACGTCTAGACAAATGTTGGATATTATTAAACAGGCATTGAATCAACTAACTCGAGTGTCTCTCTGAAATACCCGTAGAGTTTGTTGGAAGTCTCATGAGATCAATACAGTAACGACTCTTATTGGTACATTGTTGCTTCTGAGTTCTCTCAGAGTTCTATCTAGATCTTCAATTAAGGTCATATAATATAAGAGATAGTATCTGCAGTAATTTTGATGTGAATATTTTCTTCAATATGTTCCACACGGCAATTTATTCGCTAGAAAAGTATAAAGGTAATTTAAATATCGCTTTCACTGTTCTTCCCCCTTTATAACAAAGTAGCGACTATACATGATGAAGCCACTGCAAAGGCAACACATCCCTCAAACCTGAGATTAGTCTACGGTATTTGTAATATCCGTCATGTCCATAGACTTTAGCCCCTTGAAAGCTCTTTGGATAACGTTTCTGTAGGCACGGAGACGATCGATTCAAAAGTCCATGTGGGCTGTGTACCATATTTCTAGTTACACTTACATGCAATATAATGAGTTGATGTTTGAATCTGGTATCTCCAAACCTATCACCGAATCTATAATGTCAGGTCTGATTTTTTAGTGAAGTCATAACAGTATATGAACTTGTGGCAGTTCTCGCTTTTGCAACTCCACAGTGTTTATAAAAAACCCTTCTTTTTTGCCTCTAACAGACTGCTCAGCTCCTTGAATACATAAATAATTTTTAAATAACTTATAAACTTTCTATATAAATTAAACATTAGATGAAATACCGCATTCAAATCTATTCAGAAATTCTTTAGTTATAATAGAACAAGTAGAGAAACTCTTTTTTTTAAGGATCTGCTAATTCAAAATAAACAGCTAGATTAAAATATGAGTTCTCTTTGATTTACTACTGACATGTATTCTGTAAATTACTCCTGGGTTTTTGCGATCAAGCTTTATAGATAAGCAATGAATTCTACATTCAATAGGATAATTCAAAATTATTTATCACGTGTTTTAAGATACAAACATAGGTTTTATTTGATTTAATTATTTATATAAATAGCCTGACACCTTCCCGGTAAAAATCTAAATAATATAAATAAGATGCATCGGATCAATTAATCTGTTCCAGAAATCTTAGGCAATGGACATAGAGTAGTTGAGTAAGTAGTAGAGATAGATTTTCACCATAGGTGCATCAGTAGCCGAACGGTCTAAGCCAAGGCACCAATTTCATGCTAGACTGTCCTGCTGAAGATGGGGAGTTTAATTTTTTCAAATACAGATAAGGTCTACTGAGGGTGTTTATTTCTAGATAGTTTTCCACTTTCCTTCCACGCAAATGCTGGTAGACTACATCTAAAATGCTTCCTTCCTTGTACTGACCTCATTAGAGTAATTATCATGTATGCATGTGACCTGAACAGGTATTTAGACATGGTAATAACAAAAATTACTAACTTCTCTCTCCTACAAAAAAAATATTACACAACCGTTTATACCAATGTATACTAGGCCTATTGTATATCAAATTCAGCACTAGAATGTAGGATTATACCAATGGTAGAGCCGATTCTCGCAACCTTCAATCTGGGCTACGTCAGTGCCTTACACAATCCTTGACCTGGGTAAAAAAAAAAAGTTTATTATTTTTTTTATAAAGGTATTTTCATTTTCTCGATATCATTAGTACATTTTCAAAAATATACTTTCAGTTTATTTATTATGTTAGTAAATTATAAAAAAATGTGGTAGTTTTATTATCTCTAGAATCTTTAGGTAGAAATAACTTAAGAAAATACACGAATGGAAGTTAATTTTGAGGATGTTTTCCAATAAATTAGTCCACAACATTTATTAAAAAATGAAAATCATAGAGTTTTAAAAATAAAAAGTTAAGTTAAATTAGTTTTGTGTTGGATACCTCCCATGGGCATTATTATTGTGACAACTATGCCTTTATTTTATAACAAATTGGTATATCCTTTTAGACGATACAAATATAATTTTTGTGGTCAACATTCATAAGCTTACCTTTTTTATAGTACTGCTTCTTATTACCCGTTCGGGTTATACGCCTATGTACTAATTACGCTAGCAGTTTTAGAGACGAGGACGATTATATTAATAGGAAGTGTACCCGCATTTGCGTGGAGGGAGAGTGTAAAACCATTTAATAAAAGCCACCCTCAGCACACTCGACCGAGATTTGAACCTAGATCTGGCCGTCATCGGAAGTCTGGTCTACTGCAAGAGTAGTGCGTTAGATCATACGGACACTGAAACAGTCCATAATCTCTTACTATATTATTAGTGTTATTTTAAAGGTATTGATAGCATCCATCAAAAGTGACAGCTTAAAATCACATGAGTTGCATGAATATGTGAAAGTATATTTAGCAACTTTTCTATCTGACATGTGTATATAAAAAAAACTCTATGACGTCAGCCTGCAAGTGAGCTATATTGACCAAGCGGCCATCGCACGTTGAGGAGGATAGTGCCAACAGTTGTGGATAGAGCGTGTCATGTGGTCAGCATAGCTTACACTCCAGCCATTAAGCTCAGTTTGCTAGACCGGAGCCGCTACTTCTTTATTCGAATAGCTCCTTAATTGTCCGCACGAGGCTGAGCTGACCCACTGCTTCACATAAGAATTTGAAAGCACCGACAATCGAACCTGGGACCTGTGGATCTGTAGCCAGGAACTCTGACCACTAAACCACGTATACAGTAGACATATATGTATACTCGTAAAAAAAATTGGAATATACTTGCTAGGAACTTGTATTATTTAATTTTGGAAATTTTCAACAATATTTCCTAATTGTTTCACTGAAAACACGGAAATACAAAATAAAAATTGTAATAATTGTACCTAATTTTTGTGTTACTTGTAGTTTCAAAGACCTCGCTCTAATCATTCAAAAAGTTCAGCGCTTTGTATACCCAGTAGCGTAGCGAGCTTACCTTGCTTTATTCCACTATGGTAAAACTTATTAGATAGGGCCATAGTGTTGACCTTGCACCCCTCAGGCTAAATGGAGTGCACATCATGTTAAGAATTATGTTCTGTTCTATTCTTTAATACCGTCTTAAGATTTCTCTTTGGATGACTGGATAAAATATCTCCTGTAATACATCCTTGGACTTGAAGTTGATATTTTTCCTTGGTGATCAGAAAACCAATTAATACAATATTTAATAATGCATGATAATTATAGAGAATAATGTCCACGAGGTTTAAGACGTCAGTCTCTCAAGAGATCTAACTAAAACCACATGTACACATTTCGTTCGGCCTAGGTCTAAGAAAACCCTTGCCATATTTCGTTAAATTTCTTCCATGTATTTGGCAGTAGATGGGGAACAAACGATGCAATTCCAAACGTGGTTATCGAAATATTGGTTGATATGTTTCATGATAGACACGTTCGATTCTTTTTAGGCTCAAACAAGTGGTAGTCTAAGGCGTAAATATCATCATGAACTGGGGAGATCAGGGTTTGAATCCTGGCCTGAAGATGGTTTCCCTTAATGATTCTCCAACCTCTCTCTACGGAAATGCGGGTACCATTAGTATAAATGCAACATTACTCATCCCTAGCTCACTAGCATAATTAGTACACATGTGCATAACAAAAACAAAAACAACAACAAACAAAAATGTATAGGTTTTCCTTGCGGCACTAGTTCCCGGTCGGACTTAACTAGCCACACCTCAGCCCAACTTAACGTTGATTGCGAGGGATGTGTGTTTAGGTCTCTCGAAGGAAAGGATAGTTTGTTCATCTCTCTGTGTTTTCTTGCGGGAACTGGTGGAATGGAGTGGTTTTCTTTATCCTGTCAACCCTTCGTACCTTTCAAACTGATGGTGGCCAGAGGAGAAAGGAGCTAAATACGAAACAAACCAATGTTCCTAATATTCATCGTATCTGCTCCGGTAGATTTGTTCTCTCCCCCATTAGACTCACTCACGTCAATCAGCCAGTGGATTAAACGTCAATCTCATGTAATCTGGTGAAGGGGAGGCTGGGGTTCAAATCCCGTTTGGTTATGGCCTTATTGAGAGCTATTTACCCTAAAATGGGCTCCCCCTTTATTCCTTCCAAATGAATTAGGGCTCACTTCCTTAAAGTGCTACATACATATTAGTGTAATTGAATGTGAATTGCTCTAATGGGTTGAAGGTAGCGACGCAAAAATAAACGATTTAATCTATGGGTTAAGGATGAGGATTATTTTTAATCCCTGCGTCTTAATACTTGTTCAAGATATATGATAATCAATCCAAGAAGATATAGATAGAGAAGGAAGTACTTGCATGGAAGAAGAGTGGGAAACCACTTAGGGAAAAACACCTTCAGTATGCCTGAACGGGAATTAAGTCCCGATTTCCCTGTCTTTAGCAAGCCGGTGTTGAGGAAATGCACCCGCATTGGCGTTAGGGGAGTATGGAAAAATCACAGTGATAAATTAATGTGGAAATACACCCTCACTTTACTCAGCAGAGATTCTAGTCTTGATCTCAGCTATACACTCTGTGGCGAGACTGATGCCATGGACTGTGTGCCCCACGTTGCGGGATACTGGGTAGATTTAAATCATGGTTTTAAATTCCAGTGATACTCACAGCTATTGGCGAGTGGTTTCGGGTGTTTAACTCTCTAAGCACGTGGTCACATTTTGAATCCCAGTTGTGTGTATTATGGATGGATTTATACTTGAGATTTTACCATCAGATTTCCACGCCATGTGTGGGTGCATTGGCTCTTATAAACTTGACTATCGTACCAATAAGAGAACAGCTAAATATAAATCGTTTCCAAGACTATTTTGCCATTTGCTTTATTTTGTTGTCATCGGGTTTTAGGACATTTGGGTTATACGCTCTGGTTGTATTTCAAGTACAATTTGAGTTTTATAATTCCAATACCGACCATCACCAAAATAAACATTTTTCTAGAAAAGGCTGAAAATGTTTCACTCTGAAACTATTTACATTTGTTAATTCATCTAGTTTACAAACAACCCTTATTGTTCTTACAAATAAAAGTTTATTTAAAAAAATCATGGGTATATTAAATGTTTAAATTTGGATATGTCTGATTTTAGGACTTAGGTATGAACTTTCTAGTTTTTTAGAATGTATTTAAATAGGTTTGTTAGGTTGTGCTGTGTTGAGTAAAATGTAAGTACAATTATTTATTTTTATTCTTTCTATGTGGAGGGTAATCAAATTATTATTGAATTATTTTCTTCCTCTCATCTATA
Source organism: Timema podura (assembly GCA_033556935.1). NCBI lineage: Eukaryota > Metazoa > Arthropoda > Insecta > Phasmatodea > Timematidae > Timema > Timema podura. The sequence goes on along the minus strand of JAVRXN010000008.1, from coordinate 87,245,168 downwards.
GGACACAAGACGAAATATTTGAATACTGGCCAATTCTGTGTTTGTAAAACCTATGAATTAATGCTAACGCAATTTTATTGGACCCCACCTCGGTGGCGTAGTTGGCTAACGCGCTAGTCGTGTTGAGCTCGACCGCCGAGGACGGGGAGATCGAGGTTCGAATCTCGGTCGGGTGAACTGGGGGTTGTTTTTCCTAAATGGTTTTCCACTCTTCCTCCACGCAAATGTGGGTTTACTTCCTCTAAATTCAACCTTTCTAATTCCTAATCCATTAGAGTAATTAGTACTTAAGCGTATAACCCGAACGGGTAGTAAGACGTGGTGATAAATATTAATTTTATTGGAGCCTTATAGTATCTCAGACACATTCCAGTGGTAGATAAATACATTGTTGAGATTGAGAGGTTGTTTAAAATCTCTTTCTACCATGAATAATTAATATAAACTTAAAAAATCGAATTATGGTCAACCATGATCTTTCTTATATTAAAATTAGTAGAACACCGCTTTTGTTTGTGAATAAAATGGCTGGATGTGGATTTAGACTCTAGGTGGAAATGGACGATATTGGAACTCATTGCAATATTCAGGAAATTATAACAATTCACAAGGGATGATTTTGGAAACCATCATGGGCTTATACTATAAAGATTATATGGGGGTGTGGCTAATGCTTTAGATCTTGGCTAATCAACTTTATCTTAAGCCTACCTCTTCTTTCCTGGTCTATGAAGGAATTCATTTCATTATCCCCAGATGGTACATTGATACGTGAGAATGATGATGGTGGAAAGCAGAGGGGACTTACAGTTTAACGTGGGCTTCGAACCACGGTGGGGGCATGGCGTTCCACATATTCACATAGCGTGAAAACATACTTTGCCAGAGGTGAAAGAAGGGTTTGGCAATCGGATAAATCCGTGCCAAGACCAGGATTTGAACCCTGGACCCCTAACACAGAAGTCTGACACCTTACCCCTAGACAACCAGGTCTCCGTGCAAAGTTTATATGGAACTAATAATTCAAACAATAAACTTTATTTTTAATTTTACGGAGATGGCTGGTTTGGGCACTATATATATGACTCACAAAACCTACAAAACTCTATATTATGTCTTGGCGGTACTTTGAGATTTACTATTTAATATTTGTATATGGGTTCATTCTGTTATACTTACTTCTTCCATGGCACTAGGAACTCGAAAGTTCATTGCCATACGTACAAAGGTAAGCCACCTATCCCTATCTTGAGATAATTCTATCCAGTTTATCTCATTACACCCTATCTCTCTCAGGTATATCCAACAGTTATCCTCCCATCTGCGTCTGGGTCTTCCCAGTGGTCTTTTCCCATTGTGTTTGCCATTAAATACCTTGAACGTGGTCCTAGATACTCCCATTCACGATGCATGACCTCCCCACCGTAATCTGCGAGATTTTAGTACCCTATCAATGTCTGGTAATGAGTACAGGGTATGCAGCTCAACATTATGTAGCCTCATCGACTCACCACTATCTTTATTCAATTTTGGACCAAATAGCTTCCTAAGAACCTTGTTTTCGAACAAGGGCTGTGTGTGAAGTGTTATGCGTGATGTTCTAGGTTAAGATATCTTGCTAGTTTTTTTCTAAGGTTATTTAACGTGTTCATTCAGAACCGAATGATTACATCAACACTCGAACTACAAATTAGCTTAACTCTAAAACAGACCAGTCCTCCACCCATCAATTCACCACTGTGAAAGAGAAAACAGCTAATTTGATTAAAGATACATTTTTTCGGTAATCTGGGATTTAAATCTGAGTCTATTCACAAAGCAGAAAGTCAATGGATTGGCAGTTGCATATTATGATGCTTCTAGAAGGGAAGAATGTGATAAAATTAATACTTGTGTATACACTAGAGCAGAGGTCCTCAAACTTTTTTGTTGTTGATGGTACACTATTCTTTCGTGTGACTCATCGCTGCATACCGGACGTGCAAGTCGGCAAGGCCACGGCAGACTCGGCCTTGCTCATGCACATATACTTGTCTCAGTTGAAAAGGAAATAAATGTATGTTTGTCCTCTATCCAACCATGAATTGAAATTTTGTGCAAGAATCGACAAGGTCAAGTTTTTGAACTCAACTCTTTGATTTTAAGCAATTATATTCTATGGAAAAAAAATATATTATAGCTTTCAAACATTTTGTCTTAGGAGTATTTCTTAAAAAAAAAGTTTTAATTGAATGAAACTATGTTATGAAAAAATAACATATCGTCGAGAATTTCTCCACACACTTAGAAAATTTCACGGTCCAACCATTGAAAACCACTGCACTAAGGCTACTCATCATTATTTTAGCAGTACTTTGAAGTTGTATCATTTCGCGAAATATACTTGAGAGAAAAAAAAAGTATTAGTTTACATATACTAGATAAAACATTGTCAGACCTACAAGGTTTTTTTAGAAACATGTAGGACCATATACCTCTACGGAGGACTAGAACACAAGGATCACTCCTGATCAACATTTAGATTACTCGAACAAGGCTTTTGGACGTATGTGGAATCCTCCTGGGTCTATCACACATCTCCCAAGCCTCCTAATAAGAGGATTAGAAGAACCTGCTACCTTGTAGCAGTATAAAGAATATGTAAGCTTCCGGGAGTGATGTTTGATACACCGCATGACTAGGTCTAGGTGCAGAGTTCTATTAGAGACGTACCAGGTTGCGTCAACAATGACTAACCACTGGCTCTGAAATACCTGCTTCTTGTCCATTGGCGTGTCGGCCACGTTGTCGAGAATTTGCCTGAGCTACTGATTACTTTTATTTGGCGTCGAATGTTTGCAGAGTAAAGAGAGCACTTAAAAATACTCTATCAGCGATATTTTTAAACCCATTCCATCCTCATTTGAACAATCATACATAGTTTCTGTTCTACACATTTTACAGGGGAGTTTTAGTGTTTCTTTTTTAAACTCTACAAGCATTGATATGTTTGCAGCTGTGTGACTGCTTATCTTTGTTGGAATATATTAATCTAACGTTGCTCAAGTTTCCTTGAGAAATGCTTACCAAAAAGTAAATGTACGTCTTTCAAAATCCTCCACCTAACAGACACATCAGCCAACCTCCTGTACGTTAATTCATCACTGTGAAAATGTAAACTAAAAATTCACCAACAATGCATTTTTCAGCCGTTCCAGGAATCGAACCCTGTACTTTTGGTATAGTAAGCAAATTTGCTACCAACTGAGCAAAGGCGTGTTTTCTGATAAACCTGGCCAATGAGTTTTTTTACTGTGTGACAATAACAGTTCACATGACCAGTTATTACAAGTATTGCCACCCATTTTAGATAAGGATGATAATGATTAAGCTAAGGTGTCAGATTAATTTGTCAGTTATGTTCTAAATTTTGTATAGGCTCTACCAAGATAAAATATTTTTTAAATGACGCTCAATGCATCTCGTGTGCGACCCACATCTAAATAAAATATAAATTTTGAAACCTGTGACTTATCCCGTTGTTCCACCTGGTGATCCAAATAAAGTGATCTGCCTGTAAGGTGTTGGAGGTGGGGGTTGGGAGGGTTTAAGTGGGGGTATTGAGCAATGGACACACTAGGCACGTCACACCGCTACGCCAATCATCTCCAGGACAAACGGGAGGGGTGGGGGAAGGATCGACCTGGATATAATAATCGATCAGTGTCGTTTCTTCGACAAAGATGTCACCATATTCTCACCGCTGTCGACGGCTTTAAAGGGGATGATGGGAGTGTATTTTTATCTAGGGATCATTCATAAGCCATGTAACGTTGTCGCGAGAGGAGAGCTCTAATGTGTACATGTTGCTACAGGGGGGGAGGTTAGGTACATCAGAGTGTTACCGTATTACGTAATACACACCTTTTAATTAAATTCTAATGTTGAAATCATTTATATTCAGAATCTGAAATTGATTGTGAGTAGTATTAGATCTGAGTCCCTCTTTTAGTGTCACAAAAGCTTTCCTAAGAAATAGTAACATTCACCGTTGATGTGGAAAGTTACGTAACAGGTTGAAGGGGGGGAAGGGTCAGGCTGAATGTAGGTGGGAGAGGGGGTAAAAAATAGGTAGGAAAAAAGTGATACGTGGTTTATGTATGGCCTCAGCACCAGGGGAAATCCCAGGCACTGTGTTCCAAACCTAGGCCCGCGATCTTTATCATCGAAACATTTCCAGCAACAAACAAACTCTATCATCTCACAAACAGTATTGTTAATTTTATATTAAGACTATATTGTAGTTATTATATACAGGTTTAAAGTAATCTTTATTTTAATTTAAAGTGTTATTTATTTATTACTATTAGCGTTCATTTTATTTATTTACTTTTCCGAACCGGTGAACACGTGGATTGGATATCAAGATCATTAACATTTGGCTTGCTGGTGAAGGGGAGGCTGGAGTTTGAATGACGGCAGGATATGGCCTGCTAAGGGTGTTTTTCAATAAATACTTTCTCTCTCTGCTTTCAAGCAAATTAGGCTGTATTTCCTATAAAATTATACCTTCTTCATCTCTACAACATTAATGAATTGAATATATGTTTATATAGGGGAAAGTTGCCTATATTGTACCACCACCTAAATCGTACCACCATTGATTTTCTGGGAAATGATTATGGTAGAGTGTTCTAGGGGTTATGTTTTGAACCTCCCATTGTTTTAAGTAGCCCGCGAAAATATTACACTGGTATGACCACGTTGAACGCTTTTATTAATGTTATTTAGTTTCAGTGGATCTGGATGTAATTTTTGGACTTTGTATCTAAGGAAATACTGAACCCGAAGGTATGTTTTACTTGTTTTCATGAATATATTATTGTAATATAACCAATTCTACAAGAAACCTATGGTTTATTCTTATCGTAGCGATAGTTTGAGGTTATAAATAAGGTTATGTTTAAAGCTCCAGGATGTTGCCTAAATCGTACCACAAATGGGTTCCTAATTCGTACCGGTACGAATTGGGGGCCTATAATCTTCCTTGTTCCATATTTGCTATTTTTTACCAAACTTTCAATAAACACCACGATAAACATAAATAACGCGCGTGTCCGTGTGTGTTACAGAATGATGAAGCGAAAATATGGAGCTTGGAGTGAATCGGATATGGAACGAGCCCTCGTAGCTTATAGATATGGGGACATGGGTTTTAATGAATGCTGTCGCCAATACGGTATTTCAAAGCCAACTCTCAAGCGCTACTTAGACTATGTCCCTCCCATGTTAATTTTTAAGCGCATGAGAATGGCTAATGAATTAAAAGTTGGGGCTCCACCTGAGGTTTCTGAAACAGGCTACATAAACAGTGACCTCTTCATCCAGTGGCTAAAACATTTTATTGCTGCCGTCAAACCAAACAACGATAATAAAATTATCTTAGTTCTAGACAGCCACACAACACATTCAAAGAACTTGGAAGCTTTGGATATAGCAATAGAAGCCGGAGTAATTATGTTGCAGTTGCCTGGACACACAACGCATCGGGTTCAGCCATTAGACAAGTCGTTTTTTAAACCACTGAAAGGGTTCTACACACAAGTGGTTGAAAAATGGCTTCGTACCAATCCAGGACTGTGTGTTACACAATACCAGGTGACTCAACTTGTGGCAGAAGCCTATGCAAGGGCAGCGACAGTTGAGAATTCCATTAATGGATTCCGTGGGTGTGGAGTCTGGCCAGTTGACCGTAATGTGTTTAAAGACTCTGACTTTTTACCAGCTGAATATCTTAAGCCTTCATAAGACACCAATGTAGATGCATCACTTACTAAAGATGTCACCAATGGACCACCCACTGCACCTACTGCAGATGAAACCAATGACCGACCGGATGTTGCAGTAAATCCAAAGGCTGGACCAGCCAACACCTCTCAACTTAATGTGTCAATTGAAGATATCTCACCAATTCCCAAACCCACCCAAAAAAAAGTGTCAAAACGAGGTGGGTTGACAAAGGCCTACAACGAGCTACTGTGCTAACAAGCAGTCCATACAAGAATGATTTGCAAACAGCAAAAGAATAACAAATGGCACAGGCCAAAGTAAAACAGTTGAAAATGAAAATAGAGAAGGCCAAAGCAAATGAATTGAGACTGGCAAAGCCCAAGATAAAAAAAGAAGTAGTCAATGCTAAGAAAAATGTTTCATCTGTGTGGAGAAATTTAGAAAAAGCAAATCTGCAAACCAACGGAGAAAGCCTACCATTTACTTCAACACAAACTGATGTTAGTATTGAAATCCAGCAAGAAGAATGGTTTTGTTCCGTATGTGAAGATCATTCTGTTGAGGACATGGTGCAGTGTTTGGTATGCTGGTCCTGGGTGCATGAAAGATGTGCAGGGGTCAAGTCAGGATTAAAACAGTTTATTTGTATGGACTGCAAATAGAAAAAGTTTTGATAAACATTTAAATTCTAAAACATACCTCTGTACTTTGATTATTAATAGGTGTTCTGTCACACGACAGATTAATTATTTTGTCAGTGAACTTAGACTGCCAATGCTTCCTGTCCTCCACCTCTTCCTTTAGCTCCCAGCATTTTCTTCCTTCCCTAAAGTCATCCAATATTTGAAACCTTCTTCTTCCTAAGCTTCTCTTTCTCTCAACCTTGCCTTCAATGATGTCATGCAGAATATAGTTCCTCCTAAGAATGTGTCCGATCCAATTAGTTTTCGTCCGAAGAATCACACTACAATGTAGTATAATATTATATTTTTATTAGTAGCTTCTTCCTAATAAATACTGTAGTGGTACGATTTAGGACATGGGTGGTACAATTTAGGAAACCTGTTTCCTATATCGTACCGATTGCAGCCAGTTAGAAAAATCGCTGTATTTATTTCCAATTACATCCTATTGAGCTTGAAACAGTAGAAATATATCAGCAAATAAGTACAGGTTAGTGTAAAAATACACTTAATATCATAGGTTAGTATTTATGGCAAATAAAAATTAAAATTTAAAAAGTGGTACAATATAGGCAACTTTCCCCTATGTATGTTCACACACACCAACATATATTATACAAATCCACACATAATACATAAAGTATATAATGTAAATTCGAATATTCACATATATTATATTTTATATGTATAATTTATATATACAATAAATATTATATGAGTAGTTGGGTGGACCAGATAGTACAGCGCTCTGATTGGTCGGTTTTGGTCACGTGACCACGCCCCCTCGCTTTGATTGGCTGTTGGCTTTTCCCTCCCCTCTGCTCCCCCCGGTAACGGGTTTTCCCGATGACGTCATCGCTCTGTCGCAACCCGGCGCCAATTTGGTGGCTTGACAAGACAGGAATAGATCAGGATGTCGCAACCTCTCCCCCCCCACCCTACTGTGGTAATGGGTTTTCCCTATGTCGCAACCCGGCGCCAGTTTGGCGGCTCGACCAGGGAAGTCGAGACAGGAATAGATCGTGACATTGAAACCGTGAGTTAGGTCATTGACCCTGGCAACTCTCCCCCTGGCAATGGGTTATTCCGATGACGTCATCGCTCTGTCGCAACCCGGCGCCAACTTGGCGGGTTGGCAATACAAGTCGAGACAAGAATAGATCATGATGTTGCAAGCCGTCCCTTCTATGTGGCAATGGGTTTTCCCTGGTGACTGGCGTCAGTTTGACGGGTTGACAAGACAAGTCGAGACAAGAATAGATCGTGATCTTGAAACCGTGAGCTATGTCATTGACCCTGGCAAACCTCCCCCCATCTGCAATGGGTTTTTCTGGAGTCGCAACTAGAGAGCATTGGCACAGCTATAATTATGCACAAGCAGGGGCCTCGGAAGCCTTACGGTTATTTATAATCCTCAGTTAGTGGCCTCCATCCCCCACCGTAAAAGTATACTGAAATTGGTTGTATGGTATCGTCCGTCGACATGCATGGATGTAGGTATCAGCCACGGGGAAGAAATACCTACAGTTTACACGGCAGGGATTCAATTTCCCTCAGCCGGAATTAGATGTGCCTGACAAACGGGCAAGGAATAGTGAAAGTATTTATGAGAGGTAAGTGTACCCGCATTTGCATGGAGGGAGAGCTGGAAATACCACAAATGTTCGAACTTCTCAACCAATCATACAGGCAGAGCTCCGCTTAGTTACTTGTACAATTCATAAGACCTAAATTGATTTATGTGTTATTATTATTTTTTAAATTCGTGGTAGAATATGTTTGATTGGAGAGTCAAAGACAGAAAGGAAATGCGGCGTCTACAGCAAAATCATCGGTCGGAGTGCTGTTCTAGGGACAGAGAGAGACAGAGAGAGAGAGGGAGAGAGAGAGTTCGGTTGTAGACATTAAAACACAAACATAACAGTTTTATAATATTTATTCACACAACACTTAAACAACAAAGAAATTTTATTTTCGCGATATATTTTGATATATATAACTTTGACAATACATAAGTAATACAATTATACAATTATACATTTAAATTCACTAATATATAACTTTCACGTAAATTAATATGTTGTTTTTAAGTTTTAAATATGAAACTATATCTGTTGACATAATATATAACATTTACACTAACCAAATTAGCAACTCAAACAACAAAGAAATTCAGTTAATTAATGTTCGCAAAAAATATTTTGATATAATAATATATTAAAATTTTACAAAAAAAATCATAAGTAATACAATTATGTGTATCTTGAAATTATTTTAAATATATATATAACTTTCACGTAAGTTAATATGTTGTTGTTAAGTTTTAAATAGGAAACTATAGCTGATGACATGATATATAACATTTTCACTAAGCAAAATAGCAACTCAAACAACAAAGAAATTCAGTTAATTTATGTTCGCAAAAAAAATCATAAGTGATACAATTATGTGGATCTTGAAATTATTTTAAATATAATAACTTTCACGTAAATTAATATGTTGTTGTTGTTAAGTTTTAAATAGGAAACTGTATCTGATGATTGAATAGTTCCAAGCGAAAAGTCGCAAATAAGCTGCGTGTGAAAGCTCATTCGTGAGATTGAGGAGTGTGAGACGTAATCACACCTTGTTTGTGTGTGTGTGTGTGTGTGTGTGTGTGTGTGTGTGTGTGTGTGTGTGTGTGTGTGTGGGCGTGTGTGGTCGTTTTCATATTACATAATCCTTGTCTATCTTAGCTCTAGTTTTTATACCTTTTTTGTGTGTTTTTATATACTATGTCATTTTGTTAAATTTCATTTAATTGTATTGGTTAAGTGTAAGAAAAGGCGGTAGCCTTAACTTCGCCATTAAAGTCTATTATTATTATTATTATTATTATTATAACATTTACACTAAGCAAATTAGCAACTCAAACAAAAAAGAAATTCAGTTAATTAATGTTCGCAAAATAATATATTTTGATATAATAATATATTAAACTTTTACAAAAAAAAAAAAAAAAAAAAACATAAGTAGTACAATTATATATCTTGAAATTATTTTAAATATATAACTTTTAGATCAATTAATATGCGGGTACGATTTAAATATCTAAATCAAAATAACGTGGTATCAGTTTATGCATCACCGCATCTACATCAAAATCATCATCATCATCAACTGGAGGAGTGCCTGATTCTAAAACTGATGAAGTTATTATTGGAATATTATTATTTTCCGTTGAAGGTTTTGTAATCTTAGGTCGCGTTGCGATGCATAGCCCTATTATCTGGTTCTGTTAGAGCAAACAAGGAATATAAATATGCCTATAATAAGTTACTATTACGATTATTTATATAAGGTGCTCCAAAGATGCAGTATCACATAGCTTACCATACCAAGGGTCACACCTAGCTTCCCTAAGCTAAAGAGAAAGTATTGTGCACTACACCGATATAACTCACGCTAAACAGTGTTAATACTTTTCTAGTAGCTTAGATTAAGAAACAGAGTATATTTGGTGTAGTGTTTCTACAACACTGTAAATACCTATTATTTAGTTTCACAAAAGCTTAGTGTTTCTACAGACCTATCACGTACCTCCACAAAGATTAGAAGTGAGAGAAAGTCCCGGTATCATTTATTTATATAAGTAATTGTAGATATATAATAATAATAATGACAAAGGTTCTTCTTTTTTTTTTGTCTATGAAAAGCAGATTGCTATTATAAATACAAACATTAAGAAAGTTCGGATTTTAGTCACACATAATTGTAATTGTTTTCTTGTTCTGAAAAAAAAATAAGTATCGTTCATGAATATATTCTTAAAGTGTGGGCAAGAAATTAGCCCTGATATTAGATATTTGCAAAGAGGTGATTGAACAGGGACTCCCTCTCCCCAGCAGTGCCCAGATATTAGAGAATATTTGTCAAACAGAGAATAGGATTGGGGGACTTCCTCTCGCCGGTAGAGTACAACCCTTACACCCTCTAAACATCAGTACTGGTTTCCCGCTCTGATAGTTTTGTTTCAAAACATGCCAACAAACTGTTAGGGAGAAGGTTTATTACGTCAGCGAACTACAAACACTTTAGCCAACGGACAACTAGTTTTCTCTAATTTCTACATTCATTAGGTGTGCAAGTCAGTCATACAAATAATAAGACGTGTTATTATTAGCACAGCGTCTTACTACCCGTTCGGTTATACGTACTTACGCATCGCTAACTTAACACTTTAAACATATAGTGGCATTTGGTACCATGATATACTACCGAATACACATTTAAATCAAGCTCTTCTAATCTAACACATAGTAATTGAATCAGCCAGATAATGTCCGATAATCATTTAGCTCAAACATGGTTTATAAATAGATTAAGCAAATGTTATTCAAAGCACATAGATTTTAACCAGGGACCGATAGTTTAGTATACAGACATGCTATCGAATGCACTAAGGTGGCGATTGAATATTTGATCCAGTACATTGCAAACGCGACTTTATTCATAACTAGCAATCCCACACTGCGTTGACCGTGACCCACTGCGGTATTTTGTTAAAAATCCGGCTTCGAGGTGCATTCGGACACACTCCCGTACATTTATGTTAAAATTTCAGATCTCTGCGTGCCGTAGATTTGGCTGGGCATCGCACACAAACAGACAAACGCTTCCTTTTATTATTATAGATTCCTGTTCCATTAATATAGACGTTTGGCACGGCCCGCAAGAGAGAAAACATATATATGCAAGAATAATCTCAATATCGTGATTTATTCCCACTGCACCCCAACGAGATTCGAACCGAATCCTAGAGATGAACATGACAGCCGAGCACTGTCTCACCGAACTACAGTCCCCCCAACTAAAAAAGCCACTAGATTTAGTTTCACGTATTCATACGTCAAGACAAGTGATCTGCAGCAACCTATTTGATATACTATCAATACCTATAGCATATCACCGAAACTGTAGTATTATTTTATAAATATTGTCCGAAAAAAGGCTCTTTGAGGACTCTAAAACGGTTGTTTCTACTACCGGTTCGAGCTTTACACACACTTAGTGCGAGCCTGACGACATGTAGCCCGCGACCACCGATGTATAAAATATATTTAACTATGAGAGGCTGAAAACATAAACAAAAGTGCAGGTATGGGCTCAAACTAGAGTCCCTTATTGACCGCGTGTATCGACCTAATTTAAATCCGCCCTCACGCGATATAACCACGGGGTGTTGTAGGATGAGGGCGGGGGAGGGAGGAGGTCAATCATGGCACCGAACCAGCGACCCACTCTTCTAAACCACGGCCGTGCATGAGTTTGCTCTCTAGCACCGCGTATAACTAACCGTTCGGGTTCGCTTAAGTACTATTTACGCTAATGGATTGGAATTGGAAAGGTTGCACCCGCATTTGCTCGTGGAGGGAGAGTGAAAAAACACCCCTAGTTTACCCGACCGAGATTTGAACCTCGTTCTCCACGTCCTCGGCAGTCTAGCTCAACACGAATCTGGCGCGTTAACCAACTGCGCCATCGAGACGGGTATCTATCACTATGCACACTTTTTAGAGAGTTAACAATCTTTACGAGGCTGACTCTTCAACCAAACCAAATATTACAACAGATTGAAAGAAGAAGCAGAACCGCGAGTCCATCTGGATTCGGAATTGGGAAGGTTTAAGCCACATTTGCGTGGTGGGGGGGGGGAGTAAGGAAATGTTCCAGCGTTTACGTGGAGGGAGAGCGGGAAAACATTTAGTGAGAACTACCAACACTACACCTCGGCAGGTATTCAAATCCCCCAACCTCGCCCAACACAGATTCGAATCCCGATATCTTTCACCGGGTGCTTCATGCCCAGTAGTTGTCAAACCCGAAAGAAGAATATGGCGTTTCAAATGGGGCGCCCCCTTCGGTTCCACACACAAAAAAAGTTTTATTTTACATATCATTTAACGTTTTCATCTATATTTTACCGATTATATAACTCTTACATTAATTCAGAAGTAGTATTGAATACAATTATGAGAAACTTGAATTTATTTTACATATCATTTAATGTTCCCATCTATATTTTTCCGATTATATAACTTTTACAAAAATTCATAAGTAGTATTAAATGCAATATTAAATATAATTTAATTCTCGAAACTATATTTTAGTGATATAATAAATAACGTTTACACCAAACAAATTAGCCACTTAAACAACAAAGAAATTTTATGTTTGCAATTATATTTTGATGAAATATTGTATAACTTTTACGTAAATTCAATATCAAATATCTTTTAACGCTCGAAACTATGTTGACATAATAAATAACATTTACGCAACGCAAATTAGCCACTTAAGCCTCAAGCCAAAGTTAGAGGAAGTGTGCCCACGTTTGCACGGATGGAGAATGGAAAGTCTATTAGAAAAACCTCCCTAAATACTCTCGACGCTGATGAAGGATTCTATAATATTGAGTACTATGGCGTGGATTTGTTTAGCTTACACTGAATATTTATTAAAACTTACACACAACCTCCCATCGTTCTACATGTCTAATACTTGTCACAAGAAAGAAGTAAGGCTGAATAAATTAGATTTACTAAGGGAATACATCTCAATTTTCCAGAGTTGGAAACGGAAAACGGTTTATGAAAATTTACCCCCAAAAATAGCTTGCGGTGGGATCAAACCCCCGACTTCCCTATAACCTGTTTCTAAAATGGAAACTCAAGCGTAATTACCTAGTGCTCTGGCACACATACTATTTCTAGACCACACGAGCTCGATGATATAATAACTAATATTAACGCAAAACAAATTAGCCACTTAAGCCTCAAGCCAATATTAGAGGAAGTGTGCCCACATTTGCATAGATGGAGAGTGAAAAAAACGCCCTATCGCAATATACTAAACTGCAGAGAGTTCGAATCCCGGTCCATTGACTCCTTCTTAGGTCAGTTAGGGGTCTCCGGCTCAAATGATTATATCTGACATAGGTTTGGTAACAACATAATTACTCTTATTATGAAAATTACTCTAGTTGTACACAAAAAACCCAATCCTCCCTAATTTATCACTATGAAAGGTTAAACCACCATTTTCAGCCATACTGTAAATTGAACCCTGGACACTTGGCTCAGTGAACAGACATGCTAACGCCTCACATCAAGTGACCTTTCACAAGTGTCTTCTTAGACGTCTTGACCAATGAAGTGAGACACTCGAAAGAGATTAAATCAAAACTCTATTAACAGACAAATACCAGTCTCAAACGTCTCTTCAGAGAGAGAGAGAGAGAGAGAGAGGTATATCTACATTCTTTTACACGCACTGCAACAAATTTGTCAGGGGGGACAGTGGCACCAAACAATATCCAAGTTATTTTAACATCTGTCCAGGCTAGCCACATTGTATTTCTTGAATTTAAAGGAAATGTGATGTGAGTGTTTCTGACGTAAAAAAAGCTAAAACATTACATTTTGTGTTAGGAAACCAAATTTTTAGCACCGCGTGTTATTGACCGTCCAGGCTATATATAAATGTGATAATTAGTCTACTTAAAATGGCGTAGGAATGAGAAAGTACACATTTTAGTGATAATCTACCAGAATTTGCTTGGAAGGAGAGTAGGGAACCATTCGGAGAAAAAACTTCAAAACACAAATGGGATTAGAACCTCAATCTCCTCCATTATTAACATAACTGTCTAACTCGAGAGTGACGCCTTACACTATTCGACCTCTGAAGCGATTTTTCATCATGTTAATTTAATAATTATTAATGTATTAACTTATTTGCTTCCAGAACACGATAGCCATTTATATTGGACGGGCTTTGCTTTTTTATAATATATAGAGTCACAAATGAATATTATTTACAAGTATATTTTTCCATTATTGTTTATTGGAGGTATTTAACGTGCACTTTATGCACCGACTGATTATAACAGTACACAACTTACAATCTAACTTAAATCTATGACATACAGAACACCCATTCCCCTACCGCAAATGAATCACTATGAAAGGGGGGAAACCCATATCCCCTAATGAATCATTTTCAGGCCATTCAGGGAATCGAATCCAGGACCTCTTGATTAGTAGGCAAACACAATAACGACAGAGGTAAATTGTAGAACTTTTAATTGTACATTTTTCAGTGCTTATACAATACTAGTTAGAACAAAGGTGAAATGAGACAGTTAATATTTGGAAAACCTTTTCGGCATGGTTTTACGCAACTCGGTGACCGTGTGGTCTAATGCGCTACTCTCGCGGTAGACAAGACTACTGATGACAGGGAGATCGAAGTTCAAATACCAGTAGAGTGTACTGATGCTGTTTTCAACTCTTCCTCCACGAAAATGCGGTTACTTTCCAAATCTCTAAAATCATGATAATAATTAGTACAAATGTGTGTTAACTATTTGTTTGCGCAAATGACGACGCATTTATCAACGTAAAGACGTTGGAAGGAATTACCGTTCCAGCAGTCATTAGCGATGCTAAAAACTCCTTTTGTAACGACGCTGATGAAGGAATCGCACCAATGATACATTTTTAGGCCATTCCGGGAATCGAAGCCGGGACCCTTGGCTCGCTGGTCAGGCATGCAGGTTTCGGCTGAATATATTTATGTTTACGAAATACTTTGCTCTAGCACTTACTACCAGAAATAAACGGGTAAGCCCCAAGACTGCTGCCTTTCTCTTTTGAACCATCTAAGACTCCAATTTGGCAGTAGACAGGCCACCTGACAATCTGGAGCGGGGGGGGGGGGGGGGGGGGGGGGGGGGGGGGGGGGGGGGGTCAGCGTACACTAGTTACACTTTGATGAAACCTTTTATCAGCTATCTTCTTATGCAGCACACTCTGTTACAGAAAAAGTAGACCTTTTAACTACCGACTCATGAAGAATCTAGCACCCAAATTACGCGCATTTTAGACTTAGCTCTTTGACCTACACATCTTAAGGTTATACATCACGAGTCTACCTTTACAAGCCTTATTATTCTTTTACCCGATCAGCTGAAAAAATGGACTAATAACAATGAAAGCTTTTTTTAAACTTTACTCAAATGAAAAAACTAATTTTTAATCAAATCATAGAAGCTCTCCTTGAATGGTTCCACTATGGAAAATTAAATGTGTTAAGTGTTTAATGTAAGAAAACTTGATCTTTTTTTAAAACAAATTTAATGTTCTAGTTTAATCCCTTTAACTTTTAATCTTTTAAAAATATTATAGTCATTTAGTCGAAATAAGAAAATTTGGATTAGGCGGGAGTTGAAAACGAAACCTTTGGACTTTTAGGAAATTTGCTAACCACTAGACTGTCTTGTTGTGACAGAAAAGAGCTAGCAATATACACGTGACAACTTTGACGGAATAAATATTAAAGAGCGCAGACAGGTAAATGTTAAGATTTATTGACTACAAACGTGTGGCTAATATAGCTTTAGCAAGTATAATATATGAACAGAATGGATAAATAAGTATACTCTTATTATTATTTCACTGCTTGAATATTTGCTTATAATTTTAACTAAATTTGGTTTAAGTTAAGGTGTCACACCCCCTCCCCCTGTCCTCGAAAATCTGGCTCTACAAGAAACAAGAGCGACAGCCAACTACGCTTTTACAAAAATTCAAAAGTAATATTAAATACAATTTAATGCTCGAAACTATATATTTTGTAGCATAATAAATAACATTTAAATAAAAGAAATTAGCCAAGAAATAAAATGTGTTTTTAAATCCCTAGAATATGTTGGTTGGAGAATCAAAGACAGGAAGGATATGTCAACATTTCCATATTCATTTATAAATTGTTATGACCTTAGATTGTTACTCAAAGAGAAAGTAAAGGGATTTAATTGTTTCAACTTATCCATAATGTTTGAAAATGAGCTTCTATGCTAAATAAACTTGTATTTAAAGGATAGGAGTTTGAAGTTTGGATGTAGACATTAAAACACAAATATAACAGTTTATAATATTTATTCATTCAATTACACAAATAGAAAGTTTTACAAATATAGTTCACACACACAATGAAAATTATACTTGAAATATTTATTTACACAAATCAAAGTTTTTACAAATATATATCTCACATCAAGAAATGTATGCATGGAATATTTATCTAGACAAATAAAAGTTTTTTACAAATATATCTCACACCGTGAAAAGTATACTTGGAATATTTACACAAATCAATGTTTTTACAAATATATCTCACATCATGAAAAATATTTATTTACACAAATCAAAGTTTTTACAAATATATCTCCCAACGCGAAAAGTATACTTGGAGTATTTATCTACACAAATAAAAGTTTTTACAAATATATTTCACACCTTGAAAAGTATACTTGGAATATTTACACAAATAAAAGTTTTTACAAATATAATATCTCACACCATGAAAAGAATACTTTGAAAAATATTTATTTACACAAATCATAGTTTTTACAAATATATCTCACACCATGAAAAGTATACTTTGAAAAATATTTATTTACACAAATCATAGTTTTTACAAATATATCTCACACCATGAAAAGTATACTTGGAATATTTACACAAATCAAAGTTTTTACAAATATATCTCACACTATGAAAAGTATACTTGGAATATTTACACAAATCATAGTTTTTACAAATATATCTCACACCATGAAAAGTATACTTGAAATATTTATTTACACAAATAAAAGTCTTTTTACAAATATATCTCACACTATGAAAAGTATACTTGGAATATTTACACAAATCAAAGTTTTTACAAATATATCTCATACTACAAAAAAGTATACTTGGAATATTTAATTACAAATATATCTCATACCATGAAACGTATACTTGGGATATTTATTTACACAAATCAAAGTGTTTTTTTTACAAGTATACCTCATACGATGAAAAGTATACGTGGAATATTTATTTACAAAAAAAAATATATATATATATTATGGAAACAATAATCAATTTCTTGAGCTCGTAGCGGGAATAGTGGCCTCGGTACTAATTTTTATAAAGTCCAGTTTAAAAAGTATTTTAACAGATGGTTTCAAATTTGATTAGAATTTAAAATATATATACAAACAAATTTGACTAGAATTAAAATATATACAAACAACTAATTTTATTTGACTAGATATAACCAGGTAGGTGGAGATTTATACTGGCGGATAAAAAAATATAAAAAAAGTATCCCGGGTGCATAAAATAAATAAAAAAAAAATATGCTTGTTTTCATGCAGAAAAAAATATGAAAAAAATTTCAAATCTTTGAAAAATGGTATGTCAGTGGAACTGTCTAGAGTGAAAGACTAAAAAAGATGATTATTCAGCCCGTCTAAATGATCACCTTTTAGTTGTGGCGAACGCGTTTACAAGGACTCTGATACCCAAACGGCAACGTATTATAATCAGCTGTTATCCGCCGTTTGGTGTACACAGGCCGGTAGACTTTATTCTGCGAAACGGTACATACAGTCGCAAGACCTTTTCTTACAATTTTGTGCGGTATCTGTATGTATCTTTCCGCGGCCTGTTCGGTGACCATCGCTTTCAAAACGTCAAAATTAACGTCGTTCCGGTTGCCATAGTTTATGGTGATACCGCGAACCTTGCATACCGTTTTTGTTTTGGCAGGGTCACCACCAACGCAAACTCGGTACGCGTAATTCTTGGGACCACCAGATACAAAGGCGCTAATGTAGCTTCCCGGACCGTAATCTTGAAGTTCGTCAGTGAGGTCACCTAAAAAGTCTCCGGTCGGTGGACTCCAATCGCCGGGGCGTTCCGTGAATAGAACGCTATCTGTATCATGATACAAAACGCGGTCCCCCAATTTTTCAAGGATGCTGTATAAGTGCAACCTAGCCATAGCAGTCGTGTAGCACGCCACCGCCACACTCGTGTTAGGGTTAGGGCGCAACGCGTCACGCGCATCCTTGTAATTGAGGAACATAACCTCATCATTTACATCAATGACGCTGTCCACGGTGATGTACGGATCCGTTAGGTACTTGTGAATGCCCTGATAGTCGTTGACAACGGCTACGTGTGGTAAATCGGGTCTTTGCCCAAACTTTCCCCATAGCGAATTTAAAAACAGTTTAGCCAGAGTGCGGAGACCAGGGTTTTTACAAACAGAGCCGAAATCGAGTTTTACCCCCTCCCTTTCCTCATAATTTTGAATGTAAGCTAACTTCTCATCTTGTGAGGTACACCACTCTGGCCATCCGCTGGCTTCTTGTTTGATTTTCAAAAAAGTATCAATGTAGCCGTGAAACAAGCCGCCAGAACGTGTCTGACGGTCGTAAACAGATACATTGTACTCCCACACTTCGTGTACGGCTTCAACGGTGTAGCCTTTCTCAACGGCTTTCCGGATCTCGTCAATCACCCAGACACCTGTCAACCAGCGATCTTTTTTGTCGTTGTGCTGACACGCGCCTTGGTTTTTCTCCTCCCCGCATTTCCTGCACAAGATGAACATTAACTTGTCGTGCATCCGTGTAGGTAATACGGGCATGAATAAATCCCGCGGAGGCGTCACTGTAACTTTGGCTATGCCTTCTACTTGATCTATAGCGGGACAATTTGGTTCCAAGTGAATTTTGGGGTGGCCGATGGGGTATTTTTTGTACTTGCAAACGTACGGATACAATGAACACACATCCAAGTACTTGATCTTCTCTCCACAAGAAAGGTCTGCTTCGTGAAAGAGTTTGATACAATTTGTACGCCCGCCAAAGAATGCGTCCCTGGGACTGAGGGGCTCCTTGCTGTACACCTCGTGCCGGAGTACAAATTGTTTCAAGTCCTTGTCTGTGCGTTTCATCGCATTAAACGTACACTCCCACATCTCTACGACCGTGTAGCCGGCATTCTTAAACTTTTCAACACAAGCCATGGTCGCTTCATAGCGCGTCTCCATGGTCTCGTGGGGACTGTTTTTGATAGGGGTGGTCCTGCCCGGATAACAGAGAGGGCACCCGTGCCAATAACAGCCCCAAAACTGAAAGACGGTGGTGGTATCTCCAGCTTTAACAACGCCGTCTACACGTCGCCCTAACACATATTCCTCACGGCCGTTACCCGCATGAAGAATAGAGACACCGCGTTGATGGGCCTCCCAGCAGAGCCATTGTACAGCTATGTGCGACTGTTGGTCTGCGCACCGGTAGCCGCCGTTAGGGATAATACCGATAGTATTCTCCTTAAGATGACTACGGCGGTAAACCAACATGGCCGCTCCAGCGATAGTACACGCCTCCCTGAAAGGATCCACCTTTGCTTTTTCAATAAGCATATCTCTAAACTTTAGGCAGGCCTTCCGTAGGATCTCTACGTCTTTCACGCAATACAGTTCCAACTCGCGGTTAAAATCAAAGACATAATTTTCTTTGACCAACGCGTCATACCACTTCTCAAAGTGCTCCTTTCCCTCAACTGACATCTCCCCGACGCCGTAATCCTCCTTTGGCGGCAAGGGACCCCTATACCCTGCGTTTTCTTTTTTATTGAAAAAATGGGGGAAATGTCCCTTGGCCAAAGACTCGTCCAGGCCGAATGTCTTGGGCATCTTGGACAACGACATGGGGAGAAAGTTCAGCGAGTCAATAAAGTGGAGCGGGCCGTAACGCATGGACATGATTTTCCCACCGTTCATTATAAGGTCTGGAGTCCATTTTTTTACCTCCATCATATATTTTAAAATAAAATTCCCATCATACCCTTTTGAATTTTGAGCAAGGAGGGTGATATCCTTAAATTTTGAAGCTTTAATTTGTTCTATAAAACCGAAAAATTGGGCCATTGTGGTATCACCCCCGAATATGCGAGTCCTATCGCCCCGCAATCGGTGCAATGATTGTCATTTGCATCTATATGAAGGCAGGCCTTGCAACATGTCTGCACGACACATAGGTTAGGTTCGTGCAAGTACGTGTTTACCGCACCTTTAAGAAGAGTTTCTTGTCTGCATTCAAAATCATAGAATACAAACATGAAATTACTCTTTTCCAGTAACGGCTTGGACGGGGCTTGCTTCATATAACAGAAATGCCCAAAAGGACGATATGAATCACATACTCTACAAAAAGTCTCATAACACCTATGTGAATAATTTGATCTTTCCAAACTGAAAAATTGCCCACATACCTCGCAAACCTTTTTGACATCACAGATCGACCTGCGACCTCTGCAAAAACCGGGACGTTTATGGTTATCAAAACATGTCTGGTTTGTGAACCAACGCCCGCAATCTTTACAGACCACAGTTCGACCTCCACTGCAAACCGCTTTAGCGTAGCACTTTTTACACGAGGACTCGCACTTGTGCTTGTTCTTATCGTTGAACGGCACACGACACTCGCGGCAAAAGTACCCGCACTTAAATGCGGCTGTCAAGGATGTTATGACGTCAAAATGGTTTTGCTTATCGTCGTGAAAATACAAATCAAGGTTGCCCTTAAAGGAATGTTCGGTGGGAGCAGGCCCCTCATATAGGACTTGTCTCCCGCGACGTTCCCTGAACACTGTGATTTTGTATTCGGAGAGGTATGTTTGAAATTGTTTCAGCTCAGTTATTCCACCACCTTTCAAAAGATTCACACGGGCATTATGGCATAGTTCCTCTGCTTTGAGTTTTTGAATAGGACGACCAATTTTGATCTGTTTAGCGGTGTTCACGTCCATGCATTCTGGTTCTCTTTTATTATCACATATAGCTTTGGCGACAACTAATGCACGGGCAAGACAAAGTGTGTCGCCATTTTGAATCGTAATGATTCCTTTGCTATTACGGCTATATGTGCTAGCGGGAGAGATTTTATCACATTTATGATTACCCCTCCCACGAGGCTCCTTAAAATGGCTGAGTTTAACGTACAATGGTGCTGTACTCAAAAACAAGCTATTACTCTGCAACACGCGACTTACGTTATCGAGCACGGCTCGAGCGTCTAACTGATCTGCTCGTCTAAAAGAGACGTACACAGGGTTCAACGTCGAGTCCGTGCTGTTTAAAAGTAAGCCGACATGATCATCAGCGCTTACACCATGGTCCTGCAGCCGATTGAGCAAATTAGTAATTTGTTCTTCAAGCCAGCTTAATGCGTCACGATCGCTTGCTGGAGCACCAAGATGTACGGTAACTTCTCTACCAGTATAAAAGAAACGCCTCAATTGTTTTATTCTCTCTTCGACGATACGAAGAGGGAGGCCTTGGTTTAAAGCTCCACCTACCTGGTTTACCGGGCCACTAATTCCCGTCTGGGGTGCTGATGATGGCCCCGCCACCACCATATCCATGCCTTGCAGAGGGGCTGTGAATCCCGTTTGCTTCACACCAACACCACCGGCTTGCGGGAAGAAACGTGGAGGCGACAAAGCTCCAGCTGGTTGATTGGGAGCTGTGGAGGTGGGGGTCGCAACTGAATCTTTCCCGTGGCTTGGAAGTGGGTGGAGGGAGCTGCCATCTTCTGTATTAGATGTTTGTAGGATTACGCCTCCACTGCCTGGAGGCTGCAAATCTCCTGCCTGACGAATGGGGGGTCTGGTGGTTCGGGTCCATACCACATCTTCCTCCTGGCTCGGACAGGCGTCTCCGGTATCCATTTGAGCTAAAACACAAGAGCTTGAATTCAAACACAAGTCAAACTAAGTTCAAAGTAAGCAATTCAAACAATATTCTTCCAAGCAAAGTCAGTTTAAAAAATTCATTCTTCATACTTTTTAAATCAATCAACTTATCATATAAGGTAGCTAAAAATGACCATTTTATTTATAGTTTGTCCCTGGAGTGGACACTATGCATATAAAATCCAGTTGCTCTAACTACCCAATTTAAATACACTTGTTTGGGACATTCCATTTATTTAAAGCTTGGTTCTATTTAAAAAGTGTTTTCACCTATTAGTGTTCTACTATAAATGGTTACCTAGCAACCTGCTCACTATATGCTCTTTCTACTTATAATATTAATAATATATTACACATTAATTTTTATATTATTTTAATGTAAAATAATAATCTCACCTATAGAGGCATCAATCGCATCCAGAGCAGAAAAAATGTCCATTATAGGATCGTGTGGCACTGTGGGTGGTAGTCGTGGAGGTGATACTGTCGCAGACACCTGATTTTGAGGAGACAACATATATTGGCCCCATGCATCTGAAACAAACATATCTTTGTATTAGAATTTTAACGTAAGTGATAGCCATTAATAATCATACAGAAACTACTTATTAATCTGAATAGTAATTTTCACAATAATAGCTATCCTGCCGGGACTTGAACCCGGGACACCTAGATCAAGAGGTAGGCATTCTACCAACTGAGCCAAGGTGTCATACAATAATAATGCAACAAGAAAATAACCTTAAATCAATATAATATTCACCATTTATCATTTACTGATAGTCCCAATTTTATTCATGAAAACCCCGCAATTAAGCACATTATTCATATTTCAAAACAATTTTGCATGGTGCTCTTTTTTTTTGTTTGGTTTTTAAAAGCTAATTATTCTTTATTACAAATCTGGTCTTTCACCAGTCAGCAATTACCAACCGTTTGCGGTTAACTCCTCCATGGAAACACCGAGGGCCGTCAGATCCGCGGATGTCTGTGGATCTCCCCACAGCTCGTTCTCTAAAAATACAACACAACAGCTTAGTTTGATATTCAGTATAACTTAAATTAAAAAATAGTTAACAGATTATCTACGTGATATAATAGTAAGGTAAAATAATCTCCAGAGTGTTATGTGAGTCTGAGACATTCAGCAGGGTTAGCTCCTCAAATAATTTTATAGTTTGTAATAAATGTATTCAATAAACTACTCTTAAATAAAAATTACATTATTTAATTTATTATAACCACTCTTGTTTATACGATTTTTAAATAATATTCAGCCAATAGTAAGCTACCAAAAAATTAATTACCATTTAACTATAGCTTCGATTCAGGTTTTTTCAATAAACTACCCTTAATTATAATAAACATTTGTTCAGCCATAACTTTATCCAAATTTCATAGAAAGTGGATGCTTAGACACCTTCAAAATTATCTATAGTTTTACTTCCTATATATCTATTATAAGCTAGTAAAATTAGACAACTCTCCATGGTTTAATTGTAATTTTTAAATAAATTAAATGTATACACTTTGATTTAACAACAAAAATTAATGAGTGTGCTTGTTAAAAAAGTACATTTACTCACCCAGATCCGTCAGCGAAGCGTTATCACTCATCCTAGGTTATGTGTTTAATACTCGAAGACAAGTTATACAATGAAAGGATTTCAAAACAGGTGCTGGTATTTATAGCTGCTACCAGATAGGGTTGCAACAGAGCGATGACGTCCCCAGGGAAAACCCATTGCCACATAGAAGGGACGGATTGCAACATCATGATCTATTCTTGTCTCGACTTGTATTGCCAACCCGCCAAGTGGGCGCCGGGTTGCGACAGAGCGATGACGTCATCGGAATAACCCATTGCCAGGGGGGGAGAGCTGCCAGGGTCAATGACCTAACTCACGGTTTCAATGTCACGATCTATTCCTGTCTCGACTTCCCTGGTCGAGCCACCAAACTGGCGCCGGGTTGCGACACAGGGAAAACCCATTACCACAGTAGGGTGGGGGGGGGAGAGGTTGCGACATCATTCAAGGTCGTCACGATCTATTCCTGTCTTGTCAAGCCACCAAATTGGCGCCGGGTTGCGACAGAGCGATGACGTCATCGGGAAAACCCGTTACCGGGGGGAGCAGCGGGGAGGGGAAAAGCCAACAGCCAATCAAAGCGAGGGGGCGTGGTCACGTGACCAAAACCGACCAATCAGAGCGCTGTACTATCTGGTCCACCCAACTACTTATATGCGAGTATGACTCGATCGAGTTATGAGTTTGGGTGGAGTAGGCCTATATAAAAGACCTACATACGCCGCCAGTAGGCCTACTCACATATATATTTAACGTCTATAATTAATGTCTATATAAAGTATAGTTTATGTGTTTTTAAAATATATGTGATTAATGAATATATATAAAAAATTATATTATATCCAGCACTGGAGTTTTAAACAGCTTAATCCAAGCCAAAATGGCAAACTGGAAGACAAAATGTGGCTAACATACGTGTTTTGCTTGGACCACAGAGTTTAAAAAAAATCTATTTAATATCAAAATTTAACTTTATAATAAAGATTTCACATACAATTCCGGATTTCCAGCTTTGCAAATAAAATAGGAACATCTACCAACAGATAAAATATGTCAGGGGTAAAATTCCAAATCAATTGCGAATTTCGAAAGAACCATTCAGTACTGTACTGTTTCTATTGTTCAATTTCGACTTTATAATATAATTGTAATTATAACACATACATTATTTAGATTATGTCACGTACTCACTTACACTTTAGTTCAGTTAAAAGAGGGAAACAGGAAGGTAGAAAAAAAACTTTATTTACGTGTTCAGATATCAGTATTCAGATACTTCTTTGAAATACGCTAAATAATAATACCTGGACATGGGGATAGAACCGAGGACCTTCTATTAGTTCAGTTTGGCACTAAGTCAAATGTTAAGGGTTCAACTCACATGTAAAGGTGTAATTTTAATTTAATTGTTAAATAAATAAAGCTTGATTATATTTCTCAGTTAATTTTTCTTACACCCCGAACAGTTAATTTATTTAAATTACCTTCTTGGTCTTCGATGTGGTGACTCTTGCTCTTAAAGGTAGCGACTAAATTCACCAGATTTTGCTTATAAAGATCACGAGAAACCAATTAGGAGAAAACACTCTCTCTACAGCAGGTTATAATTTGGACCCTGACCTCACAAGATGACTTATCCTACGTAACAACCTATGTGACCTTTGTAAATGATATTTTGAAAAAGACGTTGAGCATTTGGTCTAATATAATATCTATGTACTGTACATGTTACAGATTTTAGGTTGTAGGCGTTTAGCAATCACAATTTATACTTTTAGCTTTTACCTAGTTTTAAGATGATAAAATTTAAAAAAAGGTACGATACACCTCACAGACTTTTTCTCTCTTTTATCTTATGAAAATATAACTTATATATAAAATTTGATAAACACGTTTCCAGTAATAGAAATTACGAGGAAATGACTGAGCAGATTTTGACAAACGGACACTCATTTCAACGGCTAGGAATCCAGGATGTCGGGAAAAATAGTAGTTTTCCACGAAAGCCTGATTTTCACAGAACATTTTCAGTTTTCATTATTTGTTTAATTTTTTTATTTATTTAGCACCGCGTCTTACTACCCGTTCGGGTTATACGCTTAAGTACTAATTACACTAATGGATTAGGAATTGGGGAGGTTGAATTTAGAGGAAGTGAACCCGCATTTGCGTGGAGGAAGAGTGGAAAACCATTTTAGGAAAAACCACCCCCAGTTCACCCGACCGAGATTCGAACCTCGATCTCCCCGTCCTCGAAGGTCTAGCTCAACACGACTGGCGCGTTAGCCAACTACGCCACCGAGGCGGGTATTTGTTTAATCACCATGGAAACCGTTATTTATTGCATGGCTGTAAAACTCTAAAAAAAAAAAAAATCTCTTTGGCTAAAAATAATAAATAACTCAATCTTTTATTTGTTGGTCCGAACATATCACAATTTTCTCTTTGGATGAATATTTCTCTTTGGATGAATATTTCTCTTTGGATACTGGTCATAGCGCATCTAAATTGAGATTCATAAACTGAGGAAACATTTTTTTTTAATAGAATGTTGTTATCATTAATTCGCATTTAAATAAATAATATTGCGTATAATTTGAAAATTAAGTTAAGTTCGTGAAAATATTGTCTACATTTGGTTTCGCGCGTGACAAATTGATGTTTAAATATGTTTAAGTATGTATTATAAGCTCAAGACAAGCTTGAATAATGTTATAAAAAAGTCATTTTAACAATCTAAGTATGAGTTTTGGTGTTCATTTATTTTCAAATAATGGGTTTTGATGTTCATTTTAGCTAATAGTAACACAATAATAATACATAAGTTATGCTACGTTTTAATTTTACCACTTAATTTTGAGACCATGATATCTAAAAGTAATGTTTTGTGTACCCCATCTATATTTTCACATTCTTGCAAATACAGTAAGTTCAGTTATGTTTCCCTGTTGATAATTAATTTTGAGGGAATGATATTTCAAATGTTAGAGTACTACATCTATATTTTCACATTCTCTCTCTCTATCAGACTCTCTCACACTCTAACACACTCTTTTACACTCTCTTCCATCACACACACTCTATAAAACCATCTTTATAATGTTATCTTTTCTCATTCTCTCTCTCTCACACTTTATACCTTTCTCTCTCTCACACTCTCTACCCTCAAATACACTCTTTATCACACAATTTCTCTCAAATTATTTTTATTATACTCTCTCTCTTAAGCTGTCTCTCAAACGCTCTTTCTCTAACGTTCTATCTCTTGAAAGCTTTCTCACAAACGCTCTCTCTTCCCAAACTCCCTCTATATCAAACTTTCAATCTCAATCTCACTCTCTCCCTTTAACTCTCTCTCTTCCTCCCTCTCTCCATATCAATCTCTCTCTCAAACCCATTCTCTTTCAATCTCTCTTTATCTCAAACCTGCTCTATTAATTTCGCTCTTTTTCTCTAACTCTCTCTCTCAATCTAATTTTCTCTCTCGAAACTAATCTCTCCCTCTTTAACTTTTTCTCTCAAACTCTCTATCACACGCTCTCACATTTTCTCTCTTTTTCACACAATGTCTCTCAAAAGTTTATTCTCTCTCTTTCTCTCACACAAACACATACACGCGTGCACGCTCTCGCTCTCTCTCACACACACTATCACGCATTCTCACTTAAGTATTCTCTTTCTCTCTCCCACACACACTCTCTCTCTCACACTCTCTCTCACTTTCTCTCACATACTATTTCTCTTATACACACTTTCTCTCCTCTTACACACATTCTTTCTCTTCTCCCAGTATTTCTCTCTCTAACATATACATATACTTTCACTATCACTCGCTCACACTTACTCGATCTCTCTCAACTGATCATTCTCTGTCTCTTTAACTCACTTTCTCACACTCACACTCTCATTCTCACTATCACATTTATCACGCTCTCTATCATGCATCTTAATTTATATTATTTGATAAGCACATTTCCAGTAATAGAAACAACGAGGTAATAACTGAACAGATTTCGACAAACGACAACTCATTTTAAAGATTAGGGAATCAGGATGCCGGTGGTTCATCTGTACAATCATTCTTTGTTTACATCACCATGGAAACCATGGTTTGTGTATAGCTGTGTAGTGGTAAATAAAATATTTGTCTTTGTTTAAAAATATCATATAATTCGTTACTTGAGTGGTTTGGTGCAACACATAAAGAGCTGGGCGAGGGGTCATTTTAAAGCTTTCATCATAGTGTGATGGGGAAAAATATACTTTTTGATTCAAATCACACACCTAAAACTAAATATCTAAGTAAAGTTGATAGCCTCTGACGAGTAAACCTTTAACTAAAAAGTGATTGAGGGCTTATTAGATAGATCCTTTCCCAATAAAAAGTTAAAAATACATTTTAGTGCAATAATCTGCAGCCATCGCTGCAACGACCCACTAGTAATATATATTTGGCAGAAACATTCAAACAAAAAGCCTTTACGAAACTATATACTTTTAGAAAAACATTGAGAAAACGGGCGCATCTCTGTCCACCAAAATTGATAACAATCAATTTCATGTTTCTAAGTACTCTTTAACGATTATAGCTACGACAGCCCAAGCCAGCCGGTATTGAAAAATATCTTGAGTCAAAAACTGCCCCAGGCCATGGGCTGGAAATTGTAATTTTTGAATAAAAAAAAATCTTATAGTTTAGAAGAAACGTGTTGGTTTGGTAGAATTATATTCAAAATAAATTATTTTTATATGTAATAATATTAAAATTTTACAATGATATGTTATCTTAAATAGTAGCAGAGATATAATAATGAGGAATTTATGCTCATGTCAATTACCTTCAAGGTGATTTTCTTGGAAAAATTAAAATCTTCATTTTGTTTGTGATGCTATACATCAACAGTGTCTAGATACAAAAGTTAATCAAAATCATTAAAGTGGATTTAGAGAAAATCAATTCTTCACTTTTCCCTTCAGTAAACTACCTTTAATTTTATAGGGATCGATATTTGATTCTAAAAACTTCCCAGGGGAGCCCTATGAAAACCCTAGATACCAAGATTTTGTCTGATCCATAAAATGGTTTCAGCTCTAAGCCAAAATACAGACACACCCACACACACACAAATAGACGACATCCCGAAAATATTTTTTTTTGTTTTCAAGGGGTCATGAAACGTTATCGTTTATTAAAATGTCAAAATTGATTTTATGACGATCACAATACTTATCTCTCCGAGGGCTTTAGCGAAAGTAAAATGTCTGACCTATGATACCAAGATCAAATAAACATATTTTTAACTCCTTTTGGAAATAATAGAGAGTACTTTTTTTATTCTAGTATAATCCTTATTAATCCAGATAAAATAAAAAAATATCATTGTAAGTTATTAATCGTGGACTGACCAAACAAAAACGACCGGGCTCGTTCCTTCCACGCTCGCTCGTAAGTCATGTTATGTCTGAATAAAATGAGGTGTAATCAGTGTGACAATAAAATTGGCAGTGTGACTTTTATTTAACTACGTTGCCTTCTTGGTGAATTTGAAGTGAAGCGGGTTGCATCTTAACTTGACGCACTCAAGCAAGAGATCTGTGGCCTCGTTTGACAGTTCTTACCCCCTCCATGAAGATCCCTCCCCTCTTTCGCAGATTAGCGTGGCTACCCGTGTCATGTCGGTATAAATTCCACTCGCCACTCAAGAAGACCGACAAGAATTCAATTGCCAATTTCGTTATTATCTTCAATTTCAATTTTAAATTGAATAGAGCTCTGGATCCTTGAGGAAAGAAGACGTGCTCTGCGACCGCGGCCAACAGTACGGCAAGAATAGCAAATTGACGGCAACGTCGGACACCCTTCGGGGAAACCCAAGCTAAGTTCACTACACCAAACTAAAACTTGGACGGACGTTACGGTGGCAATTGCTGTGGTGGATACCTTACGGTGACAACCAAACCACAGTAGGCCGTAAAGCGTGACCGGCTGCGAAGCAATACCTCGCAGCCGGTGTCCGTCCTTGGACACCACACAACACCTACCGAGTCCTCCCACACTGCACAGAGGGGGGCAATCTAGCCTCTCCACACTGGTCGGCCCTTTTCAGGGCCTACAAATGGACACCCACACTAGCAACCCTAACAAATCACAACACTATGATGACACAATCTATTCATCTACCGACGCTTCAGACATGGAGCCCGACAATGACGGACAAGGGACATTTACCCTTGTGGACAAATCAGGCAGGAAAAGGAGGTTTCGCCCCTCCCGAAGACAGAACTCACAAGCGAAAAAAATAACCACCACATCAAACAGATTCGAACCACTCAAAATTGCAACAGAGAACAATGAAACACAAAACACTTCCACCAAGACAACCCCTACACAACCCAAACGATTCCCACCAATAGTCACACTGGGTACGCACAATTACAAGAGAATTACAGAACTGACAAAGTCCATTAACAGTGATATCAGGATCATTTATGTAAAGGACGGGCTAAAGATACACACTACCAGCAAAACTGACTACGACCTGGTTCAACACCTGCTCAGGGACCTCAAACAAGAGTATCACACTTTCACACTACCCAGAGATAAGCCGGTTAAGGTGGTCATCAAGGGGCTTCCTCCCAACATGGCCACTGTTGACCTTGAACAAGAACTGAAAGAAATGGGTTTCCCCGTGACGGATGTGAGACAGTACAGTAGAAAAACTACAGCAGACAACACGACACAGACTGTGACTCTACTCCCCACCTTTCAAGTGACCCTAGCTAAGAACACAGAAACAAACACCATCTACCAGCTTAAATATATCAACCACACTAAGGTAAAAGTAGAATCTTATATTCCACCACTCAACACAGTTGTCCAGTGCCACAAGTGTCAAAGATACTGGCACACAAAAAACAACTGTGAGAATAACCCCAGGTGCGTCAAGTGCTTAAAACAGCACATCACCAAAGACTGCCCCAAAAAAGATACCACCACACCAGCACGGTGCGTTAACTGTATGGGAAGCCACACGGCGAACTACAGTAAATGCCCGGTTTACGTTGAATTACTGGAAAAAAAGAAACACTCACAGGAAGCCAGGTCTAGCAACCAAAACAGAAACACGTCCCGGCCTACTCCCCCCCCCCCCCCCCCCCACATCTACACCTACCGGCACACAAAACTATCCACCAATGCGGCAAAGACCCGCTACAAACCCACCAATAGGGCAGCAGCCAATCCCAGAGGCGGCTAGGATCCACCGATCCTACGCCCAAGCAGTGCAGGGACAACATACACAAGGCCCCACACAACAAGAAAACTCAGGTTCAGATATCAAAGACCTTATAAAATTCCTCAAAGAATTAAATATTATGAAAATAATAACACACTTCAAACCTTATCTCAATAGACTTAGGCAAGCATCAGACGCAACAGAGAAGATGGTCATTATGATCGAGGGAGTGACTGAGTACTTTCTGACCCAGAATGACTAAAAAAGACAAGACGTGGACTAAAGACATTTTACGTGTTTTTATATGGAACGCGAATGGGATACTCACGCAAGCGAAGGAACTAGAGGAACTTTTTAAAACATATGGAATAGATATAGGGCTAATAAACGAAACCCATCTAAATGGTAACAAGAAACTCAACTTTTTCGGATATGAAATCTACAGAAACGATAGACCTAGTGGAAGGGGAGGGGGAACAGCAGTTTTCATTAAAAATAATATCCCACACTACCAACACAACTTTCAAGCAGTACAAAATATAGAAACAACAGCAATCAAAGTTAATACGAAGAGCGGGAGTATCTTGTTCGCGGCCATATACAAACCACCGACCAAGACAATACTAACACAAGACCTAGACGAACTTACAGATTTTGAAAATATATTTCTAGCTGGGGACATGAACTGTAAACACACAAGCTGGAATAGCAGACTAACAAACCGGAATGGGCGCACACTAAACGATCACGCAGACACTAAGGGTTACACAATAGTAGGGCCTGGCGAACCAACGTTTTACCCCTCCAACCCACTACAGAGACCCGACGTATTAGACGTGATCTTAAACAATATAGGGGTGACGGCAGAAGAGCTCACTGTTCTTAAGGAACTTGACTCGGACCATAACCCTATACTGTGTGAGATCACAGCAAATACCACAATAGAGTTAAAGGGCCTCAAAAAAACTAAATCACAAATGACTGGGATGGTTTCAAAAACACACTAAACCAGACACTACCTTACACCATCAACATCAAGGACACCGAGGAAGCAGATGCCACACTCCAGCTCTTTACAACCACAGTACAAGAGGCATACAGGAACAACACCACAATAGAACAGGAAAAACATGACTTGCGACGCCAAAACCCGGACCTCGACTTGCTTTTTGCCCAGAAAAGAGAGGCGAGGCGGGACTGGCAGTCGTATAGAACACCACAACACAGAGCAGCTACAAATAGACTCACGGCGCAAGTGAGACGTAGAGTAAAAACAATCAAACTCAACAACTGGAATACTTACATCACAGGTGCAGCCTTGGACCCCAGCAAACTCTGGAAAGTTACCAAACAACTGAAATCAACTAACAATAAACAGTCAATACCGGCAATACACGGAGAGCGCGGTATGGCTTACATAAGCTCAGAGAAAGCGGAAGCCATAGCCGTGACTCTAGAGAAACAGTTTACACCCAACCAAATTCCAAAAGACCCAGGCTTTGTAAGGGACGCACAGAAAACAGTAAGGGAATACCTATTCAGACCAATAGAGACACGGGTGGACCTAATAACACTCGAAGAATTAAACAATACAATAAAAGACCTCCCTAACAACAAATCGCCAGGCCACGACAGGCTGACAAATGAAACCATAAAAAACCTACCACCAAGGGCACTAACCACTCTGCTAACAATATTCAATGCTCTACTAACATTATGTCACTTCCCAGACGCATGGAAACTGGCGAGTGTCATAACGCTACCCAAACCAGGAAAGAACCCTATGTTTCCCCAAAACAGAAGACCAATCAGTCTCCTTACCACCTTGAGCAAAATTTTTGAAAAACTTATCTTAAAAAGGATAAACGAATTTAGCGAGTCACAGAGAATCATTCCAAACCTACAATTCGGCTTCAGGCAAAAACACTCAACTATATACCCGGTACTAAATTTAATAGAAGACGCAACAGAAGCTTTTGAAGAAAAAAACACACAATAGCAGTATTCCTAGATGTCGAAAAAGCATTCGACAGAGTTTGGCATATAGGACTAATTCAAAAACTAATAAAATTCAACTACCCCCAATGGATCATACATATCATCGCCAGTTTCCTTGCTCGAAGAAAATTCCAGGTAATCATGGACGGAGCAAAATCTCCAGTTCATGACATAAGGGCAGGGGTGCCCCAGGGATCCACACTAGCACCACACCTCTATAGTATATACATCGCGGACATCCCGACCCATCCCCAAATAAAAGTCAGACTTTTTGCCGACGACACCATGCTGTACACCACCAACAAAAATATAAACTACGCCAGTCTAGCAATGCAGAGATATCTAGTAAACTTGCAAGACTGGCTTACTAAATGGAGAATCAAAGGTCAACCCCACAAAATCATCAGCCCTAATCATAAGCAGAGGAAACAAAAAACTTCCAGCACCACTCACACTATTTGACGCAGAAATACCAGTAAACAGAGAAACAAAATACCTAGGCACTACAATAGATTCGAAACTAACCTGGAGAAGCCACATAGATAGCACAAACAAAAAAGCAACAGGAAGATATGTACAATTGTACGCACTATTCAAAAGTAGGGAGCTAAATATCCACACAAATATTATCTTATATAAATCAATGATACAACCGATAATTTTGTACAACTGTGCGGCATGGAGCTACGGAGCAACAAACATCACTAAAAAGCTTCAAACCACACAAAATAGAATACTCAGAACAATCACTGGGGCACCCTGGCGCACAAGAACCACACACCTACACGATATGACCAACTGCAGACAACTTAAGGAAATTTACAGAGACCGTAACAAAAAACTATACGATCAGACAGACACACACACCAACGAAATAGTTAGGAACCTAGGACGCTATGACCCTAATGAACAACGCTACTACAAAAGACCGAGACTGGCCTAGTATAGGTTAAATTAGTCGTAGTTAATAAGCAAAACTATTAAAATCCTTATAGGATAAAAAAAATAAAATAAAAAAATAAAAAAATAAACTAGTCAAGAAATTCCTAGTTAAAAAAAATGTATATAAAAAAACTATTTAAAAAACACGCTAGACGATCAATTCATAGTTTGAAAAAAAAAACATTAATAGTAAGTAAATAAATTTATATTTAATAAGTGTAGCATTAACAAACTAAGTCAGTCAGGAAGCAGAGCCGTCTTACGACCTCACTCCCACCCACCACATCCTTGTTCCGACCCAATGCCCGACCTTCATTCACAAAACGCTCATTTCATGCCATTACCACCTTAGTCACGGCTGGACGCCACTGGGACAACCGACTAGGTTCTCTACTAGCCAGAGGATAATACTGGCGCCGGGGTCGGCCCTAGATGGTGAATGGAGATGTATCCTCTTCAGACCCAATCCCAAGAAAAGAAAATCCTACCATACCATTGCTAATAATTACCTTTGCCACCGCCGGACTCCACTGGGACAACCGACTAGGTCAACCTTCTAGCCAGAGAATAACGCTGGCACCACTGTCGGCCCCAGATGGGGAATGGAAATGTAACCATCCACGCCAAACCTATCCCTAAAAGTCAATTCAACCTTTCGATCCTTCCCGGAAATCGACTCACTAATTCATTCTAAACTCACCATCATTCCTTAAACACACCTTCCCACATCCCATGAAAAGAAAATCCTCCCCAACTCCCAAGACACAGCACAATCACCCACAACTCACCTCCACCATCACACCTTAAACACACCTTCCCACATCCCAAGAAAAAAAAAATCCTCCCCAACTCCCACGACACCCAAACCACTCACAACCACAATTCCACCTCACAGGGAGATTTACTAATACACCTGTATTCCTTTGCAGCTTGATATTTACTAATACTTGTAATTCTCTTACAGCCTCATTTCATCTGTCTCATTTCATAGGTATTTAATTTCACTCACGAGGTTAAGAGTCACGACAGTGACTCGGTACTCAAACAACAAATCAGCCCTTTTGGGACAAACTAGATTGACGCTTCTGTCAATTTGGTAGTTCCTAATCGGGCAACAGCCGTACGGCAGAAGACCGACAATTCACCTTTCCAGTGATAGAGATTCAAACACAATAATTTCTCGTGCTGATAGCTAAGTGAACTAAGGCACTAGACCAGTGGTTTACAACCTGGGAGTCGCGACCCCATTCGGGTTTGAGGCATATATCGGGTGGGGTTGCATTGCTGGTAGAGGTTATAGCGTTATGTTTACTTTTTAAATTGACTGTTACTATAATAGGAAGGTGCAAAATTCAAATACAGTAGAGCTGTAAGTGGGTAAAAAGACAAAAACTGTTTGATTATTAATTAGGTTCCTTTTGGTTAACAATATAAATATTTACTGATGTTAGAATAAGAAAAAGATAGGTTACATAAAATTGCTTAAATACAATTTTAGAATATTTTTATTTGTGTCCCACTTGATTTTTTAGTCACCAGCTCCCACTGGTGTTGACATCTATATAAAATCAAATAATAATAATTATTATTATTATATGGAGGTAGTTAAACAAAGTAAACCTTTTATTTTAATAAAATAATTTATCATTTAATACAACATCAATACTTAATTTAAAATCTTTTTAAAATTGAGCTGGCATGAAAGATACACAGTTAGCCTAGTAGTAAAATATGAATGTTAGTTCCTTATCTTGGTGGGTTTATGGCTATGGGTATACGCAGGTATTTCCTAAATAAGGAACACTTATCTAGCCATACGATGTGTGCGCGTGCGTCTGAACAGGTCCTGGGCCTCAAACTTGAGACGTTCATCTGTAATCAACCTGATTACTTCCTCCTCTTTACCCGTGGAATAAATGGGCTCCTCCTCTGTGTCTATTTTATCGAGGACATCAAAGCACTGAGACAAAACAAAACAAACCAACATAAAAAAAAAGTTGATTTGTGCAAATGGTTAGTACTCTAAGATTCTAACTCTAATGGAGAAATAGACGATATCCCGTCGCTCAATGTTTGGATGAATTGACGATAACCTGTCCCTCAATGGGTGGTGAATTGACGTATTACTGCCTCTATATTGGGAGCTGAATCTAAACTATCCTTTCTGTCAATAATGGGCATATTTGACGTTTTCCCACCTCTAAATGTGTGAGTGAATTGAAATTTTTACACATCTTAACAGCGTCTTAAATCCCTTTAAAGGCAAGTGCGTTTGTGACTTTAAGTATATCACATCAACCTTATTGTTCTCTTAGGTGAGTTAGTAAGCTACTGTCCTATAACCTATGCAGGCGTTTAACAATATTATATATACTTCTAGGTTCTACCGCGATCTAAATGCTGAGGCGTTAGTCTACGGATCCCAAAATGGGCGTAGCAGACTAAGGCTTACCCACTACATTATTTATTGGAATGTAGTCTACCCCATTCGAGGTATTTTTAATCACCCTATACATGAGGATCTAAAAAGTTTCAGTCTATTCCCTATATAATGTCTTCGTATACAATGGGTTCTTGACAAAATTGTGGTAGGTGACTTCAAATGAAAGAATATTTATCAAAAAGATTCTCGGAGGTCCAGGACTTAGTATATAATGAGCGGGTTCTAGGCAACTTACTGTCTTAAAATTTTTAGAGAAAATCAACAATAGCACAATAGCTTTATGCTAAGATCTAATAATAAAAACCGAACGTTAGTAAGACGCGGTGCTAATATAATAATAATAATAATAATATAATAATATAATAATAATAATAATAATAATAATATAATAAAATTTAAAATCAAGCAATTAAATTAGTTTCAGTCTCGAATGATGAATCTCCAGTAAGTAAATCTTCAAGCTAGAGTGTAAAACTCTTTTATCAAGAATATAGACATATTTAGAGCCATGCGTGATGGATTATATCTGTGTATTACCTTCAAGAAAAAGTCCTCAATTACCTAATTGTCTGTACCGTTGACAATTTTCTCAATAATTAAGATCCCGGAGTGATGAATCTCAGCTAGGTCTTACCTCCAAAATAAATTATATAGCCTCTTCATCAAATAGCTCAAAGAATAATTGTTCACTCATTGGCTATATATGATGAATATTAACTGATTATTAATATCAAAAGAAAGTCTACTTCCTTTTCATCGATGACATTTACATCTTATGCATAGCATAAATGATGAACTTACATGATGCATTTAAACTTGGTTTAACCTTTAAGAGAAATTCTATAATTTCTTCATCACTTGGCTCCATGGATAATTGCTCAGCTTTAATGATGGCCCAGCATTATACACAATCTTAATTTCAAGATAAATTTAATAAATCTTCATATTTAAATTGTATGATTAATGTCAATTAGTCTTATATTTTATAAACATTCTTTAATCTCTTGTTCCCTAAGGTATTTAGCTAACTTCTAAGCCTCAATGGCTTATAATGATCAATCTCAGTTCAGTCTTACCTTCAACAGAAACTCTACAACGTCTTCATCACAAAGTTCTCTGGGCAGTTAAAAGTCTCATTGACCTTAAGTCATAAATCTCAACTAATTCTTACCTTCATGAGAAATTCTACAACCTCTTCATCATCGAGTTCAGTGGCTAATTGCCGAGCCTCGGTGATGGAATCCTTTGCCTCAGTTTTATTGCCTTGTTTGAGCTCCGACTTGGCGACAAGGACGAGTGCGTTAATTTTCCACTCAAGGTTGTCAGTCTCCACAGCCCAGGACATACTCTTCTTGGCCATGGACCTCGCAATCTCGTGCTTGCCGAGAATACTGTAGTAGTAGCCCATCTCATGATATAGGTAGGTCCGTTTATTGGGGTCTGAAGTTTCTTTCACCTGAGTGACGGCTTTTTTCAAGATTTTCCTGGATAAACAGATACATTGCCATTGTTGTTATTAAACCACGGCCAATTTGCAAGACAGATGCGGCACTGTGCTTCAGATGAAGGCAAATGTATATTTTCACATTTTGAGCTGTTAACATATCTACAGGCCGTTGATAAAATCATCATTTTCATCCTGTTAGACCATAGGTTAGATATTTGAAGAAGAATGGAGCATGCTTGAAAATGGCACTATGCTAAAACGACTGAAACTAAAGGAAATATTAGAAGCAGGTTCACAATCATTCTTCATTTACTATTTCTACAATGTTAAAGGATCACGCATATCTTTGAGCCCATTTGTATACATAAAGGTTCTTTGACATAGTGAAAGATTACTAGCGCTAACACACGCTGTTCAATTTAATTGTGTGCGACCGTTGTTGAAACGATGCTACAATCTTGCATATGTATATTTTAGGTTAAATTGGCGGTAAGCTAGATTTTCAGGGAGGTCAATTTTAATAAACGATTTTATACGTGATTTATGTTTTGGCGTACTGAAAATAAACGTCTCCGTAGGTGAAATATATGGTTGATTTAATGGATATGAGTACAAATGTCTTGGAACTTCTAAACAATTTCTTGGAACAACAAAGTAGTTTACACGATGCAACTTTCATGAAATTACTACGCGTGCAATGTAGCTAGGTATCTCCTGCAATCTTTGAACCAATCTCACACGCATTATCTGAGACTTTTCCTCCTGCTGTTTCTGAAAATTTATCTCCTGCTTTCCATGTAGTCCAGAGAGTACAAAGACGTACCTGTAGTCTCTGAAAGCCTTATTGTAGAGATCGAAGGCGATGTCCAGGGCACTGGTGCCAGTTACGGGCAGGTCAAAGTACAGCTTTACAACCCGGGTCTTCTCGTCCACCTTCATCCGGTCGTAGTTGAAAGTCTTTTGCCCAATGTAGAACGAGGCCACACTGCTGTAGATTGTCTCCAGGTACATTTTCTTGTTCGGTAGACATCTCTCGCTCCAGGGTTCGATGTTCTCGATGGCAATCTCAACGGTATTAATGAAAAGCTGAAGGAAGACATATTAGTGTGTCTAGTGGAATGTGTGTCGTGTCATAAATATGCTTTGTTAGAGAGGACATTAAGAGGCCCACCTACCGGAACGTTGATGCACGTTGAAGATGTCCAGAAATCCACGTAGTTTCAGAATAAGGTTCTTATTTAAAAATATGGTTCACACCCTAATGAATATAAACGGCATCAACATATTCCCATAGGTATAAAATACTTACACTTTGATTTTATAATTTACAACAATAATAATTAAAATAATAGATTAGCTCATTTTAAATTACGTTTCACGCAAATTGTTTCAAATCTAAATCTAAATATATTTATATAGATATAAATATTTTTTTCCATGAAACAAATAAAATTGACCCTTAATAAGGGGGTAAGCTGATTGGCATTTTAAAGAAGAACGGAGTGGACTAGAAGGATTGAGGGCTGATAAACATCCTTTATTTGGATCAAAAGATAATAGTTCAGATTGGGAATGAGAGAACGAAGGAAAGCAGGATTGGCAGGGAAGTTAGGAGGGGGTGCTGTCCATCCCCCACTCTAATTATCATCTACCTGGTGAGGATGATCGAGAATGTCTAGATGAAAAAAAGATGTGTGTATGTATTGGTGGGAGAGCATAATATTATGTATAATATACACACAATAAGGTGCTATTAGCAAAGATTTAACGGAAAATAAAAAGTATGATAAAATACCTGAATAAGGACTGAAGAATATGGGATGAAAGAATATAGTAAGGAATCAAAATGCATGGTCATAGTAATGAAAAGGAGGAAAACAAATTTCAGGTTAGAACAAGGGAAGGTGGAACAAATAGCAGTTTTCAAATATTTAGAAAACTTGATAAAGGGAATGTATTAAATGCAGCTGGGATGTGAAATCTTGACCAGCTGTAGCAAAGGTCTCATTTAACAGAAATAAGAGGTTGATCTGTTTGAAAATATGAGATGATCGAGGAAAAGATTGAAAAAGTGCTTTGTGTGACCCTGTACGAGGTGAAGACGTGTACGCTAAAGAAGAAAAATTAAAGGAGACTGGAAGCATATGTAATGTGGGGGTGGAGAAAGATAGAAAAAATAGCTGGGTGAAAGATCTATAAATGAGGATGTCATCGATAGAATTGGAGAAAAGGAAGCATATTACAGGTTTCACGAAGAAAAATAAGCTTATTAAGACTCTGGCTGAGAAGAAACTGATTATTGACGATGCTTTAGAAGGAATGATGTAAGGAGAGAGATAGAACGTAAAATATATCAGATGGTGGACAGTATTAGGGTGGATGGAAGATATGAAGGGATGAAGAGAATGGTGGAAGAAAGATAAACATGGAGCGATACCATGTAAAGGCCTGCCACTAGGAAAAAACACCAAATAATAATAATTAGATCGAACACAAAATTCTAAGTCAAGGAGGTTGGGCTTAGATACCTATCGAAATTACTGAGGGTGGCTTACCTAAACGTTCTGCAATTTTACTTCCATTCAAATGCAGATACATTTACTACAAACTCTGCCCTCCCTTTCATAAATCAAGATGTGTAGAAACACACTTTGGTGTTAAGGATAACTGATTCTGAAGTCATTAGAAGTGGATTTATTGTTGCAAACCTGTGTGTAAGAACCATCATAAAGTGGTGCTACAATAGTCTTAGTGATCTTGCATTGTACTTGATTTTCAATATCCAGGCGCACTGAGAGCTGTATTCTCCACAGGGGTTTAAATATGTAGTGTTGCCCAACCATTATCTACTTTAATAATGGTGCATTTCAGCCTCTTTATTATTACTCCAAAGTTTGAATTGTTAGTCAATTTCTTGTACCTACGTCGGTGGGCACGTGTACTAAATATTTAATTTGTCTTGCTGTTAACGGTGAGGTCCAGGCTCAAATCCCTGTAGGGTGCCTAAGGTTAGATCTTTTATAAATGGCTAATCTCTGTTTTCTCACGCAAATTTTGGCACATTCCCTCTAAATAACATCATCCTCATCCTTATCTTGATAGTGTATATATTTCAACGTCCCGGGCGAGTAAGGTTGAAAAGGAAAAGGAAACAAATCCTTTTGTTAAATGTAGAATTAATACTAAAATTGATATGTACTCAAATTAAGAATGTTTTATTTTTTTGTTTGTTTACTATTCATCAAATCTCTAACCATTACCTACGCTAATGGTCCGACTATGAATAAAAGGAAATATAATAGAATTTATATGGGGGATGAACGGGAAGCCATTTGGGTAAAAAACCACCCTCAGTAATCCCAAATGGAATTATAGCCCCTACCTCACCGTCACCATCAAACCAAACTGAAAGATATCGACATATAGTCTGCACGTCCGCCGATGCAGGTATTAATAGAGTGACTTGTAAAAAACACCTTTAGATTCCTCTTGGCTGCGATTTCTTCCAGTTGGTACACATACTTCTTCGCGCGGGATCGAATTAGTTCTACCTTAGCTTGCTTCTCCTGCCTCTTCTTCACCTTCATCTTGGTCGACAAGGTAGCCGCGCGGTACTCTAGGGCGTAGAAGGGTCTTCGAGTTCGTAGGGTTTCCTAAAAGAAAGGGATCATTTTATTCTTGGAATTTTCGGGGACAGTCATTCTTAAATCAATGATGAAAAGCCGGAGAAGGTAGCTGCCATTTAAATGGTACATAATACATCCTATCACCATTAAAAAATATATATTATCGCTAATGGACAGTGTCAATAATTAAGGTCAATGAAATGTGTGTATAAATAAATTAATTCAAAACTTAAGACTTTCTTAGGGGACAAATGCTTCATTTGTCCTAAAAGATCTTTTTTGGTTAAAACTAACTGTATATGCAGTTTGGGCGTTAATTATTATATTATTATTATTATTAGCACCGCGTCTTACTACCCGTTCGGGTTATACGCACTTACGCTAATGTGTAATGGTAGGGTGATTGTGAGATGAAATGTAGGACCTACAGTTTAAGTGGAATCCGAACCACGGTGGAGGCCTGGCATTTTGGGCGTTAAGTTTCCGAACATTCTGTATAAGTGTAATGGGCACACCAATATGGATTTTAGCATAAACAACGTAAAGGCAACAGTTATTATGTAAATCTCAATCACGTATCTCAATAAATCAACTTATTAATAAATGCAGTTTTAATTTTATATTAATATTCCTGCATATGTAACACGAGCCTCATCATAAATGTTAGTAGGAGACTACCTACCTGACACTCAAATACAAGGCAATATAGTATAGCGCCTACTAATAAGTAGTGCATGCGTTTTGAGAACAATCAAGGCGTACATTGAACCGGCCAGGATCCGAAATCGAGACTTTGTCTGACATAGGCTGCGAGCGATTACACATATCTTCTCGGTGGGATGGCGTATTAGGCACCAATGTCACCTGGCGCTATCTATGTGGGAGGTGAAATTTTAATTATGGTCCGGTGTAGTGAGGGTTATTGTCCCTAAATAGTTTCTCACTTTACCTCTATGAAAGTGTTTGCATACTTCCTTTAAATACTACCTTCCCTCTCCTATCTTCATTAGTGTAGATACTCCGATATCTCTGAAGATTGGGGATCATCTAACAACTGTGTTTAGTATTAGTTGATATTTAGGGGGATGGGGTATTTTAGAAACCTAGAGCCCCAGGATTCCTCTCATGATTTCCTAAATACTCACTTTGAACCATTCTCAGGCTGCTCTTCTTTAATTCTGCCTCCTAAGAATTCTTCTCATGACTATCACTGCAGATCTCTGACCCCAAGGACTACTCTCACGACTTCTGCTTTAGGTCTCTTCTCCAAGGACTACTCTCATAACTTCTCCTATAGGTCCCTTCTCCAAGGACTACTCTCACGACTTCTCCTTTAGGTACCTGCCCCAAGGACTACTCTCAAGAAACTCCTCTTATGGCCCTTGGGACCTCCCCTAATAACTATCCACCTTACATATTTGGGTACACTTATCTACCTGTCTTTGCTTGAGCATGTCGCAGGCCGTAGAAGCTAGCTTGAGGATCCTGGCCGCTCCTTCCTTGTTGAAGGACTGGATGGCGGGGTTCTTCTGGAACGACTCGAGGAACACTTTATCTTCGTAAAGCCCTCCGAGGTACATCTTGGACATATTATTCAGGAAACCTTGGCCCTGCTTCTTGGGAAGTCTTTCCTGTTCGGAGGCGTCTTTTAGCGTGTTGAGAGATATCTTCCTCTTGTCCTCCATCTCCTTGATGATGGGGTAGAAGCCAGCCATCACCGGGCCCACGTTACGACCGATGCAGTCTTCAATTGTCTCCTCTGCCTAGAAATAAAATAAAATTCATTGTTCATAGTCCATTTCAAGGTCGATTGACCGGACAAGAAGTTGCATTCAGTTGCTGTTTTCTGCATTCTTCATTCAATAACATCGAAATTGGGACCATTTTAACAGTTTGTTCATTAAAAAAATCAATAGGTTATATTATTTCAAAATAAGGTAAAATAGGTTAAAAGTTAAATAAAGTAAACCACATAATGAAACGACGCCTGGTTTGAGTTGAAATACCAACCAAAGTTTTGTACTATCCGTGGGGTGGGCCGGGATCTTAAGGGTACCAACTACTTGAAGAGAAATATTCTCACAATATAATATTTCTAATAGCAATGTCTGAACTGAAGCTTTAAAACAATCATCAATTATCATGGAATATTCTGTTGTGACCCTGATAAAAGAACTTTTAAAAGTTATATATTTCGAAATGTTTGCACATAACTATACATACCTTATATTATAATTGGAGTTAAAATGTTATTTCAAATTACAAATTATTGACATCTCGAATTTACCAAATATTTTATCATTCACACGCTTTGCCGGAAGTCATGTAATTTTTAACTATACCAAATTTCGAATCATCGGTGTTCAATTTGACGACATTCTACTGAATAAATGTCTATCTTGCCTTGTTAAAAAGTAAACAGGTGAGTAAAACCACGGATGACGCCGCTACGTTTTGGAAAACTGTCTTCCGTGCCACGTAATCACAGCATGGGAAAGCGTCTTCCACACCTTTATCTTTATTTTGCTCACCTTACGCCTAACACTAATGTTATTAACAGTTTAATATAGGGATTAGGGATGAGGAGTACAGATACAGAGGAAGTGTACCCACACTTATCGTGGAGAGATAACGTGAAGACTATAGTGACCACTCAAACTTTGAACCCGCTCGCAAATAGGCCCAGTCGAGATTCAAACCTCAACATTATCATACTCGTAACATCTAGATCTACGAGAGTAAGGAGGATGAGGGTAGTTTTAGAGGAAGTGAACTATAATTCACGTGGGGAAGGGAATCACAGTGAAAGATCCATGTGATGAATCACCCCCTCAGTGGGTCCGACAAGGATTCAAGCCTTAAACTCCTCATCTTGGGCAGATGAGATCAGCTGACCACCAATGTGGGGTATCCTATTTTATTATATTCACCCTTTAACCCTCCATTAGTCGAGGAGGGCGCGCAGCGCTCACTACTTTTTTTTATTCGTCTGGCATTTGTGATGAAACAGCGTTATGAACAATGAATCCTAGTATAAATGGCTGAGAGAACGTTTAGAGTGGGGGCATAGTTAAGAAAAAATTACTTTATACCATCAGTCAGTGTCATAGTGTCATTCTGCGAACGTTGTCGTATTAGTGAGTGCGGTGCTCACCCTCGACTGATCGTGTTATTATTTAATTTTAAAATCTTACTGTAGTATATTTTTATTTTTTTATTTTTTACGG
The DNA here is from genome assembly GCA_033556935.1 of Timema podura. NCBI lineage: Eukaryota > Metazoa > Arthropoda > Insecta > Phasmatodea > Timematidae > Timema > Timema podura. The sequence goes on along the minus strand of JAVRXN010000008.1, from coordinate 87,200,571 downwards.
TGATTTTTTAATTGAAAATGGATCAGGAAGGTCAAATTAATCAATGGCTGTTAGATAACTCGGATGAAGACCTCAATATTTCACTTGATGAAAATGACTCCGAAGATTCATAGATCAACCTGCCAACAGTGAACACGACAGTAATTCTGAAATGTCTGGGGAAGACATAGGTCAATATCAACCCGAAACTTCCAGGCTATATTATGTTGGGCGTGATAATGTCACTTTGTGGAACGTTCATCCCCCTCCTCCCAGCAAACGCTGGAGACAAAAAACATCATCATCCTTCCTCCTGGAGTTAAGAGAACTGCTCAACATTCTAAAACTGTTTATGAATCATGGGGTCTTTTTTCCCAAGATAATGTGTTAAAGACATAGTGCGTTACACAAATGATCGTCTACGTAAAGTAAGAACTAACTATACGCGAGAAAGTGATGTGGATATCAACAGTTGACGAAATTAAAGCTCTAATGTGTTTGTTATACTTGGCTGGGAAAATGAAATCATCTCATCGTATTGAAGATGGTTTATGGGCGAATGACCTAACAGCCCCTAAAAGTTTTTGCCCTGTGATGACGTACAGAAGATTTTATTTGTTGCTAAGGGCTTTTCGTTTTGATAACGCGAGAAACAAGAGTCGCAAGAAAAGCCCTCAATAAACTAGCTCCTACCAGGGAATTATTCGAGAGTTTCATTCAGCACTGTCAAGACTATTATTCAGTTGGAGAATATGTCATAATTGATGAGATGTTGGAGTCATTTCATGGGAGGTGTAGTCAACAAGATGGTCCATTTGTCTCTGAAAAATAAACCAACTAGTGTTGTAAAAAGGTTAATAGAACCAATTAGATTCATTGGACGTACCATAACATTAGATAACTGGTTCACTTCGGTCGGTCTTGTGAACGAACTTGTTGAGAACAAAATCTAACTGTGGTGGGTATAATAAGAAATAAATGGAACGGCGCACCCACAGACTTTCTCTCTCTTTCTATAAACTCGTAAGATTTCTGAACGGAATAATGTACATTGTATCATCACCACTCCACATAAGAACACGCATAAAATAATATACAATGATATATAATCAATAGAAAAGAGGCGCATCTTTGTCCACCTAAGAGCATTTTAAACAGTTTAATGTATTCTACAAGGGTCAACACTTCGTAATAAAATTTCGATTTTTGGTTAAAATACTTAACATTTTATAAGGTGTTGCACATCTTCAAGTCATCGCATTAATATTTAATTATTCATTAATTATACATTTTGACCAATAAAAAATGTAAATATTGACTATTGAGTCTAAAATGGAGATAGATCATTGCTTGCAAACATTTCTCCTAAGAGATTTAAGGAAAAATAACATACTTTTTTGTATACTTATTATATTTAATTACTCTATGACATTGGAGAATTATTGCGTTAAGACTTAAGTGTATATGTTTACAACTAAAGCTCACAAAAATTGTATTAATATATTTGCAAATATCTCAGAAACTGTTGCTTTTATAAAAATATATGTCAAATAAAAGTTTTTTATTTCTAATAGTCCCACAATTTTGCAATGATAAGTTGTTTAGTTTCTCAAATAGTTGTGGCGATATGGAAATTAACGCTTCTGTAAAGTACCCTAAAAATCATTTTCATAGGAAAATGAAAATAGCCAGTTTATTTATAATCTTATCAACGCCGAGATACGAATTTTAATCAAAATCGTTTCAGCAGATTTTAAGAAAACCAAATTTTTCTCTTTTCGCCCTCAGTAAACTACCCTTAATTTTAAGTTCTTATAGACACACAGACAGAAGGCATTGCAAAGACTATTTTTTAGGGTTGTGGGGGTCATGAGACGTCGACATCCATCAAAGTTTTAGGTTAGTTTTTTTTACGGTCCAATACTTAAACTTTTAATGTCCAAAAAGTTAAAAAATTCATATAATTGCGTATAGATTGAAAGTTATTGATTTTTATAAAAATATCTGATTAAAATATTAGTATTATAAATATATATATACATATTTGTAATGTAAGTAATTTCATATCTCAAATAGTTTCGGAGCTATTTTAAAAAATGTTAATTAACGCTCAGACCGGAGCCCTTAAAGCCATTTTGCCGAAATATTGAGGGTAGCCATTTTGTTTGGAATATTAATTAATGTTTATAAATGAAATTTAATCAAATCGTTTTGAGCCGATTTTGAGAAAATCGACTTTCTCTTGTTGCCCTTCAGTAAACTACCCTTAATTTTAAGTTTTAATGACACACAAAAAGACGGCATTGCAAAGACTATTTTTTAGGGTTCGGGGGTCATGAGACGTCGAAATCCATCAACATTTCAGGTTAGTTTTTTTTACGATCGCAATACTTAAGCTTTAATGTCCAAAAAGTAAAAAAATATATATAATTGCGTATAGATTGAAAATTATTGATTTTATAAAAATATGTTTAGAATAAAATATTTGTATTATAAATATATTATACATATTTTAATGCTAAGTAATTTCATATCTCAAATATTTCGGAGCTATTATAAAAAATGTTAATTTACGCATCAGACCGGAGCCCTTAAAGTCATTTTTACGAAATATTGAGAGTAGCCATTTTGTTTGGAATATTTATTAATGTTCAAAAATAAATTTAATCAAAATCGTTAAGCCGATTTTGAAAAAATTCGACTTTTTCTCTTTTTTGCCCTTCAGTAAACTACCCTTAATTTTAGGGGTGGATATCCAATTCCAAAAACCCTCGGGGCAATCCTATGAAAACCCTAGATATCAAGTTTCAGCTCAATCGGTCAAAATAGTTTAGGCTCTAGTTGGAGGTACAGAAGACAGACAGACAGACAGACGGAAATTCAAAAACCACTTTTTAGGATTCAGGGAGTCATGAAACGTCAAAATTCATCAAAATCTCGAGTTCGATTTTTTGACGATCACCATACTTTCTCTACCTGTAAGATAGAGAGAAAGTAAAATAAACAAGAAGTTCCACCTGAAGTTGTGAACTTTCTAAGAAGACCAGAAAATTCAGTTTTTTTTGATTTTGGTGAAGATGTCTTATTAGTGTCTTATTTCCAAAGAGGTACAGAAATGTAATATGCATTTCAACGATGCATGATTCTGATGACATCGATGAAACTTAGGTGACTTGAGGAAATCAAGTGCTATTACCTTCTACAACATTACAAAGGGTGGTGTAGACGTAGTAGATAAGTTAAAAGCCTAATATACTGTGACAAGGGTCTGCTACAGATGGCTTCTTCGAATATGTTTTCACTTTGCTTGATGTCGGTGCAATCATTGACCAAATCATTTTCTGAAGCAGCATGGGAGAAAATATTTTTTCGAAGAATGTTCCTGAAAACCTTAGGCTTAGATCTAGTCAGCAATCATATGACTAGAAGAGCTTCAACCAGCGGTATTCACACAGATCTTCGAATGAGAATTCACCAGCATCTTCACTTACCACAAAATGAACGAGCACCATTACCTCAAGTAGGCCAAGGAAGAGTCAAGTGTGGTTACTGTCCAAAAAAGAAGACTCGTAAGACAGCATCAAATGTGCTAATTGCCAGTTCCCTATATGTAGTGAGCATACAATCAATCACTATTTGCCAGAACCTCCATGGAAATGAAGACGTAAACACTGATGATAGTGACTAAAAATTAGAGCAAACAAAGCTCAGTGTTTCACGTTGAAAAACTATTAGGATTCATAAACAATTTTATCGTAATCAATAAATTTCAATATTTGTTCCTTTTATTAGTTTCTTTTTGTATAAGAATTTTATAATTTATTCTATGTATATTTTCTGAAAATGATAGTACGTGAACTTTAAAGTGTAATAACTTACAATAATTTAGTATATGATTATTATCTACCTAGTTTGTAATTTTCTACATTTAGTGAGTTTTTTTGACATTTTTCTTGTAATTCTTTGTGATCATTAAATTTTTTTAATAAAAGATTGTAAATGAAAACATCTCAATCAAAAAAGTACAAAATGTTATTAAAAAGGATACATACATTCTGAAATTATATGAATATAGCAAGTATAGGAAGTTAACAGATTGATGGTGAGCACGGCGCTCACCCTCAACCAATAGCGTTACAGGACGAGGCTTGACCAATGGAGGGTTAATCATGAAAGTTTTCGAGCTACAATTGCTAAACAAAGAGTTAAAACAAATCGTACAGTGCCACAAATATTAATTTACGCCTTTCACTAGTATTGTCTTTTCAAAAACTCTGCATCACTTAGGATGTTTTTAATTATTCATGTAAATGGATTCATTTGAATAAATAAATATTTGTTAAACTATATTATTATTTAAAAAAAAGAAGCAAAAACAAAGATATTGTTAGGACTGCTCCAATTGGGTAAGTACCCGCCCTCAGTGGCGTAGCTAGCTAACGCACTAGTTTAATGTTGAGCTAGACTGTCAAGGACGGGGATATCGAGGCACGAATCTCGCTCGGGTGAACTGGACTGGTATTTTCCTAAATGGTTTTCCACTCTCCCACACGCAAATGTGGGTTCACTTACTCTATATTCACCCTTTTCCATTCCTAACCCACTAGCGTAAAGTACTTAGGTGTATAACCCTAATGGGTGGTAAGACGCGGTGATAAATAAATAAAAAATAAATAAAATTTTTGGCAAGAAACGGGATGAAAGAGTAAAGGTTGGGAGTATGAAGAACCAAAATAGATGACGTATCATAAAGAGGCTACCCAACCGACTACTTCTAAATATTATTTACTAAGACATTGCATAGACCTATTTAATGTTTTCAATTTGCATCATGCCCGGTGTGTGACTGTACAAATTATACCCAAACTTCAAGGATCTGTGTATATACCTACTGTATCCCAATCTCAATACTGTTGTGATATACCTGCTGTGTTCCAACATCAAAGCCGTTGTAGTGTATTCCAGCTTTAGAAATGTTCTATTATACTGGTTCTCCCCAACTTTAAAGCTGTTTAATTATACCTGTTTTATCCCAACTTTAAAGCTGTTTTATTATACCTGCTGACTTTAAATCAGTTGTATTTACCTGCTGCATCCCGAATTTAAAGCTTCTGTGATATACCTGCTGTATCCCGACTTCAAAGATGTCCGGCTTCTTTCTCTTCTTGCTACCCCTGTGGAAGTGGATGAGAGCGTCCTCAAATTCTCCCATCTCGTAAAGCGCCACGGCTTTGCAGTAGGACGCGTTGATCTCCGACGGATTCTCCGCCAAGGCGAGTTCCGCCTCCATGAGGGCACCGTCAAACAGCGACTTGCGGATCTTGCATTTCGATAACCCTATCGGGGTGAGGTGGGTAATGTAGTTTGTTTAGTAAAAGGTCCGTGCATAATAAAAGCTAATAACGACTTCATCTAAGGGGTATGGAGGAGGAAATTAATATTTCATATTTTTATTATTATTTAGCACCGCGTCTTACTACCCGTTCAGGTTATACGCTTAAGTACTAATTACGTTAATGGATTAGGAATTGGGAAGGTTGAATTTAGAGGAAGTGAACCCGCATTTGCGTGGAGGGAGAGTGGAAAATAATTTAGGGATAGCCACCCCCAGTTCACCCAACCGAGATTTGAACCTCGATCTCCCCGTCCTCGGCAGTCGAGCCCAACACGACTAGCGCGTTAGACAACTACGCCACCGAGGCGAGTATTATTTCATATTTAAATATGCATTTATTTAATAGAGCTACCGATTATTATGAATGCATACAGGAATTAAAACGGAGGTATTTTGCATAAATAAATAAATACATTTTTTTTAAATAGTAAAATAACACTGTTATGTTACACCAACTACATAAAACTAAACTGACTTTTTTTAAAGTCAGACTGCTACCTTTCAGGGACTAAATATATTTATTAGTTATGCTATACTAAAATAAAAATTAATTTATTTTTATAGAGATATTGAAGTGTGGAGTGGTATTTTTTTTTCAGGACAGGGGAAGGCAGCAGTGGTGCATCCCATATTTAGAGCGGGTTTAAAGGGGGTGTAGCGGAGGGAAAACCTATAATGCATCGAACAAATTACGCTAATTCTACAGTTTTTTTACAAATTGGAAATAATTTGAATATAAAATAGTAGCAGAATCTTAAAATATTTCATAACTTATGTACACCTATATTCGACCCATTTTCTGTTATATTATTATAATTTCACTTCACATGTTTTGAGCTTTTATTTCAACTATATACTATCTTGGATGTGGAGGGAGACCAAATGACAATTTTCCCCCCCCTTCCTCCCCTCGATGACCCCTATCTGTCAGATGTGACACGATTGGTTTACCAATGAGTGTGCGAATGTCCTCAGGTTTGAGATCGCGGGCGTCTGTCAACTTGCTGACAGCCGGGGCTAGAGAGCCCCTCTTGGCCAACCAAAGGCCCGTCTCCCTCCAGAGGGTCAGCGGCCCCTATCGGTGGTCGTCTCGCCTTGGCTTCTTCTTGGGTCATAGAGCCAGGAGCAGGGGGTGAGGACGCGCCATTATGAGGACCTGAGAGGAACGTATTAAGGATTTGAGCGCGTCAACCTTAAACTACTAACCATCAATATTTTTAAAGTCTATTGGGATATATTTGTAATTACATTAGAAGGATCAGGTTGAGGAAGAGTTAATACAGGTGAAATATACCCACTTCCATGGATGGGCGCTGCAAATAATTGATTAAAATTTCCGATCTCCCATGGCTGACAAACCAAAACCAAACGAGACTGATGTCCTATTCTACTGTCCACCAATATGGTTTATTTTTTTCAGTTTAATCCACTTGGAATAGAAACGAGGCGGTTCAATACTTTTTTGTGAGTGGATAAATCATCAATAGGCCTATATTCGGATCCGTATTGGTGTAGTCAGTCTCATCTTGTTTGGTTAGTGGTGATAGTCAGAGGTCAGGTCCCAGTGTAGTGCTAGGGTTTCACATGCCAGCTTTACTGAGGGTTTCCCATTACCCCCTCCTTCCAAACTATAACCACAAATGAAGGTGCACTTCTCTTTTACTACCCTCTCCTTAGATTTACCCTAATAATCAATCTGGTTAGAGTGCTATTTTTTAAAAAGCGGTATAAAGCAGTAGAGATAGGAAAGGTAGCTTAGAAGAAATGCATTCTCAGAGTGGAAAAAATATGTGAAAACTGCATTGTAAAAAAAATACCCTTGCACCAGGCAGGAATTTGAACCCTGAACAACCAGATGCAATTGTGAGTTAACCTCTTAAATCTCTTGGAAACTTGTATTGACCAGTGGTGATACAATCGATATAAACTCAGGGGGACAGTGATTTTTTATTTAAAGTTTAATAAACTCGCCTAGACAATCAGTTTTTCTCTATATCGTTAAGACTGATTTGCTTTTTTAAAATTGGGTATCCTGTAAATAACAAGTGATTTGTTTTTTTGTTGCAGAATGTATTTAACAGCCTAGTGATTCCCTTAACTTGATACGGTTGAGTAGTCGTGAAAGAGAATACAGATAGATTATGGGAAAACTATTGATCATCACTATAGATTCATACAATCTTATGTTAGTATTTAACTTACTAATCTATGCTCACTGGGCATTGTATTTCTATGGTTAATCTATTGTTAAAACATAGCATTATATTAACTTGTTATTGTCATTGGTTACAAGAGACTGGTCTAGTGCAGGATTTTTTAAAATTTTGCCTCCAAACATTCCTTATTCAGGCTCACTATTATAATTTAATTTTCAAAAACGCTTTTATATTACAATAAAACAAAAAGAAAGCTTTTTTTGCACCTTTTACTATTTTATGACATGAATTTTGTATAATTTGTGAAGTATTAAAATAATTTTATAAAATAACAATAGATTATAACTTTGTAATATAAGGTTTTTGTGCTTAGTGATATGAAAACTATTCATGAAGCCTTAAGTGAATGAAATGTAGTATTAAAATATTTAATTTTATTTGGAAGAACAAAACAACAAAGATAAGTTACAGTTTAGGTCCTAACTTTCTGAGACTAAAGACAGGTTATTTTCAACTGCAAGTCAATTTCTGTATGTTTGATTTCAGATTTGTTGAGAGAACACTTTCACGCAGATATGTATATCCAACCATATATGCATTTACTTATTGCGATAGCAGAGTATTCATTATTATTATAGAGAAACCAGAAATTTATTAAGTCGTAATAAATGAACAAAAATACTCCATGGCCTGGTCGGCAAGGAGTTATACCAACCGAGAGGACACCACATATTAGCGAAGATATGCCAACATTTGCGGATAGGGGGTGTCATGTTGTCAGCACAATGAACCCTCCAGCTCAGATTATTAGACTGGATCCACTACTTTTTTGTTTGGCTCCTAAATTTTCACCACAAGGCCGAGTTGACCCCGTACCAGATCCCCTGCTTCATAGAAGAATCTGGAGGCACTAGAGATTGAACCCGGGGCCTCTGGATCAATAGAGAGGAGTTCTAACTAATAGACCACAGAGGTGGTCAATAAATGAAAAAAAAAACCTCACTGCACCTCATCTGAGACTATTTTGTGCCACACAAATGAGGCTTGCCTCACGGTTTGAAAAACTCCGATCTATTTCACCGTTTACCGTCCTGGGACACAAACTCATGAATTCACTTTATGAGAAGGGGGCGTGGCATACATTTTATTAATATATTATTTACCTACTTTTTCCAAACTAGACATTCCAGAGAAACTTCTAAAGTGTGTAACATTATACTTTTTGAATATCAGGTCATATTCCTGGCCTTGTATTTTAGCCCATGCATTCGAAACATCAAATCCTTCTATCTATAATGTAGAACTCAAGGCTTTATCAAGGATTACGTTTCAGAGGGAGTTTAGGGGGGATTAGATCCTCAATCCGTGGAGGTTAAGATCATTTATCAATATTGCAAACCTCTAAAAGCTATTTTTTGATATTTTATGGACAATAAAGGCAGGAGTTTAAATAATGTGATTGTAATAAATAACAATTTTCTATATATAAGGAAGTCAAATGAAAAAATTATCAAGTATATTACATTGATACACTAATCTTTAATTCATTAACAAGGCTGGAAGAAAGTATATTAAAAAGCATATTTATTTTATAAATCAAACCTATTTTTACATGATTTGAATTATTTTTTTTACCTAATCACAGTTTTCTCTAAAAATGTGTATAGCTGTATCAAAGATTTACTTAGTAAACTTTGCACTAAGTTCTATCTCAGCATTCTAGTGTGTATTTAACCTAAATCTCTGCATAATAAAAGAAAGATAATCAGAAATCGTCTGCTAGGCGGCCGTCATGACTAGCCCAACCAAAACACGGCGGTATATGGGACAGAAGTGAATTTATTGGAATATCTCTCCAATATGCCAATATAACGTGGCTCAAAGTTTGCTCAAAGATATCCTTGGTCATAAATATCTTGATGTGGTCTAAATATTTCTTTCTAATATTAAATAATCAAACAAAAATTTGTTTTAAAATAGTGGCTGTTAGCTTCTCCTAGACTTTTAAACTCCTCATACAGACAATTAGATACCATATTTAACGGCTGGTTTAAGTTTGAGTTGCAGGTAAAATTAATATATAACCTATATGAATGCAGTATATATATATATAATATAATAACAAATTACACGATGTCCATCTTTTATTTCAAAGATTAGTATAGGCATGTGATGCTTTAAGTAAAAATAAACTTTCCACAAAAAAGAGAATGAAAGGTTACCGTACAATGTTAATCAATTATATTTTTCTCACCATTTAGAAAATTGTGTCATATTCATAATTGAGCTAGGTAATTGACTTGGTAACAAAAGATAAATGGCACGGACGGTACAACACTAAAAATGTGGACATTGACATTTCAATTTCCCATTTCAAAGAACTCCATAAGGGTTATACATATTTGTTCATAGCATGGAAAATATTGATTTTATAAAAATATATTTCAGATCGAAGATTTAGTACTACATTTCTGTAGTTATAAGTTATTTCTTAGCTTAAAGAGTTGGAGAGATATGATAAAAATTTGAAATTTCCACTAATGTTAAGAACCGTCAAAGTCATTTTCACGGGAAAATTAGAGTAACCATTTGGTTTATAGTGTCAAACAATGCCTATATACGAATTTTAACGAAAATTGTTTAAGCCAATTTTGAGAAAATGGATTTTTTCTCCTACCACTAGACATACAGACAGAGACAAAAGGAATCACGAGAACTATCTTTTCTGTTTCGGAGGGTCATGAAACGTTGACATTTATCAAAATATTGAGGTCTTTTTTTTTATGACAACAGTACTTCTCTCTTCGAGGAGTCGAGAGAGATTAATAAAAAATGAAAAGCTGAAATAGATTAATGAAAGTTTCCCTCCAAACAGTTTTTACAAGCAACAAATTACCATCAATTAAATCACTTTTTCTTGTTTTATTTGAAAGCTCCTTAGTAACTCAATTTTGCAGATAAAATAAAATAACACTTAACACTACGGATAATTATTATAAAATATATTTGGTCACTGACGTTTTTAGAGTTCCATAAAAAATGTTTTTGGTAATTTAGTATCAATGCCTTTAAAATAACACTAAGAACACTGTAAAATATTATCATTGTTGACTGCATAGTTATATTTGTATTTTTTAAGAGCTGCTCTAAATATTCATTTGTAAGTAAATCAAGGGATGGTAACTTATGTAATAACTGTATATAGTTTAAGCTAAAAACAAAGATTTATTATTATTATTATTATTATAAACAGTTATTTACTAGCACACAAATATGTTATAATTTGATATTCTAGTACAGTAGGCCCATATTTATATTAAATACAGCTGTATAATTTTACCAAACTAAACAAAAATATAAAACTGATATTTCATGACAAAATCTCCTAGTTATTCCTCAGCTCCGGTTTCAGTCTTGAGATTCATAACGAGACTATTATAACTTTCATTTTGTCCAAAGGTATAGGCTCCCGATGATATGAGGAGAGGATGATAATGAATAAGACGGGTTGGGTCCAATGACAAAACCTAAGTAACCAAACTCTGTTGAACATGCGTATTATTACCCTTTCGATAGAAAAAAAATCCCCCAGTACCAGCCGGGAGTCGAGCCTAGAACCTCTCGGTCAGCAACCAGGAGCTTTTACCAATATTCCACGAGGCAGTTTACAAACTTGGGTACATCTCCTCTAACTTATACCTACCTCATCACAACCCTATTAGTATAATTAAATGCATAAGGCCCAGATGGGAACTAATACATGTATAGAATTAATAAAGGTGTTTGGTTTTATTGTTTGATGAGGGTTCCAGTGATTGCTTGCCTTTAATTTCTGTTTTAAGTTCCAATTTTATAAATAGTATCCTCCATTTACCCTGAAAGGTAGCGGTTATTCATTGGTGGAATACGCTGTGACCCTCTCTTATTAAGCTCAATCATAATTGAATTGAACAAAACAAGGTCACATGAGAGCAAGGCTACCAACGCTCTAGAATTAAATGTTAGTATGTGGACTTAAAATGGATTTTAGTTTGCCCGACAGGATAGTACGTTGTAAGTATGGATACAGGGGCTTAATAAACCAGGGACGATACTAAAGGACGGATTCACGGTTAAATTATTTTAAAAATCAATATACAGTAACCACAAACAAAACCACTTGACCCCACATGTATTCAAACCATAGTATCTATTGGTCAAGGGGAAGGGGGATTTTCATATTATATCATTTATATTCTATGTAACTAAGCCTTAACCATATTAATGATTAATTGATTTAGTGGTTATTACTTTATAGGAATCCCATGATATTACTTCTGGCTCGGTATCTAGATACTGTATCGTATGATTGGAGAGGTGGTAAGATTATAATACAAATAATTTTCAGAGCTTACAGTTGGCAATTCTGCATCAAAGAGAGGTGTAAACGTCTCAGTTGCTATGGAAAACCCCAAAATTGTGATCTATGGGAAAGAAGAGATGCCACCCTTTGAGAAGACTTGTCACTAGTCAAATGTTAAAACTAAAATATGGCCAGTCCTAAATAATAATCATCACGACATTTTTGCTAAGTTTTTTTCCTTGAATTGTTCGATGTCCGCGTGGTCTAACGCGCTACTCCCGTGTTGGACTAGACCTCCGAAGACGGGGAGATCGGTGTTCAAGCCCGGTCGAATGCACTGAGGGTGGTTTTCCCTAAAAGGTTTTTCACTCTCTCTCTTAACCTAAATGCGAATGCACTTCTTTAAATTAAAACACTCTAATCCATAACCCATTAATGAAATTAGTACAGCCCAAACGGTTAATTAGACGTGATGCTAAAAAAAAAATTATCTTACGTTAAAATAATTATGTTCTATATACATATTGTGTTTTCGATGAATTATTTATATACAAACATAAAATGGGTCAGTCTATATTAACACAACATTGTAACAGTTTCTATTTGACATCAAACATTATCAGTTACATAGAATACTCATTATTTCAAAATTCAACTTTGTCCTGATGATGGTATTTGTTATAACGAAACATGGTGAAAGTTTATTAGGTAGTCCTTAAAAAAAACCTTAGCTACAAAAGAGCAAGAGATAAAAATGATTTCAGATAAACTTGGGAACTATAATCTATGTTAATAAAATTTAAATACTAGTAAATATTGCTTTAACCTGTATTTAGTGTGATATTCAAATTACTCTAACTGTACTTTTATTCTTTGTTTTATACTTGTCTCATAACATATTTTAATTGATAAAAATGTTTGAATTGACTATTTTTTATTGTCTCATATATAATACAATTCAATAAAAATAAACTCACATCTTTCAAATATTATCATTACTACTACCAAATAATCTATAAAATTAATATCTACTAAGAATAAATCTTCATTTAAAAACTAATTATTCAAACACCATATACTTAAACTTTGTATTTGTATTTTTAATTTTAATAATTTTTATGTTATTTTAATTGTATCTATATTTTAATTTCAAAAATTGTTTTAACATTTTTTAACTTGATAATAATATAATACTTTAATTCTACATTCTCCTCAATTGTCAATTCTTATAGGCCTATTATTATCTAACTATTCCTATTCCTCTTTGAGGAAAATTCTCTAGTGCACTCGGTTGAAATTGAACCCGTGCCTTCAGGAGCGTAGAAGGGTAATCCACCACGCTAGCCCTGCTTAACACAATATATATTGTTCCCACCCGTTCACGGAACACGATTCGAAACTACAAATCCTGGTACGGTTGTACAATACATCAGATTACCCTCCCGTGTGTAATTATGGCGTGGATCTCTTGGGTAATATTAATAACAGGTGTAACAGGGAATTATTATCTGATCTTGTGTGTTGGGATTACTGGGTCCCTTTTGTCTGGCTATAAATTCGTTATTTGGAGTTCCATTACGTCGGGAATGTTGAAAGTTCATTCGCCGGCTTAGATGCTTAGATGCTTTGTTATGTTTGTTTCGATAAAAATATAATATTCAAGTCACTGCGAAGTACGCGCGGTCTAAGACACTAGACTCGTGTAATACTTGGTCTCTGTTGGCCTAGAGGTCAGGGATCAAATCCTAGTTTTTAGTACTGATGTTGATTTTACACTTTTGATTTCCATTGTAAGTTTCCCAGACGCGCTCTATGTTAATGAGGGTTAATTACTTTTAAACTCCTAGCCTTTATCTTTGATCTTAGTTTAAGTTATAAATAACACTTTTTTGAAAAGACTAGATAAAAAAATTATGTTAAATAAGATTTCTATATTAATTAAGCTTAAAAATATATTTATATCAATTTTTCATTTGACATAAAAAATATATTAATAGTTTTAAACCAGAGAACCAAGTAATAAAGAGATTCATCCACTAGACCACTTCTCCGCAAAAGTCAATAAACAAAATGGAGCTATCCAAACAAATGATGAAACTACAAGAGGGTTTTTTCCTCTTTTTAGAAGCCACAAAAATTGAATTTTTTCCTTACTGTACACACTGACTCAATTATCAAATTTAAAAAAAGCGAGGAAAATGGCTATGTAACAACTTTTCGTGACTTTTAAGCTGACATTGGTAAAACTCCAAAGACAGTGAGAATGACATCTATTGATTTGTTTATAACATATTTTAAATGAACTGTAAAGGTTCTGAACGTTTATCGGAAAATAAGTCACAATACATAATGTGATTTGTAAAGAATTATAACATTGTAAAGTAAGAATTTATCTGTCAATCCGAAAATTCTCTTTCTACCCCATCTCAACTAATTGAGAGTAAACTAAAGCCCTTTGTTTTTACTATTAGCTCTTCTACCATCGAACTAAAATTTATTTTATCTTTGTACTCATGTTCGCCAGTTCCTAAAAGTTAATTTGGCCGCTGGAACATATCCTGTTACGAATTCACGTTCTCAAACACACACTGTTAAAAGTTTTTTGGTAGGAGGGGCTGTAGATTGTGATGGGTTAGGGCAAGGGGGTAGGAAAGGGGTGAATAGGAGAGAGAGAGAGAGAGACCGGAAAAAATTTCATCAGTGTTAGGTTTCAGCTTTTGGAGTTGTAAAGAGGGCTACTCTTATCAAAAGATTTGAACTTTATTTTCTTTCTGTAGTAATGTAGTTGTTAGTTTCTTAATAAAGTTTTTTTTACAAATACAATAATAAAAGTAATATAAATATCGAATTGAAGACATGTTGGCACAAAAGTGAGGATTAGTGTGGTAAACACAAATAAAAACATAACAAATAATAAAATGACAAGAAATCTCAGGCAATTGAGAGGGCATAGTTGGGTGAATAAGAACTAACAAAGGGGAAAAGCGGGTCAAATGACAAAATATGAAAGCCTAAATCACTCTACTATTTATTGTACTTCTTATAAGTCGCGCCCTTCCAACATAAATATAAATACCCAAGATAAAAATATGACTAGTAATATCTGTAAGAATTTATATAATTATACATATTATTATGTTTTCTCTTTGAGTCCTATATCTGTCAAGGCTGGCCTTATATGTACACTTATGGGTTAAGGATGAGGGAGGTAAAATCTAAAAAAATATATATAAATCCGAGTTTGAGTGGGAGGAGAATGGGTAACCATCTAGGGGGAAAGAAATCTTAGTACACTGGTGAGTGATTTCAACTCCCAACTCCCAACTCCTCGTAACTTGCAAATCAAACAAGACGAGACTGTCGCGTTTATTCACGTGCCTACTGGGATGAGTTATTATTATTATTATTATTATTATTATTATTATTATTATTATTAATAATACTATAATTGAATGTATACATTCTCAACAGCCAGTCAAATTATGATGCAGGTCCTTAAAATTCGCTCTTATTATGTGCCATTAGGTTATGTGGTTCAAGTCCCTGATTGTCACTACTGTTATGAGAGACAAGGATTAGGATTGATATTTGTCTTCCCACCTCCCTTCTCCTCAAAATCCCATGTCTCAACAATTTACAAGGGGGAAACAATGTAATCGAAGGGCTGGATTGTCAAAGAGATGTTATTTTTGAAATTCGTTCTGCCCGGGATGTAACTAGTGCTTTTAAAGATAAAAGGTCTTGAACAGAAAAAAAAAATCACTTCCTCAGCCTTTCTTTGATCTCGAATTTCTCTTTTTCCTAACCCCCACCCCCTCCTCTAGCGCTAAAGTAATTCAAAGAGAAAATATACTATTTTGTATGTAAAGTCAGATTTCCCTGCGGATTAGCCAACATAACAAAAAGAAAATAGGTCAAAGCTATATTTCTAATCAACATGGTAAACAGACTGTCCAAGAGTAAACATTTTTTTTGAAGGAATTGGAAAAACACACGTTTCCAAATGCTTTGTTATTATTTCTATTTACTTATGACTTAATCTCCTTGAACTGAAATTCATCTAATATGTTCCAGAAAGATTATAAACTTGGATTGAAGCTCTAAACAAAATATGTATCCTTGATCCGAATAGGATATTATTATTTGGTTTTAAAATAACTTTAACTCAAGCGGCTATTAGCATCATAAAAACTATAAAAACAAGGATAAACTTAAAAACTAATTAAAGAAAAGAAAACATTTGAGAGGACAGTAACAAGTGATAAAAATCGAAAAACCGTAATTTAACAATAGAATTGGAAGTGAAATTCTTATTAAAGATTAAAGCCAAAAACACCTTTTCCTCTTAGAAACAAATGTATCGGTCACATCCTGACCCTTAGGGTCAGTTTCATAGTTAGACTTAGTACGCCTCAAGTGCAGCACTCTGCTAAATATAAGACGACAATTATCTAGAACAGAATATAATGGGTCAGTTTCATAGTTAGACTTAGTACGTCTCAAGTGCAGCACTCTGCTAAATATAAGACGACAATTATCTAGAACAGAATGTAATGGGTCAGTTTCATAGTTAGACTTAGTACGCCTCAAGTGCAGCACTCTGCTAAATATAAGACGACAATTATCTAGAACAGAATGTAATGGGTCAGTTTCATAGTTAGACTTAATACGACTCAAGTGCAGCACTCTGCTAAATATAAGACGACAATTATCTAGAACAGAATGTAATGGGTCAGTTTCATAGTTAGACTTAGTACGCCTCAAGTGCAGCACTCTATTAAATATAGGACGACAATTATCTAGAACAGAATGTAATGGGTCAGTTTCATAGTTAGGCTTAGTACGCCTCAAGTGCAGCACTCTACTAAATATAGGACGACAATTATCTAGAACAGAATGTAATGGGTCAGTTTCATAGTTAGACTTAGTATGCCTAAAGTGCAGCACTCTACTAAATATAGGATGACACTTATCTAGAACAGAATGTAATGGGTCAGTTTCATAGTTAGACTTAGTATGCCTAAAGTGCAGCACTCTACTAAATATAAGACGACAATTATCTAGAACAGAATGTAATGGGTCAGTTTCATAGTTAGACTTAGTACGCCTAAAGTGCAGCACTCTATTAAATATAGGACGACAATTATCTAGAACAGAATGTAATGGGTCAGTTTCATAGTTAGACTTAGTACGCCTCAAGTGCAGCACTCTACTAAATATAGGACGACAATTATCTAGAACAGAATGTAATGGGTCAGTTTCATAGTTAGACTTAGAACGCCTAAAGTGCAGAACTCTATTAAATATAGGACGACAATTATCTAGAACAGAATGTAATGGGTCAGTTTCATAGTTAGACTTAGTACGCCTCAAGTGCAGCACTCTACTAAATATAGGACGACAATTATCTAGAACAGAATGTAATGGGTCAGTTTCATAGTTAGACTTAGTATGCCTAAAGTGCAGCACTCTATTAAATATAGGACGACAATTATCTAGAACAGAATGTAATGGATCAGTTTCATAGTTAGACTTAGTACGCCTCAAGTGCAGCACTCTACTAAATATAGGACGACAATTATCTTGAACAGAATGTAATGGGTCAGTTTCATAGTTAGACTTAGTATGCCTAAAGTGCAGCACTCTACTAAATATAGGATGACACTTATCTAGAACAGAATGTAATGGGTCAGTTTCATAGTTAGACCTAGTATGCCTAAAGTGCAGCACTCTACTAAATATAAGACGACAATTATCTAGAACAGAATGTAATGGGTCAGTTTCATAGTTAGACTTAGTATGCCTAAAGTGCAGCACTCTACTAAATATAAGACGACAATTATCTAGAACAGAATGTAATGGGTCAGTTTCATAGTTAGACTTAGAACGCCTAAAGTGCAGCACTCTACTAAATACAGGACGGCACTTACCTAAATCATACTGAACCGGAACATTACAACTGGGCCACGAGGCCGATTAGATCTTAATCACACAGGGGAATTGGGCCACGTTCACTTACTAGGAGGATTATAAAATATATAGATATCTTAAATGCTTAATAGCTTATTTGGAACACGCCTATAGGTGAATTGCGCCACGTTCACTGACTAGGAGGATTATAAAATATATAGATATCTTAAAAGCTTAATAGCTTATTTGGAACACGCCCATAGGTGAATTGCGCCCCGTTCACTTTCCAAAACATAGACATATATTAATTTTATCTACACCCCCTTACTCTGCTTACAAGTAATACAAGACATAATTTTATATAGAAATGTTACTTGATTTATTCAAGTTCGTCGTTGTTGGTAAACATTTGTAGGAAACTGCTTTTACAAACTGACAGGTTAGGTTAGGTTAGGTTAGGTTAGGTTCCTAGTTCACAGACCGCTCGCTCACAGTGCGGCCGGACGGAATGACGTCCCCCGCCTATCAGTGCTGCGAACTGTACGGTGAAAGACGAGTTAGTTAAACGAAAACTGAGGAGAGGTCAATCCCGAACCATAATAGAGCCTAAACTATTTTACTGATCGGACTGAAACTTCGTATCTAGGGTTTTCATAAGGTTCTAGAGAAAGGTTTTTGGAACTTTCCCTCTACCCCTAAAATCGAAGGGTAGTTTACTGAAGGAAAAAACAACAATAAATAGATATTTATCGGACACCCTCCTGGATTTGATACGTTTACAGCCTTATTGAAATTTGCAGTGTTGTGTTCTGGCGAGAGCTCCAGAAATTGAAAGGGGTTGTCTATAGTTTGTTTATATGTCTATGCACGACCTTGTCTCAACAGGTGTACGTGGCCCAATTGGAATGCACTTAATCAATTAAGTTGACATGTAGACGTGGCCCAGTAGTATTGTTGACGTGGCCCAGTTGTAATGTAGGATTAACGCCTCCCTTTTCAAACGGAGATCATAACTTGTTTACGTGGCCCAATTGTAATGCGCCCTACTGAACTGGGCATGTATTTAGTAAAGTACCGCACTTGAGGTGTACTAAGTCTGACTGTGAAACTGGCCCATTCCATTCGAGTTAGGTAGGTGTCGTATTGTATTTAGTATAGTGCCGCACTTGAGGCGTAATAAGTCTGACTGTGAAAGTTGTCCTTAAGTGCACTCTACACTCCCTCACGTCACAGATAACGCGTAACTTAATTAGGTAAGGAAGTTTTTACCTGGAGTCGCATCGTAAAGGGATTTTCTGAGTTCTACTTTTAAAACATAGTGGAATTTAAAGTAGTGAAACCTTTTTTCCAATATCGTAATGAATTAAACTAGATTAAAAGATAACTATTTTTTAAATGAAAACAATTTAAACTAATCCCAATTGCACTGTTTTAAAATTAAGAATGTAGAAATCTGCCCTTTGAAACATGTTCTAGTTTGAGCGTGATTTAGTATATAATTTTCCAGTTAATCAGCTGTGACAAAGCGATCTATATCAGGGGTAAAAATAAAGTATTCAAAGCAGACTTAATGTTCTTAATCCTATATCCTTAAGTTAGATAATTTATGTTGACAATAGTTTTAAAATTGGATCACTCAATTATTATTGAAATGTTCCGCGTATTAATATTAATATCTATCCTCAACAAGTTCTACTAATAGGTTTATTTTAATGTGTTTTACTACCCATACGGTCTACCCACATAATATAAATTAATCAAGTAAGGTGAAAGGACAGTAACATTTTGTAGGAAGTGTTCATTCATTTGCGTGAAGAAAGTACGAGAAACCTAGGGAAAAAAAATCATAATCACACCAAGCAGGGATTCAAACGCTGACCTCATCGTCACCGGAAAAACAGATGATCTGTATCTATCTATCCTACATAATATAACTTCCATATGTGTACGTATATATTTCCACAGCCTCCAAAAACTCTAAAAACTGAAACTTTGTACATTTATAATATAGACCAAGGTACAGAACATAATCTGAATTTTTTTAAATTTACTTAATAAAAATATAATTAGTTTGATTCTCTCTCACTTTATCCATTCTTACATTCTAACAAAGAGAAATATACTTTTTTTTTACAAACAAATTCCATCCTTCCATTCGCTTGTCAAATGAAGGTTAGGTTTTGTTAGGTTGGTAAATATAATAAACCTCTCGTAGAGAGGCCTATAAACTAGTGCTTCATAAGCTAAGCTATAGTGTTAAGAATTAGATGTATACTCTTAGTTCAAGATAGAAGATTAGTTTAAATTTCAACGTGTACTTTCTAAACACAAGGCTACACCAGAATATGGCCTAAGTACTAACATATTCACAAGTACTGCACTAATAGAGACTTCGCCTGAACTCTAAATAAGGTCCCACGGACCCATCACATTTTCTCGACGAATATGGCAAATTGAGAAATTTCAGTCTTGCTTGGAAATTTGCCAGCTGTTAAAAATATCTTCTTTGAAATCCTTCGGCGATAAAAACAAAGTAAGTCTCAGTGCTTCTACCCCGCACGGAACACATAAACTTGTGAGATATTGCCTACCTTTCAGGGGTTTGTCATAAATACCCGACTCGGGGAAACTCCATTATTTCTCGCGTTTTTCGAAATCCCCCCTCAACCCTCCTTCGAACCTTTCAAATAAAGCATACACAAACAAGTGATAAATACTTAGGTCTACCATAGAAAAAATATATATAAATTTATCCACTTCTCCTTCTGTGATGAAATGTTTTACTTTGCATTAGGATTCCTATACAAGGTAAGTGTTACATACATGGTTTATTCATAAGACATCCGGGGTTGACCCGATTTATTTGAGGAAAAGAAGTTTTTATCTCAAATTCGAAAATATTTGGGTTTTAGCTTAATACAAATCACTTAGTTTACTACAATATTTTTTTCTAAACCTCCACGAATTATTTGGAAACGTTTATCAATATAATTATTTAATTTTTTTACTTTTAATGTTAAATTTATTTATCAAAACACTATCATGAATGCTTATATTCATATTGTTTGATGTAGTTATATGTTATAATATATTAAAAGTACACATTAAAATTGTTTTTACTATTAAAAACTAGTTTATTTATTTAAATTATGCAGACACTTGAATAAGTTCGTTTGATATTAAGTTACTCAGAAATTTATACATGTTCTTTTAACCAGTATTATTACCAACTATCAATATGTGTTCAAGATATTACTTTAAACGAAAATAATAATTGTACAACCCCCTTCAATGGCCACAAGGTCTAAGGCGCTAATCTCGCAGTAGACCAGACTGCCGTTGGCGGAAAGATCGAGGTTCCATTCTCGGTCGGGTGTAATGAGTGTGGTTTTCAAAATAGTTTTACACACTCCCTTCACGCAAATTTTGCTACACGTCTTCTAAATACAGCCTTCCCAATCCTTAAAATAATTAGCGTAATTAGTAAATACGCGTATAACCCTAACGGGTAGTAAGATGCGATTCTAAAAAATTTTGTATGCCTAATGTATTTCGATAGGGTTTTAAAATAAATTATATCTCATTTTGAAACATAAAAAAATAACCTTTAATAACAAAGTGTTTTAAGTACTGTGCATCATAGTCATCCTATATGGTTTTTACTCATTTCTAAAAAAGAATAGCGTTCACTAAATTAAGAACCGATTATTTTTAAAACGTCATTTCTTTTTTAACATTTAGGTAAATACGTTCAATTATATCTACTGAATAAGGTCTTAATATTTTTTAAACACGTGAATTTAAAGTAGGAGATGGTTTTAGAGTTATTTTTTTAAGGAAGATAACATTGTTAAGACCAGTGTGTAATGGGTATGTCTGTTCTTCTATAAGTACCGGGTTCAATTTCTCATACGGTCTAAAAATGTATAATTTAGTGAAATTGGGACTTACACTTTCATAATGATTGATTGAAAGTCAAGGAGCTAATTGGATGGCCTTATGCCAGAGTGAACTATCTCCAAAAATAGACATATTTAGTTTTTTATGTGATCCTGTTCAGAATTTTGTCCTCTTTTCTATGCCATAGTGCACTATGTCGTACGCCAACAAGAGATCAAACAGTAGCATAATTTTATTTTGCCATGAGGTTGGTAATGCTGTATGCTATTCAACTTTGAAGCTGTTTTTTGAAAAACATTGGTTTTGGCTGATAGTTCACTATGGTTTAAGGCCATCAAATTGATGTGTGTGTTCTATAGTTAATTTATCTAAATATTGTGTTGATAATATCAGCTTAGAAAGTGCACGTTAAATACCCTTAGTTAAAATAGTGAGTCAATGAGAGAACAAATCGTCTATTTTTGTGAACTAGGGAAGAAAGAGGCCGACCGATCACTTCGCCAATAGCTCTTGATTTGATTTTTTTTACACTCAAATTATTTTTGTATTTATGAGTCTAATTATCTTATTATCTGGGCATAGTTATAGTCTTAGCTAGCTATATTTTTCTATTGTTTTTATATCTTACTATCAGTCCAGGCTATAAGTATTTAGTTAAGTCGATGGGAGTAGAGATTTAATTAATATGAAGAGGAAAGATAACCCCATTTATGTAGCAACAGAGTGGAAAATCATTTAGGAGAAAAGCACCCAGAGTAGATTGAGGCAGGAATTGAGCCCAGAACTACCTACCAACGTAAAATCAGATAAGTTGAGCTTGAGATTTAGTCCACTTTCTTCGCCAGAATGGATATTAAACTTTTTAGACGTTGCTTTGATCGGTGGTATTATTCTCTGTATGCATTTCGCGTTTAATTAATTATTCGTCCTATTTACAGAGTGAATGAATGAATGAATAAATACCTGAAGGAATTTAAAATAAAGCTGAATACATTCTTGTATTATCCTAGTTTATCCTTTGTTAACACTAAAGGGGCGGACTTCACAATCAAACTAATGAATATACTCCCCAAGGTGCAAACACCAAACCTAAAATATCGACTCTGACGTCGTTGTCAGCCAATTTATTATGCCGGGAGGATTTTCTCCGGGAGGTCTATTCTTCCTACTTAGGCCTCCCTCTCCCCTCTCCCCTCTCCCATACCACCTTCCTAATGCTGATGCGGCCAGAATTCTAATAAGACTGGGAGCCACCTGAAAAAGTATACCTGTGATCAACAACTTTTGATGATAATCATTAGTTCGTTATTTTATTTTTAGGGAGAGGGGAGATTTTGATATTGGTATTATTCATAACGATTGGCCTGTTGTGCTTCAGGTGTTGATTTATTTAGCTCCTCTTCTAATTATCCACCCCAGATGTACAAATTTAACTACATTAATGAGGCAGGGATGAAGAAGATATATTAAAGAGTTAGTGTACCTATATTTGGGAGAGTGGGAAACAAAATCACCCTCACTAGGTGTCATATTGGATGTGACCGTGTTCAGAGTGGCCAAGCAAAGATCGTGTTGTATGCGACCATATTAAATTTAACATGTGTGTTGGAAGTGACCACATTATGTTATGAGTCATTTTGCTTTCACTTACCAACCTACTGCTTTACTGATTTTAGTTGCAGATATATAATCTATGTCAATAATATTTTTATTATTATTAACAATAAATACAATGTACAGTACAAAGTTCATAATACGTAAGTACAAAATTCTAATCAAATTTATTCACGTAGCTTAATGTATTAAGACATATTTTCAATTCCTTCGTCTTTTAAAAGTTCCGGAAAATGTTATCAACTCTTTTATCAAGTTCTAAGCAGGTCTTGTGCCGTTTCTTGCAAGTTCACCTAATTTCTTAGGTTAGGCTACGTTAGATTAGGTTAGTTAGGTAAGGTTGTGTTAGACTAGATTAGCTTATGTTAACTATTGTTTGAATTAAATTGTCTACATGTTATTTCTGACACATACCTAACCTATTCACTCGGATGAATTTTAGAAACATGTTTTATCGCTCTGAACATGATAAGAGCTGTTGTGGTCGTTTACAACACCGGTCGCTTTGAGCATGATGGAAGCTGTTGTGGTCGTTTACAACACCGGTCGCTTTGAGCATGATGGAAGCTGTTGTGGTCGTTTACAACACCGGTCGCTGCTTGAGCATGATTTGCTTCCAACACGTAACCCCTTCACTACACCACCTTATTGCAATCTAAACTTCGACCGCCCCGCCACATGGAAACCAGGCGAACTTTCTAAATACGTAGATTACATCAAGACGCGCCTCACACACTAGCATAAGGTTGTGGAAGAAACAAAATTTTACTAACCAAGAGCATATAAAACTGTTTCCAAACTTTTTTTTATATAACTTGTAGTTTATTTAATACTTGCTCGTACAATCTTAATATATTTTGGTACGCCAATGCCACACACCCAGCCCATAAGATCACACTTTTTATCAACTATATTCTACTATTAATTTTTATTTAAGGAGATAAAACGTCAGTTATACTACTAGTTTATACATTCTATTAATTTTCATATTTTAAATATTAGTTTCGTGGTTTGATTTTCTACCGCGTCTCACTAGCCCTCAGGGTTACACGCATAAGAAATAATTACGATACTATGTTGGATGAGGAAGGTTGAAGAAGAGTGGAAATCCATTTATAACAAAACACTCTTAGTTGAACAGACAAGGGTTCTAAATCCTAGCTCCCCATTACCAGCA
Organism: Timema podura; assembly: GCA_033556935.1. Taxonomy (NCBI): domain Eukaryota; kingdom Metazoa; phylum Arthropoda; class Insecta; order Phasmatodea; family Timematidae; genus Timema; species Timema podura. Next base: position 87,176,098 of record JAVRXN010000008.1, on the reverse strand, counting down.
GTCTCGTTTAAGGCGAAAGTGTTGTCATAGCACAGGCATGTCTAACTGTTCCCCAGCTGAGGGTCATATTATAATTTTTTGGGGAAGTGCTTAGAGCCATACATTATTAGATTTATAAAAACTAATGCCCAAATATTGACAACACTTTGATGATTATTTATCAATTTTTAACAAATACATACATAAATATACATTACTCAATATTATTATAATTACGGTTCCGGTGACTTCATGGATATTAGCGATCATTTACTTCAACTACAAGAACCTGATTTATTGTTTATTTTCCGCAATTTAAAGTATTTAATTTGGATCTGGTGGGCTGCAAAGAACAAACTCGGGGCCACATGCGGTTGGATATGCCTGCCTTAGTTTATTCAGTACTAATTGGTTTTTTAAATTTAGTCATTTCCAAATTAATTACACATATAAATGATATTTCACATCGTTCTTAGGCCTATAGGTTTTAATTTTTTAATTAGTAAAGATAATCAAAGGGTGTATTTGGTTGATTAACTTAAATGAATTGTACCGTCATTAGGTTAGAAATGGGATAGTAAATCTCAGGGATGAATCCCATTTGGAAATACATTACAAGTACCCCCAGGCTAGATTTTAATCTCAGTCTTCAGCAATATTCCTTTTTGGGGTCATCAACCTCATGAATTATTGGAGCACTTTCAAAATTTCAAATTGCTTTGCGAGTTGCCCAGGCTGAAAATCTTCGTATCACGTATTGGTTATTAATGCATTCTGTACACAACCATTAGCATCTCCCCTTTGTACAAACGGGGGCAGAATCTTTGGCTGGGCTTCATAATTTTAATTAAAGTAATATAAATGAGTTTTTCATAATAAAATGAACTTTTTATAACATTTTCCTTTCGAAAATTCAATAACTATGCATTTTCAACCCAAATAATGGTCAAATATTAAAAAATAAATAATTGTGTGTAATTTACTGATAAGAATGGTATTCACTTACGTTCACTTATCTTTATGTAGGGTGAGCTACTTGTCACTCCCATTCGAACTCGGTTAATAATATGTTCATCTTTGAGCCTACCTCTGTGTTTATTTAGCCCAGCCTTCATAGTTTAAAATAATGACTCACACTTGTTGGGCCCTGAACCAGAACTAGATATTTTTTCTTCAAGAAAAGATGTTACACATATCCTGAACTTGAGGAAACAGTCTTCAACGATAAATCACTTTGGAAATTAATGATTAAGGGTAATATTCATAAAAGTGTTTCGTGATATAACTTGGTAATGTTTCAATGCAAATGTCTAAAAAAGCAGATAAAAAATAACTCTATAAGAAGCTCAACAAATATGAAATCACTAAACCTCTACTAAAAGTCTGCTTCTAAGTTGAAAAGTATTTAAATAAAATTTTCCCCAAGAGTGCGGCTCTGAATTGCTTCCATTATTCAGATTATATTTCAAAGAGTCGAAATTTTTTAACGTCTTCTGGGCTGAGATTCCTCTCCCAAAGTTAAAGTTGCTTTATCTGGAAATGCCTTTGTATCAAAAACCATCTACCATAAATCCTTGTATCAGTTCTGAAGTTTAAGGATTTGTGACGTCTAGCAGAAACGAAAAGCTCTACAACCGCTTAACATCTTCAAGTTCCAGATATTGTAGCTCAAGTACTTTGAAAAACACGACTTTTCAGACAATAGCTCTAAAAACGATGATAATTAATCCTTTGTTAAACCATCGTAATTCTGTATAGAGCAGGAACTATTCATATTTGCAATTGAGTTCATCTGCTAGGGCTTTGAAAAAGTGCATTTGAAAAGCCTGAGCTCTCATTTGGCTACACTTTTGACGACAAACTACATAATGTAGATGATTTTAAAATGTTGGCGTTAAGACACACCGTAAGGACTAGTAAAAACAAGTCATGCAAACATTCTACTTTTCTAGCACAAATAAATGAATTCATTTTAGACGATAGTAAAAGCTGTAATGGCATATGTTGTGGTCTTCACAATATTGTGAACAAGAATATTTCCAGATTAATTAAATGTTTCAAACTCAGAGTACGTTTTGTTTACCATGAAGGGTAGTAAGCTTATATGATAAGTTTACTCTATGCTCCCGCTAATATGATAGGGCAATAGTTTATTACCGTCAAGGTAGGAATATTTCAGGGTGAACGAAATGTACATGTCCTCCCCTGTAATGCATCAATTAAGAGATAACAATTTTTAAATACATTTTTCAACAGAAAAATGTCTGAAATCCAAACTTTACATATAGGCTAAATAAACAGTATCAATTATAGCCATAGATTCATTAAACAAAATTGATAGATAACATTTATCTAAGTCGTTTTTCAACTGTGAAGCAACATCACCAGATATAACCTCAACTAGTTCCATCACGGTATTGGCTGTTGTTTGAAAAGATTCTATGGCAGATATTATATCAGATTTATTTTTAAACTTGTCAAATATTGTATCTGTAGCGTATACATAGCTTATTTTATCACTTAGCCATTTTCTAAGATTCTCTACTTTATCTCACCTCGTTGGAAAAAGTAGGTATTTTGGTCGTCAAAATAAATGTGTTCGAGATGTTGATGGTTGTCAACGTTTCATGACCTCTGGACCCCAAAAAAGTTATTTTCGCGCTGCCGTCTGTATGTTTGTCCATCTATCACTCTCTGTGTCTATATTTCAGTCTAAAGCCAAAACCATTTTAGCAGCCTGGCTAAAGCTTGGTATCAAGGGTTTCATAAGTTTTTTCAAGAGGGAATATTAAAGTTAGCTATTTAATCCTCAAATGAAGAGTAGTTTACTTAAGGGTGAAAAGAGAAAATTCCACTTTTACATAAATCGACTCCAATGAATTTTATAAATATTCGTACCTGGAAACTGCTTCATCTTATTAACTAAATTGTGCATTTAATTATTCCAGGAGAATGAACTGTAGGGTATTTTATATAATTAGGTATTTCCAATTTTGCTCTTATATTCAAAACTCTTTGAGATAAGAAGTAGCTTATCGATACAGGGTTGTAGACAAATAAAAAAACAAAAAATTGTTACTAGAAATCTAATTTTAGCAAACAAACAGTTTTAGAGCATTAGGTAAATATATTTTTAAATATATTTCTTGAAAATGGGAACCTGCTTGGTTGTTATGCTCTTTGATGAACCGTAATGTTCCTTTTTAGTTTATCGCGAACCCTCGGGTGAAGAGATTGGGATCATCAAAAAATGGGATTCGAGATTTTTATGGATCTCGATTTCTCAAAACCTATTGAAAGCAAACGGATGTTTTTTACAAAACCGTTTGTAATTATTTCTTTTCTTCTGTACATTGGCCTGAATACGAAACCATCTTACTCATCGGGTTATAACATGGTATCTAAGGATTTTATAAGGTTCCCCAAAGGAGCTTTTGGAATAATTTATCCAACCCAAAAATTAAGGGTAATTTATTTAGGCGAAAAGAGAAAATGAAAATTATAAAAAATATGTTAGAACGATTTTTATTAACATTCTTATATAAGCACTGTTTAACATTACAAACCAATTGGCATGAGTCATTTTTTCGATAATATGGACGTTAGAGGGTATTTTCTTTACATCTGTGGATATCTCCAATTTTAATATCTGCGCAACTCTTTGATATACAATATGACTTTTCATTTAAAACTTGTATGTAATACCATTCAAAAAATAATAATAATAATAATAATAATATAATAATATAATAATAATATTTTTACCAAACCAATATTTTCTAAGTTATTTGCAAAAATATATATATATATATATATATAATTTAAGTCCTGGAAATGGTGAAATGCATGTTTGCTATGTTCTTTGATGAACAGATATGTTACTTTTTACTTTCTCTAGATACCTCGACTTTTCATAAAGCTGTTTTCGTAACCCCATCTGTATATCTGTACCTTGGGCTGGAGTTGAAACTATTTTACCAATTGGGGTAAAACTTCGTATCTGGGGTTTTCATAAATTCCCTCCAAAGGTTTTTGGAATTAGATATCTAACCCTAATAATAAGTGTAGTTTACTGAAGGGAAAAGAGATAAAAAACATTTCTCCTAAAATTCGCTCTAACGATGTTGATTAAATTTTATATCTAAATACTGTTTATAATTATAAATAAGATGGCAATTCTTATTTGCTCATAAACATTATTTTGAGGGTAATTTACATGGTATAAATTTTCCAATGATAATCATTTCTCCGCAACAATTTGTGATACGAAATAGCTTATCACTGTAAAGTTGTAGTACTTTTAAAGATAAAAATCTTTTAATTGAAATACATTTTTATTAAACCAATAGTTTCTGAGATATAATCCAATTTATACACATTTTAATTCAGGTCTTTGAAAATGAATTTGGTTCTTATTCTCTTTAGTGGGCAAAGATATTTCTCTTTTCTCAAGTTGTCAAGTCTTGCAAGTTCCTAATGACATTGAGTAAGTAAGAAGTAACAGTGTATGTTATTTCATTTATGATCTTTGGTGTAGTATTTCTACAGCAATGTATATACACTTATTATTTTGTTTCACAAATATTATGAGTTTTAAATAAATGTTTATATTAAGATCAAAGTGAAAAAAAGTCTGTGCGGTGCTCTGTGTCGATAACCGGCCCCGTGGTGTAATGGTCAGTGCACCTGGATACGAACATAGGGTCCCTAGATTCAATTCCCGTCTGGTACCCTTGGTATTTTTCCCGAAAGGGAAATTGCCCCAACGCTCACGAGGTTTTGGTTAGTTAGGCTTAAGTTAGGTTTAAGTGTTTCTACTGGTTTCACAAGTTCATACAGTCACCATCATCTCATCTCATCTCATCTCATCGGGACATGGAAAGAGTCTCCATAAAAAGGATGTACGATTAGTACATTTGGGAGTCCCCTTAGAAACGATGCATAAGTACTTGCTAATCTTTCTACTACTGGGCTACGATTGATGTAGCCCAGATGCGCATTATTATTATTTCCATACCAATTATTTCTTAATATGGTTCTGTAACAGCTTAGATTATTTCATCTATGCTCTTTGGTGGAATGTGATTCTTTCTTTATCAATTATGTTCTGCAACAATATATTGTAACAAAGAAATGGTCTTTAAATAACCATTTCTTTGTTACAGAACCCTTTTTGAAGCTAAAGTGACATTTCCAAGACTGTAAATTCATTTTTGGTTCACACTAAAAGTTAACAAAGAACTCACACTAACCCTTGTGGAACAGTCCTCACACATTCGGGTTTACACTCTGGAAATTTGTAGCAGCATTTAAATCTTACTGTAATAAGTCAATGTCATGACTGTACTGTATTTATCTACGTGTCTCTCTTCCAGGGCTGGAGATTATAAGCTGTGACCCCTACTCGCCCCCCTATACACTCGTGCTCAATAGAGTAGGCCTATGGAACGAAATATCACACGTGCACTTTTATTCCTCGTGGAGCGAAGCTAAAGGTTAGTGCCCTTCCTTCTAAGGTCATGACACGACACTTAGGTAAGTTACCGACACTTTCAGGATATGTTTACTGAGATATCACTTGACACACATAACAGATCTTTAACTTTGGGTTGTTTGGATAAAGTTATCCACGTTGCACCTATTTACATACATATTTTATGTAGGCCTAAACAGGCATAATATTGTTTTCACCGAACAACACACACGTATATACACTTAAACAACCATAATAACCCTCTTAAATACACATAAAACTAATGTTGTTACCGCCATAAATGACAAAATAAATAAATAAATAAAAATAAATTAAACAAATGAGTTAAACAAAATGATTAACTTACAACCTATCAATACCTTGTTACTGATCTAGAAACAAATATCTGATGTTATGGGGTGTAGTACACTTTAAGCACCTCAATTGGGACCTCGCTCCTTTTGACAACAAACCTTATCTTATGTCTATTTCCTAAATTATCATCCACTAAACAAAAAAATATACACACGCTTAAAACAAAACCAACAAATATTGCTGAGGAGGTTCACTTAGTATGTGTAATGACTCAGTAGGCACTGTGAAAATAATTAAAAAAAAACTACCTAGATACAGTTCTGATAATAATAAGTCTGAAATAAACATGACTAAACAAAATAATCATTCCCAAAACAAGATCTACTGTCTTCCCATCTTGATTACATCTATGTTTCCTAGATGACAAGCTAAAAAAGAAAGATATATATGGGATATTGCAATAAATATTTATAATGTTCTCATAAACAATGCTTTTCTGTCTTAAATATATTGTTTACAGAACCACAAAATACCCTAAATGAATAAATACAACGTATCAACTCTGTGTGCGGATCCTGGTCTGGGTACGTTACACATCACTGGGGAACCGGGTTCGAGTTCCATTCAATGATAAAAACTGGGTGTTACATACTTCAACTCTCTTCATGGATCTTAGGTATGAATAACACAAAATATTTCATGTAGAAATGAATCGTATATTCTTTCATTAGAACTTCTCCACCATGTTTCAATCTTGAATAAACTGATAAATTAAATGGCTTACATCACCAGAGATATAAGATATATATAATATACTTGTTAAACGGAACGAAACCAAAATCTTTCCTTCTTGTAAGACAGTTAAAATCATACTTGATAAACATATTCCTGATTAATTGATACTTTTAAACATTCTTCATAAGCTTCCATATTTCCTTGGTGTATTGGCTTTCCTGCACATCTGTCTGAAATTACTAAATCCTCTTTAAACAATTCTCCACAATATCCTTGTACTTAATAATGTAGCTTCACATATTAACTTTACTCTTTTAGTAATATTCTTAAATAATACCTCAGGTACATGAGGAAGGTCGACGCCTAAAGCCCATCCTGGAAAATTCTTCACATATATTGAGAATGTATCTTGAAATTGTAGCTCCTTCTTTCTCCAACAATACTTCAAAACGACGAATAAAACTTATTGTGAACATACATTACTCTTAATACTGGGATCATTTCCTTTTTATCGCTGGCGTATGTGGTTAATCTAGGCCCTCACAGGAACTTGTTTCAGAATGACCTTTTAAAATCTTTTATAGGAAATAGGTGAAATGCTCAAAATATAATAATAGCAATAAAATACCATTTTCTCCATATTTAGTTGATAATAATTTGCTATGGGTGGATTTACATGTCTTCTTTCTTCTTATTTTCTGTTATTCACATCTCATACCTTCTGTTATTCATATAAAGTAAAGCCCCGACTATCCGCGGAATTGGGTGGCAAGGGTACCGCGGATAGCGAGAATCGCGGATAACCCGAAAAAAGACTAAAAATGAGGTGCAAACATGAAAAAACAATTCAGCATAAAAACTATGTTTTATTGTATAAAAAACATAGTATGTAAAACTTTTAAAATATGTACAGTACAGCAGAAACCTTTGCTCTATGTCTAAATCACTAAAATAAAGAACAGTAAACAAAATTCAATATCTACTGTACTGTTAACTAAAAGTGTTCAGTTACGCCTTTTTAAATAAGTCAGTCACTCGTTTTTGCTTCTTGCTTTGGAAACACCTTTTTTTAATTCTAGATTGTACTTTCCTTAACATGAGTTTTTCTGCCAGATGTGCGTCGTCGTTTTGTTTCTCTAAATATTGAAGCAATCCATCTACTTACTGCAAAGCAGTTTCATGTGTCATCCACGCAGGTGCCTCGTCTTATTCACTTTCATTTTGTTCTACTTCTTTCTCGTTCACTCCCATTGCTTTGTTCGTTATCTATACGTCAGTCAGTCGTTCAAACCCCGGCGTCACATTCCAGCCACTCTTCTATGTTCTCTTTGACGACATTCCCACCTCCCGGAACGGATGTCACTAGGTCAACAAGAGTAGCGGTCGTCGTGACTTCATTCTCTTCTTCACAAATGTTTTGGCTGACATTTTTTTCGATACTCGGAAAGAGTTTTCTCCACGATTTAACGAGGGTTGAGGGTTTGTTGTGATTCCATGCAGACGCAATATCGTAAATGCTATCCAAAATTGTATAATTCTTCCAAAATTCTTTGAGATCGCAGCCTTCTTCGATTTTTGACAGTAACAACTTTGTTCTGTATGTTCTCTTCATGGTTGCAATGTCTATCTGGTCCATAGGTTGTATCAGCGCAGTAACATTTGGGGTCAAAGACTTTGTGAAGATTTGCCTGTCAGAAGATTTAAGCACACTTCTAGCTGAGTGTGAAGGCGCATTGTCAATTAACAAAACAACCTTCTTTGGAAAATTTTTTGAGTCAAGATGTTTACGTACTTGAGGCACAACAATCTTTTCAAACCATTCTTGAAAAATCTGCTGGTTAATCCAACTTTTTTTTTTTGTTAAAATAATCAACTGTTACATTTTCTGCTTTTGTCCCCTTAAAAGACCTCGGTTTCTTAGATTTACCGATTACAAGAAGCCTAAGTTTGTGACTACCCACAGCGTTGCTGCATGGCAAGATTGTAATTCTTTCCTTGCTACTTTTGTGATCTGCCGCTTGATGTTCACTTTCAAATGCTAAAGTACGAGTGGGAAGACACTTCCAAAATAGCCCTGATTCATCAGCGCTATAAATTTGTTCATATGACAGATCTTCAGATAATACAAACTCTTCAAAATCACGTTGAAAATCATCAGTTGCTTGTTGATCACCACTCAGCTTCTCTCCGTGTAGACCAATATCTCTAATTCCATGACGTTTCTTAAAACAATGTAACCAACCGGACGACGCATCAAAATTTCGTTCCAGGCCTACCAATTTTTTTTTTTTTTTCTTTACCTGCAATGATAGGACCAGACACGGGGATGCCATCACTTCGCACCTGAGCTAACCATTCCGCTAATGCCGAGTCAAGTTCATTATAGATGGATTTCTTCATTGTTTTTAGTTTTTTCATCCCAGAATTACTGTCTGACACTGATGCAAAGACCAAAAGTTTGTCTTTTTGCTTTAAAACATCTCGAACTGTTGTTTCCCCGATCACGTAATCCAAACACATCTGCTTTCTTGAAGCGCCATTTTCTATTTTAGAAATTATTTCAAGTTTTGTGCATTCGTTAACGTACCTTCTTTCGTTTTTCAGCCATTATTAATTTCAGGAACCAACGAAACACTAAACTAAGCACTGACAAAGACACATAAAACATGACTGATCATTAAGCACGCTTACTAACAACTGACATCACTGGAGGCCCGCTCGGTTCGTCAAGGTCAGTGAACAGAGAATGTGAAAGCCATGACCAAAACAAAAGAGCAAGAGCCTGCCACTCATCCACAAATTCCGAGAAGGCCTATAGGATTACGATGCCCAATAAACCTGTCAGTAATTTTCGACCTTCACACTGTAGGGCCTATTGTATTTTCCCTTTTGTTGGCTTGGATTAAAATTGGTTTTTTTGAGGTTCATAGTTAAAAAACAATTCGCGGCACTCACGGATCATCCGTTTGCGGATAATCGGGGCTTTACTGTATACACATTCAGAAGAGTATAAAACTCGTCTGCGTACGATAGCCATTTTATCACTTTCATAAATCAGCGATTGGTGGCGATTGCGAGAACTATATTTACTTGACCTGTGAACGTACTGTAAGCTAGGGTAACCCAGGACAAGAAATTGAACTAAATATATATATATATATATTATATTATAATATACAAACATTGATATAGTGTATATATATATATATATATATAGGGTAACCTAGTGACAAGACATTGAACTAAGTGTATATATATATATATATAATATATACGCTCAGGTAGCTATAACTCCTTCAAACGTTGCTTCATATTCACTTTGTTTTGTAGAGTTAGCTACACAATCTGAGATAAACATGGCTCAAAAAAAAAGTGTTCTTTAAATTGTATAGCAACAAAACCCACGTGATTGTTCACAACGCTAAATTGTCCTTGAAATTATAATACTATGTATAATGTCTTTAAAAGACCAGCTCTTTGTTACAATATTATATTATTTCGATTTAATATATTAGAGTTTTGAGTAAATATCTCAATTTTTAGTCAAAAGGGCGAGAAAGTCTATACGGTACACAGTACAATTTATGTCTCTATATGTTTCTGTAACAGTGTATACTATTTCATTTATGTTCTTTAGTTGATTGTGATGCTCTTTTTCCGATTATTTTCTGCAACATGAATATTATTTCATTAAAATATCTTACTAGTTTTAAGTAAATGTCTCAATTTTTAGGTAAAGGGGTGAGAAACTTTGTGCGGTGCGCCATAACTTTAGTTTTTCAGTGATGATCTGATGATAGGAGGGCGGAGGTCTTTATTTTATCCATAATTTCCGTCAATATTTACTGCTGTCCACTTAACTTCCCCCTTTTTTAGGAGGGTATTTTTGTATATCACCGAATGAGTGTTTAGTAATGTCGCTTAACGTTCATTACCGTTCTTGCTTATAGTTACAATTGTGTTGCACAATAATCAAACACTTTTTTTTCCCCTAAAGTTCTATGAATAAGTCTTACTCTTCCTATTATGAATGAAGTGATAAGTACTTGTTTCTCTTATTTGTAATAACTACAACTCAATAAAATGGGAAAAACGTACATTAGACAAAATAAACTATGCAGAAACAACACATTGGAAACGACCAATAATCAATAATAACCTAGAAAGGCAAGGCGACGACAAGTGTCATACAATATTCATCAGCACCTCAGTTGATGTGGGTGTGCATGCAGTGCAACCACCCAAACTTGGACTCCAATATTGGGATGTAAATTAGAATGACGCAAAACAAAAACGCCATTATATCATGAAAGCAACACGAGATCGATTTCGCAATAGTTGTTGTGACCTACTTTAAACAATACACTTGGTGTGTATAATTATATTTAAACTAACAAATACAATAGATTGTGTTGATTGTAGAGAAGATCATGAAGTCAAATTGATTGTGCCTGCGTTAGTATAAAGCATCTAAAGTATACGAAGTCAAAAGTATTTTAGATAATTATGGGCAAAAACACTTGCTTCTATCTCACGTTATAAATGAAGGTTAGGTGCTATCAAAATTTGTTGAAAAGGCAACAGCGAAACAATTTCATATTTTTGTTTACTACCAATGTGAAGTGTATAATCATCGTTATTTATTACAATATTATATATTTATAAATTTTGGTTTTATTTTATAGAACTTAAAGTAAATTATTTCTGCTATTTTATGTATTTACAAGTTATAAGAATGTTTGTATACAGTTTTTAGATAATTATTCAAAAAAATTTAAGGTTTTAAAGTTCTGTGTATCATTTGGTAATGAAACAAACAATTTTATAGTTTAAGTAATATATCTATACTTTCTGAATTTGATTTCAAAATAACTATTGGATTATTATATATAATTATATATTTTGTATTCTCATGTAGTGAGATTTGGTTATATCATGTTTTTAGAGATGGTATATCATAAATATAATTAATCTGCTGTACTTTTGTCAAAAAGGAAAGCCAAATGATTGAATTATCCTTTCTGAATCGCCACTTATAGTTTATATGTAAAATCATGTACTTTATTTAATATTTGGGTGATGACTAAATACTAATTTTTGTTCTATGCCAATATTATATTTTAATACATATACTTAAAATTTTTTAATATAATAACATGGGTGTAACTGGGAAGAGGTTTTTGAATTTACTAAAGGGTGAGTTTAGAACTTGAATACAAGGAAATACTTTTGATGAAAAAATATATTTCCATAATTAAGGGGCTATTACGTTTTCCATTTATATTTTGACTCTTAAAATATCAAAGGAAGGAGAAACAAATCGAAAATACTTTGATATTTTCGTGGAATGAAGGTTGGTTGTGAAACTTCTAAGATTATATGATATTATAGTCTGTTTCAATAAAATAAATTAACCAACTTAACGTGATACTGAACAATAGGCTTTTAGTGGTTTTTGCACTCATATTACTACCCATACGGGCTATTTGCACTTTAAATCACACTGATGAGGTAGGTATGAACAAGGTATAATTTAAAATAAAATGGCTCGCATTAGCATTGGGGTGGAGCGGGAAATAAGCTAGGAAATAACACCCTCATTAAGCCCCATAGGGTTTTGTCATCTCCATCACTGGTAAACTAGACTAGACAAGCTTACTGCTTAGTCCTCATGCCCACCAATGTAACTATTTACAATTACGTGTTTGTTTTTTCAATGAGATATGTTTCATTCATACCAGTAATTAAATATTATGTTGTTTAGTTATGTGCTGGTGGTCATGCGGAAAACGGTGCTAGCCTCGTATATTTTGGTTTTCTGGTGATGAGGATGTCAGGGTTTGAATCTCAACTGGGTATACTGAGGTGATATTTCTTAAATGGTCTACCAATCTCTCTATATATGTAAATATGAGTATTTAAAAAAAATACTAATTCAACATTCCTTATCCCTGACGCATGAGTGTAACTAAGTAGTTAGCATGGATGGATGGTAAGAAGTTGGATTATAATAGACGAGAGGAAGAATTCCATTAACGATTAATCCATGAGGAAGGGAGGGCTGAGAAGGGCAGCGTAGAGTAGAATATACCATAGTAAATTGTATTGTTCTTAAAACCATCCCAAAGTGAACCCATCCGGGAGTCAAACCCCCACATCCCTATCAACGATGATCAACTAAAATGTGAGTCTAACACCTTATTCCTTTTTTACACCCTTGTAAATAGCCGTTTTTATAGAAACAGACAATACCAATAAAAAATCACGATCTTATTTTTTTTACTAGGAAGTTTCAAAGAGCATTAGCCTTCGATTCAGTTCGTAAGAATGGCTCGTAAAACTTAGGTTTGTAGATAGATACAAATCACTTTTCAAAGTATGCCTTAACCCTCAATTTAACTCTTTACATTTTAGTCTATTCTTGCTGGAAATAAAGCTGACAGTTAGGTAATGGTCAAATAAGCTGAAAAAAATTGTGTGACACGTTTTCATTTTACTTGAGCAAACATTGCAACATTAGACAGGCTCTATTAGCTATAATGATGTTTTTAAATAACATGCTTTATCTTATGCAATTCATACGAACTAATTAATATAATAATGGATCTATAAACAATAATTCTTTCTAAAGTTAATATAAATTATTAATTTCAATACATTATGTTTTTTATTAAATATTTACCTTTAATATTGGCTATCTTAGTTAAAATAATTTCCTCATTCTTATTCCAGATATTTTTGTATTGAAAATTCTTATTTTCTTTTCTATAAATTATATAATTTTAATACTAGCTCTTATTATATAAATTATTTAATTTTAACACTAGATATTTTGATACAAAATATTTCATCTTAGTTCTAGCTATATTGTATAAATGATTTCATTTTAATCTTGGATAATTTTATTTAAATAAATTATTTTTAATCTTCTAATCTTTGTATAAATCAGTCCATTTTAATTCGGTAATATTTGTTCAAACTGTTTTATTTTAAGCCAATACCACTAAGAAGCTATTAGGAATCAGTGGACTGTACTGAACAAAGCTCTTCAAGATTATGATGATAAAAATCTCTATTCTACTTGGAAGGCAGTTGCAATATTTTCTTTGCCATGAAGCAATTTATATTTGTCAGAAAGTGTGTTATATTTATTGGGGGAGTAATATGTTGGAAATGTAATCTATAGTACATGGGGCTGGAGGGGCTTGTGGGAAGAGGAGGGTGCAATAGGGCTGGAGAGGCTGGAGACACACAAACAACTGGTTGTGACCGGCGACAGTGCTGAGTCAATGGTTTTTAGGGCAACAATTTATTATGTCCCTCGACAGTTACAAGTAATTTTATTGATTTGGGTTACTTTGGAAAGTACAAACACTTTTTATATAATTTTTCAGTACATTTTCAAACCACGTCATCTAACCGTACGGGATGGAGGAAGGTAGAATTGAGATGAGATGTACTCGCATTCGTTTGGAAAGAGTCCATGAAATAATTTAGGAAACGATCACCCTCAGTAAAGCTACCCAGGATTCGAACCCCCAGACCTCCCCGTCAATGGCAAACCAAACCATATGAGCTTGACGTTTAGTCCACGTGCCCCCCGGAAATAAATAAAAAACTGATTGAAAAATAGTGGTAGGAGAAAATATCGGAAATAAACATAAGGCTTTTGTTTATACAGATGTTGGTTTATTTTGTTGGTGTAGTCTCATTTTTAATTTTCTCGCAACCACTTGGAGAAAGGAAGTATTGTGATCAGCAAAAGAAGATTAAAATGTAATATTGTGATAGATATCGACGTTTGATGACTCCCTGAACCCGTAAAAATTTTTTTCGCGATGTTGTTAATGTGTTTGTTTTTCGGTCTGGAGCCGAAACCGTATCGTTGATCTGTCTAGAACTTGGTATATAGGGTTTTCATAAGTTTCTCCGAATAATTTTTGGATCTACATATCCAATCCTAAAATTAAGGGTAGGGCCTAATTTACTCACGGGTCAAAAGATAAAACATTATTTGCTCAAAATCGGCTCTAACGATTTTGATCACAATTTCTATTCATGCATTGTTTAACACTACAATTGAAGTGATGTATCCCATCTTACAACGAAAAATAATCTGAGAGTACTTGAACCATCCATTCAATGGCTATGACAAATTTTAAGGTAAATTACAGGGATCTTTATTTATCAACGCTCAAATTAAATAATTTTCCCTTTTTTATAAGCAAGTCTATTGTATATAGGACAGGAACCTTGCAAAAACAAAGCTGGAAATGTCAATATACAAAGCAATGGGCCAGTTTATTTAAAAACATAACAGGCGAAAATATTTATATAAATGACATAATATTCTGATCTTAAGCTGAGCATATTCTTTCTTGCTCTCAGAATGAAACCAAAGACACTAATCATTAACTAATCAAAACAATATAACATGATAAACAACTAAGTCACAGAATTAGTTCATCTAAACGTACATACCCTACCTTTTTAATACCCTGCAGAATTTGATCTAAAAACATATTGAAAGGTAAACTGACTCCAACTTCTAGTAACATGAATAGATATATCTGTATCTACTAAACATATTCACTAGTTACATGCTCCACATTGTATATGTTGTATTCAAAAGCTAGCCTGCTACCGAAAACCATGACATTTGATTTAAACAGTCCTGATGGTTCAATGAACTAATCTTAGACAAAAACTAACACGCGCCTAACTACCTAACCATAGTACATAGCCTCAAATTTATCAAATAATGATCAGTCAAAAAGAAATATATTACTAACCTAAACACACAAAGATTTTTATAATATTTAAATTGGCAAAATTTCTCCAAATTATATAGAAGACATGGATAAATTAGCAGAATAATTACATAATGAAATTCTTATTAAAACCTAGACTCTATCACTTATCAAGGTAACATAGCTAAATAAGTCTTCATCATAATGTCCACTTACATTATTTAGTCTTAGTCCCTCTAAAGGCTAATGGCATCAAATAGTGCCTTAGCTTGCCGAGCACACGCTTATATTCATTTAGATTCAGCGGGGGAAAAAGGTGTTGGTATGAATGGTCACACAATGATGTCATTTCTGTCCAATTAGCATTTAGATGACCTCATTGGCGTCTGCGCATAACGCCATGAAGTCTTGGTCTGGAATTGGGGGGTAACGAGAAGACACTATCGAGAGCCAATCACGTTTCTCAGATCACGCACACGCTTTATACACAGCCATTCTTCTCGACGATGAAACAACTGGTTGTAGAGTCAGGACGTCAGATATAGTTTTTTGTTGTGTAAGTGAACCGCGCTGGCCGATGGCGCCCGTCTTCAGGCTCATATCTAGGCTGCGCCGAGGCGGTACAACAGGGTGAGTAGGCAAGCGAGTAAAGAGGTGGTGGTGTAGTATGGCCACGGCACATACTTTACATAAAAAAAAATCTTCCAATTTTGATAATATTTCCACAACTTTTTGAGATTCATAACAACTCATCGTTGCAAAACTGTAAGATTCAAAAAAACAAACAACTTTTATTTGAAATAATGTATTTATAAAATCAATATTTTCTGAATTCTAAGTCAACATATTATATTTCTAAATAGAGCTTATGGAAATGGACAAGTTAAAAATTCACAGACCAGTAATATGTTTCTATAACAGTGTAAATTATTTCAAGTTTGCTCCTTGGTGACATGCAATGATATTTTTTCCCCCGTTATATTTCTAAGCCAATGCCTATTACTTTGTTTCACATATAATACGAGCTATAAGTTTGTTTTCCATCAAGTAGCTAGAAAGTATGTGCGCTACACCGTACCATTTATTTCTCACTATATTAATTTATGTTACAGTATGTACGATTTCATTTTTGCTCTTTGGAGGAATGTGATGCTCCTTTCTACCATCTCATTCAAAGAGAAGGTATGGAAATCGGGTACATTTTTGACTTCAAGATGATGATAAATATGTACGATTTAATCTTCCCCTAACAAAAAACCTTGATTCTAGAAATCTGTCTCTCCCAATGTCTGTTTGATTGTCCCTGGTCACAGATCTGAAACAATTTGATGGATTTGATATTTAGATATTAATATGGCTATACCTAAGGATTCGTTCTACAATTTTGACTCACCATTAAATAAAAGTGATTTTTTTCTGTCCAAATTTTTCCAAAATGATTGTAGTTTTTTGTTTAAAAGGGATATATATGGAGGGTTCAACAACTCAAATAACACCGTATAATTTCATATAAGAAACACACTTAAATATCACATACAACTAAAACTAGATAGATATAAACATCTTTAAGTCAATTAATCAAGATAAATAAATTGATAAAGTGGAAACAATTTTACTTAATTTAAAAGTAAAAATTAATTCATTAGAATAATAAGTCAATAACTAAATAATTGTAATAACATATATATACTAAATTTACGTGAAGTATTAATAAAATTATGCAGGTACAATTTGTAATTTGCAAAGATTTTTATACAATTGTATAAGTAGGTAAGAGAACAAATATTACTTGGTAGTTATTTTAAAGAACCATATTAATAAGTAATTGTAGTTTGACAAGAAAAACTTTTTGATTGATGGCTCAAAAACTTTACACAAAAAAACATCTAAGATGATGGTTACAATTTTTAAACATGAAAACATTTTAAAAGTATAAGGTATACATTTATAGGTTGACAAGATAACATTGTTGACAAGATGAAAACATATTTAACCAAAGACATAAAAAGAATAAGAAATACAATAACAAATTAATTTAGTCAAGAATAATGTGATTATATAATATAAATTGATGTAATAAATTATACTAAAGTATGGGTTGAATTCAAATAAGAAAGGTGTATATTTTACCTGTTAAATTATATGTTATGATTTTGGTGGCTAAGCCTAGAATACATATTACTTAAAATCAATTTAATTAGCTGTGGAAGATGTAGAACTACAAATTAAAATGTAATGTTAAATTGTTTGTAGTGAAAATGTAGTTCCTTATCATATTATTTATTATATTGTTTTACGTCATTCACTTGTTTCATTCGAGAAAGCTCTTCACAATATTTATAAAACCATTAATTTATATCACGTAACTCTATTGCATTGTGTTTAACATCGAAAACAACATACTCATCCCATTAATAAAGGTGAGCCTGATAGTTTAAGTGTTCTAAATTAATATTTAATTCAATCTTAAACATGAATCTGACTTTTCAATTTAAGAGTTCTTAATTCATATAGCCTTCAAATATACTCCTATTTAACAATTAAATTTCTTTTATCACTGTATTAGTCCATTGGTTGATAATTTATTTTTTAATATATATTTCTTATAATGTCTCATTGTTTTGTCTGATAATGGCGTAATCTGCTGAAACATGTCGTCTACCTCAAGATCAGTATGACTTTGTTGACCATTTTATAAGGAGAGGATTAAAATAATCAGATAAGGGACGACAGTCTTATTACAAAAACCTTAACATGCTACCTTCTTATTTGTGGCTCTACATCTACAGTTATCTAAAGTTATAATTTAACTTGTAAAATATGCACCTCTCATATTTCACTTCAACCCAAACTTCAATATCATTTATTCAATATCCAGCACATCAATTTATAAATATAATCACATTAATCTGACAAACTTATTTGTTATTGTATTTTTTATTATTTTATATGTATTTGGGTAAAGATTTTTTCATCTAGTCAACAATGTTTTCTTGTCAACCCATTTATACCTTGTACTTTTAATAGGTTTTCATATTTAAAAATGTTAACCATCATCTTAGATGTATTTTGTGTAAAGTGTTTGAACCATCAATCAAAATATTTTCCTTGTCAAACTAAAATTCAATAACTTATTAATATTGTTCTATAAAAATGTTAACTATCAAGTAATATTTTTTCTTTTACCTACTTATACAATTGTATTAAAATCTTTGCAAATTACACATTGTACCAGCATAGTCTTATAAAGACTTGGCATAAATTTAGTATATATATATATATAAATCTGTTATTACAATTATTATTTAGTAACTGTCTTATTATTCTAATTAATTAATTTTGACTTTTAATTTAAATAAGTTGTTTCCCCTCTATCAATTTATTTATCTTGATTAAATGACTTAAATATGTTTATACCTATCTAGTTTTAATTGTATGTGATATTTAAATGTGTTACTTATATTAATAGTCTACATATTCTCCTACTACAATTATAATGAATATTACTAAAACTGTATAATTTGTATTTGTGTAAGAAAATCATTTGATGGTAGTTTACCGATGGGTAATTTTTGAAAATTCAAATTATTTCAAAAATGGATCCAACGATTTGAGGGTAGTTTACTTCTTATAGTTTAGTTATTAATTTTAAAACATTTTTAAAATAGTTCTAATGATTTGGTTAAAAATGGGTATTTGTTGGGATTTTAAGAATATACATAATTTTATATATTTGTTTTTTCTTTAAAATTTTTAAAATTTTGAACTAATAAATTGATCGTTTGAAAAATGAAATTTTTTTTCAAAAGAATTTCAACAATTTGATTCAAAATTTGCATCTAAGGAGTGTTTAACATGATCAATAATAATGAATGCCTATTTTTAAAATTAATTTATTTAAAGATAGCCTATTTACATGTATTTAGGAAAATTTGAAATTTTTCTAAAATTGTCTTAAAGATTTAGTTCTAATAAATATCTGGGAATTATTTTAATATTAAATAAGAGTATTATGTTGTTTTTTAAAATTAAAGGTGAATGATTATAAAAAAATAAAAAGTTTAAAATATTAGAACAACGTTTTTTTAAATTGTTATATTTTGTGTTTATTGTTATTAACCAAAGAGTAGATTTTCGATTGTGTCTTCCATTTATAATATTTGAAGGCTAAATGATAGAAAACGTGAGGACTTAAAAGAAAACTTTGGTATATTGAGCCATATTGCTATAATATTTTGTGAGTAGAACTGATAGAAGCTAGTAAGAACAATTAATATAACCTCAACATTTTTGTCACAATGAACACGTCTTCGTCTAGCATAGTGCATTATGCATCTCCCTAATTGTTGCAGGTAACAACGATAAACCTGGACATTCCCAAATTCAATTTCGGGTCGTGTGCTGAGCGCTATACGACTGTTGAACAGGCTAAGCAGAGGGAGCTAATTTACAGAGGACATGATAAAATTACTAATTCACTATCACAATGGTTAAGTGGTTAGAGTGGTCGACTATGTAGCCCCTTTTTTATATCAATAGAATAAAGGGTTGCATAAAAATCTAATTAAATATACATATAAAAACAGAGTAGAATGTTTGAATCCCAGAGAATAATAAAATACAAGTGCAATATTGAACAAATTAAGGACAATAAATCCGACTGTAGCTCAGCTATTAGAGAAAACCTGAGCTATTCAGACAAAATGAATTTAAGAGCAAACTTATATAACATTAGCAATACTAGCTAATGCTACAAGGCTACTACCCACCCCAAATAAACCAATACATATATACATTCTGCAATATCAAAGATTACAAAACTTGCTATGTCTAATATATGTGCTTTACTCACCCATGGTATCTTCTGGCTTAGCACGAGTTCCATGACCCACCTGTTCACACCGAAGTTTATGATGAAGAGAAGAGAATCAAGCGATGAAATATTGTTCAACAAGATATTTCAATAGGGGGATCCAGAAATGCGCTGATTGGCCCTGGCGATTGACAAACGGGCTACTCACAATCTTAATGGTCAACTCACAAGGTGTCCGGCCTACGTGATTTGATGTTGTGCCAAGAGTTAACTCCAGATGTCCAGTGTGCGTGACTTGTTGGACGTAGCACCATTCAACGGCCAACTCACCAGGTGTCTGGCCTACGGGACTTGAACACGTGCCAAGTTTTAACTACAACTAACAAGATGTCCGTTGTACGTTACTTGAGCTCGTGACAAGTTTGGCAGCTACTAACAAGAGAGTCATGCTGTTAGCACGTGTTCGCAATTTGGCATTGTAATTTTAATATGAAATTCTCCCACCTCTTTATCTATCATCTAAACCTATATAATGATAGCACTCAGCTAGAATAGTTGACTATTATATCTGACATAACCACAAGAGGACCTGGTCTGGACTTGGATGTAATCGCTTCAGGATGGCAATATATATTTTTATATATCTTAATGATTATTTAAAATTTAAAAGATCTCTAATGTGTTTGAGTGTTTGAACACTTAGATTAATTATGTAATTGAAATAATTTACTGTAGGCGTCTGTAATTTCTTACTGGAAGATTTATTTTTGAAATTAAATTTGTTTTATGTAACACTTAATGTTTCCTTTTGCCGCTTGGGCGCTAGTCTCTTTGTAATTTTTAGAGATGATTATTTTTCCATCTTGGAATATTTAGTTTAAATATAAATTTATATTGCACTTGTGGTTACCAATAATTGTTTGAACTTTAAAAATTTGATAATGTTTCTTTTATAGGTGATATTTTGTAGACGTATTTTTTTTAAGAAAATATTAAAGTAATTCATTTTGGTTGGTTTATAATTTATAACTTTAACATTTACCGATTCGTTTAAAGAGAAATTACAAGTATTCGTATGCTATATACCTGTGTTTTTCTATTATAGTGTTAAATATTAACTAGCTGGAATCTTCTCGATGACTTCAAAGGTGGTGGGAGTAATAGTCCTACAGAAGTTTGATTTATGTCAGGAATTCAAACATTTGTGTAATTTATAAATACCAGAATATATTTAAATTTAATCTTATAATTTAAATTTGATTAGTCTGAATTCACAATGGTGATTCAGGCTTGTTGTTAAACATTTAAAAGAGGCTCTTTAAGCTCTTTATCATTATAGTAAGGATTCAAAGGTTTAATGGTTTGAACTATTTTATAAATATCAGAATTGATATTTAAAATTTAATCTTAAGATTTGTTTGGTTATAATATTGTTTACCATTACAACTAATAAGTTTTCTCATACTGTACTGGTGAGAGGTGTTCGTGACAAATTGAATGAGTATCTCTACTCTCGAATCGAGCTAAACAAGCACTGTCTGTTGCAAGTGGTGGGACAAGGACCCCGTTAAGTCTTGAAACTGTTGCCAGCATTTCAACAACACAACCAAACAGTAATGACAAAGTGAGACCGAACAAGATTTAAATTTGTTTAGTCTGAATTCACAATGCTGATTCAGGCACGTTGTTAACGGTTTAAGAGAGGTTATTTAAGCTCTTTAATATTATATTAATGATTTTTTTATTGTTATTGGGTCTCTTCTAGACTAATAATTCATATAAATGAATTGTTTACTTTGATATTGTGAAATATATTCTCAAATGTACTGCGCAAGCGCAATCTCTGTCACACTTATATGTTTTTCAACACTCTTCAGTTTGCCTTGTGAGGCCATGTATTTTTTGTTTACCTCTATTGTTTTACCTTGAATAAATAATTCAAATTTTTCTTAAACTTACAAATTTTCCAATTTTTTGCTATAATAAATTCCTTAGATTCCGTCCACCCCCATTTAGTCTATGTTGGCCTCTAGCCATTAGAAGTGATTGGTACACTGAAATTATTAATTATGACTAATAATTAATTCACCATCAAAATGCGATCATTAATCATGACTAATAAAAATTGGACATTCAGATTCCTGAGAATTTTCCATTATTGAAGGGAGAGTATAAATATATAAAAGCACGAAGACAAAACACCAAGTGAATGCTAGATAATAGCTTTACTATGCGAGAAGATACAACGTGTCTTTGAATATCCTCTGAGATTATAAACATGCATAGCGTTACTGTCAATAGTAGTATGGACATGAAATTTGTGTCAACAGAAAGAACAACTCAAACCCCCTTGCTCTCATCTCACTGACATTCGATGTGCGCCCGTTGTGTGGTGTGGCATACATCTAGATACACGCATCCAGCATGTCTACCAAGGTAAACTCGATAGCTGCAGAGATGCATGGTTTGAGGCATTGGGGTGCAAAGACGACCCCTTTGATTTAATCGCATAAAAAGAAGTCACAAACAATGAGGTTGGGTGGGTGACCTCGGTGGCCAGGTGCTGAAGACATTTCCTGTGCGCCCAATCCACCACCCTGGCAGTTGCGAGTTCAGATGTTCCCGGACATAGCGATTCCAGTTAGATGGTGCTGTGTCTTGCTGGAAGAGGAGTTTATAAACTTCCTCGTCCTCTTCCAATAGTGGAAACATCCACTTGGTCAGCATATACAGGTTTGGAGCCAGTAACGGTCATTTCCAAGAAGAAGAATGGACCGTATACTCTCTGATTCGATTTGTCACGAAATATATTGACCTTCAGGAAGTTGCGTTTAGCGTGCATAATGATGTGTAGATTCCCGTTTCCCATATCTTGACATTATGCTTGTTCAATTTTCCACCAACATGAATGGTTGCCTCGTCATTCAAATGATTCGTGACTATAGACTTTCATTCTCCATTAATGCCAGTAAATCTTCGCAGAAAGCGAGTCGTCTTGAAGGGTCATCCGTTTGTAGCTTATGCATCATTTGCAATTTGTATGGGCAAAGCCTTGGATGAGTACATACATTTTACACAAGATGGACATTGGTACCTCTAACTTCCAGCTAGCTCTATGGAATTATTAGGGTTGCGTACAAATGACTCCTGCACACTTTCAAAAACCTCAGCACTGACAGGCCGGTGCACTAAATAACTTTCCTCTGATCACATAGGCTATACTCCTCCTCTAAAGAAAGTCTGAGTACCACTTAACAATAGTCTTGACACTGGGTGCCTGACGTTGAAACTACCGTTTGAAGGCATGTGCTTGGCTTGGAAAATTCTACGACACACCATTTTCATTGCTGCGGGGTCGCCACCATTTTACTACACAATTGCTTACCACCTACTGGCCACCACCGCAATGAGACTTACTGCAATATTCAAAATACAATTTACGTTCTTTCTTATGACACCAATATTCATTGCGTAATATAAACCACTACAAAGTTATGCCCGTTTATAATCACGGAGTATATCCATGAACATACTGTACAGTATACAGCTGGGAACATTTATATAGATTACCATATGACAGTCAAACAATTTTGAGCTGTTCTTAATATATAAAAATTCAAAACGACTTTTGGAAAAGTTGAGCAAGACAAAAAACGAACAATTTCGTACATACATGAAATTTTTGAAATAGTAAATTTATAAATATTTTTGTAACAATTTAAACTCTCGTGGGTGGGCTATGTACAAGTCAACTTTACTTGCCATAAATATCTCCCACACAGAAAAGACAGTTTTGTACAGGTTACAACAAATTTAATGTTGACTACTAAATAAGTTTTATTATAACAACATAATTTTTTAGTAACCATTATTTTTTTGTAACCTGTATAAAACTGTTTTTTCTGTATACCCCAAAATAATACACAACATTTTAACTAACCCACGTCATGCTCCTAAAATATATCTATAATCATTTTTGTTTGGAGAATTTTTGAAAATTTTACTCTTTTTAAAGCTATTTAGAATAGTGATACCCCTTACATTTTTGGAAATTTGGATATTACTAAAGGCTTTTTGATGTATTCTCCTTCAGAAAATTTTTGAAAATTGAATGCCTCCAAACTCTATTTTAAGAAGTTATCACCGAATTTTTTTAATAAATTAGATTCCTTATAATCTATTTGAAGTGGTCCTCATCCAGAATCTTTTTATAATTTGGTTGTCCCAGAAGTTATTAAAGTGTTCCTTGCCTAATTACTTTTTTTCAAATGTTTGATGGCGCTTAAAGCCAACTGAAATAGTACTCCATAAGCAAACTTTTAAAATTGGATGCACTTTAATCTAATTAGAAGGGTCCTCACCTGAATTTTTTTTAAACTAGATGTCTTAGGAATATAGTGACAGTGGTCTTCCCCTAAAGCATTTTTTTTAATTGAATGATTTTAGAAGCTAATTGGAGTGGTCCTCGCTTGTATTTAAAAAATAAATATTATATGCATATAGAAGCTATTTGTAGTGACCCCCTGCGTGTATTATGCTATAATCGGATGCCTTTATGAGAAATTTAAAGTGATATTCGCTTGGAATCATATTGAAAATTAAGTGCCTTAGAAGATAATAATTATTTGGAGGGGTTTGCACCGTTCACCATCTCCAACTCTAACTGCTAGAGGCCACAATAGCCAGGAAGAGGTTGCGAGATAACTATAAGGAATTTAATGTAGCAAAAATAGGAGCATTTACAAGTCTAGGAAAATATTGAATTATTTATTCAAGGTAAAACAACAGAGGTAAATAAATAATACATGACCTCACAAGGCAAACTGTAGAATGTTGAAAAACGTATAAATATGGCAGAGACTGCGCTTGCGCAGTACATTTGAGGATATATTTCACAATCTCAAAGTAATAGTAGTCCTTGTAGAATAGATTTTAAACAAAAGAGTTATAACATAAATTATTTATTTATATGAATTAGTCTGGAAGAGATCCATTAATAATCAAAAATAGTTAATATAATAATAAAGAGCTTAAAGAAATCCTCCACTTGGTTAACAGAGTGGATGAATTACTTTGTGACTTCAAAACAACAGATTAAATCCTTAAGCCTTTGAAACATTACTATAACAAAAAAGAGTTTAAGGAGCTTGAAATATATAAAGATATAAGGTATTTCCATTATTGCAATGTCAAAGAGCTTAAATTCCGACTAAATAAATAGGTTAAACTATTAACCCTTTGAATCCTTACTATAACAATAAACATCTTAAAGAGCTCCTCTAAACGGTTAACAAAGTGCCTTAATCTCCATTGAGAATTCCGACTAAAGAGTTACATTTTAATATTATATTTAATTTGAAATATCAATTCTGATCAAAATAAATTACACAAAGGTTTGACTTCCTGACATTACTCAAACTTCTCTGGGACTATTACTTCCACCACCTTAGAAATAATTGAGAAGATATCAATTTGTTAATATTTAACATTATAATAGAAAAACAAAGCTATATTACATTAGAATACTGGGAATTTCTCACTAAACGAATCGGTATTATTAAAGTTATAGCTTATAAACCAACAAAAATAAATATTCTTATTTTTTCTTCAAACAAAATACATCTAAAAAATGTTATCTATAAATTAAACATCATCAAATTTTAAGGTTAAACAATTATTGGTAACCACAAGTGCAATAAAATTTATATTTAAACAAAATATTCCAAGCAAGAAAAAGAATAAAAAGTGGCTACCTACTAATAAGTCTAAATTTTAAAAGAGACTAGAGCCCAAGTGGCAAAAGGAAACATTAAGTGTTCCATAAAACAATTTTACTTTCTAAAATAAATCTTCTAGGGAGAATTTTCTGACGCCTAAACAGAACGATTTTAATCACATAATTAATTAAGTGTTCAAACACCCAAATCCATTATAGATCGATTACATTTAAATATTTAATAATATATAAAGAGTTTATATTTTGACATCCTGGAGCGATTATATCCAAGTCCAGACCAGTACTTCTCGTGGAAGTGTCGGATTTAATAGTCAACCATTTTAGCTGAGCACCAGCTTTATATAGGTCTAGTTGTTCGAAATAAAGGGGGGGGGGGGAAGAATCTTCATACTAAAAGTATAATGACACGTTGCGAACATGTGCTAGCAGCATGGTTCTCTTGCTAGCAACCGTCATCATCTTGACACGTCACCTAAACACGTAGGCCGGAACTCTGGTGAGTTGGCAGTTAAGATCGCGTGAGGTCCATCCGTCGACTGGCTAGGCCAATCAGCGTAGGTCTAGATCACCTAATTGAAGTTACTCGTCGATGCACCTTTCATAGCTTTATCAGTCTTCTATTTGAATTATTTGATGTGCACCAGTCGTGCGATGGTTGTTGGCTGATACTATAGGGTGAGTAAAGTACATATTTTATACATAGTAAGGTGTTGTAAATGTTTGATATTGCAGGATGTCTATATGTATTGGATTTATTCGTGGTGGGTAGTAATAATGTAATATTAGCTAGCAATGCTAATATTATAGGTTAATGCCTGGACAAGTTTTGTAAAGTGAATTAATGCCATATTTAAGCTTAATATAAAAAACTTAATACAATTTCAGGGAGGATTGAACCCCCTAACTCCCTTACGTACATGTGTGTGTATCCTCGAGGGAAAAAATGCAATTTAAAATAAACCTATAAGAGAAGTGGAAGTGGGGAGGAATGTGGTAAACGTTGCTCTGTTGTTTGTTCAGTAAATGCCGTTCAGTTAATTCTCAACTTGTCAGGTTTACACCGGGGTCGACCGTTGCTAGCACCATTTGTTTCAGGGGATACTTTGAACGGGGCGTTAGCCAGAGAGAAACTTTTTTCCGCAGCGATGTAGTATATCTGTGAGGATCTCAGTGCAAGAACAAATCTTCACCATCGGCACGAACACGAGCTATATAAAACCAGTGATTAAAATATATATATAAATATATATATATTAGTATCAAAGCGTATAACCCGAATGGGTAATAAAACGAGGTGCTAAATTTTTTTATAAAAAAACTATTATAATACAAATTTTACTGTTATGAGTCAAGTTAAGAATACATAAAACTGGACTTCGAATGTTTTCTGGTTAAAATATTACCTTTTATATAATTACTCGATTAATCAGTCTTAAATTGCGTTCTTAAAACTGAATGATTGGGAGTATTTTCTACGAAGGAAGGTTGCATGTCAAGTTAATATCACCGGTCTACTATTTATCTAGAGTGTCTGTAATAATCTCTACTTTGCCTGTCACAACAAGTAGTCAATACCAAAAACCCACAATGGTGTTCGCTGGGGGCAGAGGTTTCTAGTCTGTGCTCCTGTGATATGGGGCTGGGAGGTCAAGGTTAAAATCCTAGCAGGGTGCATAGGAGTCTACTGTGGTTTTATCATCCACACCCCAAACAAATGCTGGTGCACCACAAATAACCTCCTCCCCTTATCTTTGCTCCACAGATAAAGCCGTTAGAACTTGAGTCGGTTGGTGAATGGACTAAGTCTTATATCTCTTAAAGTCTGATTTGTCGATTACAAGGTATGCTTAAAATATAATGTTGGTTGGTTGAAATGAGGTGGTTTTCCTTAAATTGTTTTCCACTCTCCCTCCAAGAAAATAAAGTGATATTAAATAATATACCTTCGTCATTCAACCCTATTAGTTTGATTAAATAAAGGTAACCCGAACGGTTACTATAACGTGGTATTGTATTTTTTTATAATATGTGTACAAAGGCTCATTATGTTAACCATATATTAGATATGTTTTACATATAAGTTCCTTACATACCTTTTCTATTAAAATGGCATCTACTGAATATGGTTTACTTAGTGAAGTAAAATATTTTGTCGATAATTTCTGCTTAACGTGAAAGGCGGGATTAGTAACTTATTTAAATTACAATTTGACGAAATTCTTCAGGAACTCTGCCTCGCTTAAGTTTGGGCTTACGCCTTCGAAACGGGATATCGAAGATATCGATTCGTTTCCAATTTAAAACGTATAGAGTTTTACAATCCCTCTATCATTGGGTGCTAATTGGAGCTAGAGATGTGAGATGGAAGATTTTCCCTATATTTTTTTCCCGGAAAATTTCAATTACTATTACATTATAGTTCCATTTAATCAGTTGAATTATTTCACAGAAATAGTAATTGAAATTTTCCTCTTTAGAAAATTTTCCGGAAAAAATATAGGGAAAATTTTTCCATCTCACATCTCTATGATTGGGAGTATATATATTGATTACATTATAGTTCTATTTAATAAGTTGGAATTATATATATATATATATCACAAGTGTCAACGTTTATATTAAGATTAATTTCTCTTGAGGGCGTTAACACCAGAAACATCATCGAACGAGCCTCGGTGGCCGCGTGGTATAACGCGCTACTCTCACACTAGACTAGACTGCCGATGACAGGGAGATCAGGGTCCGATATCAGTCGGTTGCACTAAGAATGGGTTTTCCTAATAGTTTTGCATTTTCACGGGTGCAATTCCTCTAAATTCAACCTTCCCTATCTCCTAACATGTTAGCGTAATTAGTACATAGGTGTACAAACCGAATGGGTAGTAAGACGCGGTGATAAAAAAACTAGTAAAGAAACAAATGAATGTGAGCCTTTGTAGACCCGTTATGTTCATAAATCATACTTCAATTTTTTATCATCAATAAGTTAACTAAAATAATTTTAAGGTTGGTCCAAAATTTGTCTCCCCCCCCTATATTCTCCGTGGTTCCTATCTACACTTTCCCTGCCTTCTTCTTATAACCCACCTGTCTCTTAACACAATCTATTTTGGAGTATATATAGTCTCTAAGTGCCATCCATACAATTTAGCCCCTCCACCGCAAGCCGCCACTGCGGAAAATTTTCCGGAAGATTTTCACCTCTACTTGAAGCTAATAGTCACGCTCGCTCACGCACGGTACTTATAAATCGAGTTGGATTAGTATTCATCATGTATATAGGCTTTAAGTCATAATTTTTTAATTTAACGAATACACTACCATAGCCGGTGTTAGCGTGGACCAAGGCATTAGGTTCATATGGTTTGGTTTGGTTTGTCGGGGAGGAGGAGGTCAGAGTTCAAATCTCAGCTGAGTGTATTGGGGTGTTTTTTTCTCAAAATAATTCCCTCCTCTCCCTCCAGATAAATGGCGGTACATTTGTTTTAAATTATATTAACCAAATATCTATCCCGTTCTCGTGAGCTACTGACTAGTGTGCTCGACCCCAAGACTAAAGAACCTTGAATAGATTCTGGATGGTGGGATGAAGGTATTTACTTTTGTGTACTGGGTAGGTGGAAAAAGCAGTCTGGAGGCTGGAAAGGAGTGAACTGTACTTAGAAAATGTCGAAGGAGAGGTAGGAAAGAAGTGTCAGGGAGGTTGAAAGGTTGAAAGTAGGAAGTGTGTTTAGAAATTACTTGGGAAGGAAATACTTTCGAGGCATAGTAAAGACAAATGTGAAATTGTAAAATGTATCTAGAAACTAAATGTGAAAGAAATAATAGAGTAATGGCATTCTTTCAAAGGTTAAGTTAGTTTATATTTTATTTATTATATTATTATTATTATTATTATTATTATATTATTATTATATTAATTATATTATATTATTATATTATTATTATTATTAGCACCGCGTCTTATTACCCGTTCGGGTTATACGCACTTACGCTAATGTGCAATGGTAGGGTGATTGTGAGATGAAATGGAGGACCTACAGTTTAACGTGGAATCCGAACCACGGTGGAGGCTTGGCATTCCTAACATTCACAAGTTGTGATTAATACACGTCTTGTCAGAGGTGTAAGTTAGTTATTAAGTCTTTGGCTCAAATACGGTCTGCTTAGAAGGTGAACGTGAAATATTCTATTTAAACAAATGAACATGAGCTAGTTCATACTTCTTATTCCTGTAATATCTTTGGACAGTATTTACACAACTATTTTTCGAATCATAAACGTAATTGAGTTTCTGAGTGCATTGATTTTATATTAAAAAATTACTGATGTAGTTAAGTCGAAACGAGATCAACTTATTTTCAGTGGGAAAGAAATTCACCAATATAAAATACACATATCGTAATACTTAGTTGTATTTTAGCTAGACCAAATAATGAGCGTAGCTTAAAGAAACATTATCTTAAAAACAGCAAGTATATCTGACGACCCTGTATCCTTACAAGAAGCATCCCTCCCGTTCCCCCCCCTTTAACCCCGTTCTACCCCAACCTCACGAGGAAATTAGACCACAGACTCGAATTAGGTCAAAGTTAGTTGACCCCTCATCCTCCGTCAGCGAACAGATTACTCTGAATCACTTCATAAGCAAATTTAGAGCATAATATTTGCTCTATACACCTTTTTAATTTATTAATTAAAAAATTTAAAATATAGCATTAAAGAATATCAAGTGTTGTTGGAAAGTTCGTTTGAAATATTTTTATCACTTATTTGGTTTATTTAGAAACCTTTTGTGTGTGGTGTGTGCGATCCACTTATTCAGACTATTTGTACAGTTAGACATTTAAAAGCGGTGATGAAAAAGGTAGAATTTTAAAGTAAATATACCCGTACTTAGGTAATGATACTAAATTTAGGGTAAAAAAATATCAGTATGTTCAGCCGGGGCTCGAGTTCAATATCCCTTTCACTGACAGGTCAGAAAAAGTGATAAGTTAATGACTTCTTTGTCCATGTGTCTAACAATGTTAGTTTTGTTTATTAAAAAATGGACTTTAGATAAAAGTTTTCTGTATCTTAAAATAAGCTCTAAGCGATTAGAAGGGTATATGCAGAACTGTGCAGGATTTATTCATGAAAGAAGGACAAAAATCACCGGAAGTAAAAAAACTTCTAAAAATTGCAGTCGGTTGGGTTGGAAATCAGGCTTCCCAATTCAAAGTATAATATACAAGCTCTTTATGCCAAATATTCTGGCTACTCTTTAGTTGATTGGATACTGACGTACTGGATTCTCCCAGATCAGGTCCAGATTATTAACCTTACTCGCTGTTTAAACTTCGTTTGTCTTGAAAGGTAGCTGTTTGACCTTGACGGAAAACACTTTGGCCCAAACTTATAAGTTAGATCATAGTGGACTCTTTTGAGGTGGGATGGATATCTTACAGTTTAAAGGAAGGATACTTTCAGGCATAGACCTATCTTACTA
This sequence comes from Timema podura, assembly GCA_033556935.1. Lineage (NCBI taxonomy): Eukaryota > Metazoa > Arthropoda > Insecta > Phasmatodea > Timematidae > Timema > Timema podura. The sequence goes on along the minus strand of JAVRXN010000008.1, from coordinate 87,144,805 downwards.
AAAAATTAACTAACTCTCTGGTCTTAAGGAACTCAAAGGTTAATGGCCACCAGATCACTCGCTATTCAACCCTATCCTTAGATATCTTCAACCAATAACTAATCTGACACGTCACCTCTTTCAAATCAATCTTCGCGACCAAAGCTGTAATTTAAAAAAAAATATTGTAGGCCTTTAATAGATATTGGTTCTCTTACGAGGAGGCACTGTTTAAATAAACACCAAAAGACATATAGTAGTTAAAATTTTGGCATGCCTTGTACCTAGATTCACTCTCTTATATGTAGGCATTGTTGCAAGCAACACCAAAAAAGATAGTTTAAAGTTACTAAATTAGAAACATAACTAAATAAACTTTATTTAAAATTAGAACTATCTAATATCTGAGTAAGTATCTGAATTTAAGGCCAATTGCAAGCCCTTGAACTCTGAGATGTTGTTTAAATGAACACAAAAATAAATAATTTAAGAGTTACAAAACTAATTACAATTAATTTAGACGAAAAACCATTAAAAAGTAGTTAGATTTAAGATCCAAATGCAGTATTACGTGGAGGCATTGTTGCAATGAGCGTATAGCCCGAACGAGTATTAAGTCGCGTGGCTGAAAAGAAAGAAAGGTTATTTCAGTGAACATAGAAATAAATAATTTAAAATTGCTATCTTTGAAACAAAATTTAAAAAAATTGAAAGTAGCACTTTGTATTGAGTACTCTACCACACGAAGTAAATTTGTGATTTTGGCTTAATACTAATCAATTAGCCATAATATTATTCGCTAGATTTTTATTCACAATTAACAACTTTAAATGATAGACAGGAGTTAATCTAATTGTGAACAGTGCTTTATTAGCTTACGAAGATTCTTGAAGAAACACGAACTCCCCCCTCTCTTCATGATGGTCGATTAAAATATAATTGCTTCAAGCCACCACTACGTATGTTTTCTGTTAACGCCCGGTTTTTCCGACACTGCTTCGCTCCTTGATGGGATAGCGTGATGGTAAATAACTTACTCCGTTCTCGTAAAAATAAGAAGAACAAAATAATACTTTTTGAGTTCACTGGCAACAAACAAACAAACAAACAGACAGACAAACAATAATACTAAATATAATTAAATGGTCTTCTCATCGTCTATACTACCCAAAAAAAATAGAATCTCTACGAAAATTCGAATGTCTGCACAAACGTCCTTTGAGAATGAAAAATTTAAAAACGGTAACGGTAGAGAACTATTGACTAAATATACGAAAAGACCACACTAAACACCTCAAAAAGCCGAATTGGCCTTAAGGTCGTAGGTTCCTCATCCCTGACTTCGAGTCTTAGATAGTAATATAGTCAGAGCCAAATGAAAATCAAATTTGATTTAATACTACAAGGACCACTTTAATTATGTTAATTTTATGTTTTGAACGATACAGTCTATTTAACGTGGTTTTTCAAACGATTCCTTAAGTGAAAATACTTTTATGACCTTATCTAGTAGAGTAAGGAGGTTAAGCCAATTTATGTCCGTTGTTAAAAGACAATATCTACATTTAATTATAAAAATGTTTTTAGTTATTAATTTTGCACTGTTTAATATGCGATATTTACTATCAGACTTTAATCAATACATTTAATTATAAATCACTATATTTTAAGTATGGATTGCGTACCGTAACCCATGCATAGTTTTTTTTTTTTTTTTTTTTTTTTAGCACCGCGTCTTACTACCCGTTCGGGTTATACGCTTAAGTACTAATTACGCTAATGGATTAGGAATTGGGAGGGTTGAATTTAGAGGAAGTGAACCCGCATTTGCGTGGAGGGAGAGTGGAAAACCATTTAGGAAAAACCACCCCCAGTTCACCCGACCGAGATTCGAACCTCGATCTCCCCGTCCTCGAGGTCGAGCTCAACACGACTGGCGCGTTAGCCAACTACGCCACCGAGGCGGTCATGCATAGTTGACTATTAGCTCAGCGCTATGCATGAAAATAAGCCTAGCCCTATTTATGTAAATCTAAGATCAAATGGCAGTTTACAGGATACCTATGTGTATTTTTTACATGCCATTTAAACACTATTTATCTTTTTATATGAATGCACAAAATGACAGAATACATACCCTAATTTAAGTTTAAAATGTAATAAAGGCCAACAGTTATATTTAAACGTGCAATGCACATTAAATAAATAAGATATATTTCAACTTGAAATCCACATATAAATCTTAATACTGCTATGAAGATCAGAATATTGTGAGAGAAAGATGAGATCTATTGTTCATAGACCTATTCGTATTAATAGTTGTTATAATACTTCTAGTAACCGTGCATAGTATTTATATTGTTAAAACTTAACCAACTTAGTGAATTAGGTACCGTGGGGTATGCATTATGTATAGGCTCGGAACGGTAGAATAGATTGAGATTCAGTACAACTTTGTAAACTAGGCACTGAGTGTGATGAATTATGCATAGCTTTGTAATGGTAGAAAAGGCTTCAGAATAACTTTGTAAACTAGACACTGAGTACTATGTTTTATGCTGTAACGGTAGAAAGGGCTTCAGAATAACTTTGTAAACTATACACTGAGTACTATGAATTATGTTGTAACGGTAGAAAGGGCTTCATAATAGCTTTACAAACTATACACTGAGTACTATGTATTATGTTGTAACGGTAGAAAAGGGCTTCAGAATAACTTTACAAACTATACACTGAGTACTATGTATTATGTTGTAACGGTAGAAAAGGCTTCAGAATAATTTTACAAACTAGACACTGAGTACTATTTATTATGTTGTAACGGTAGAAAGGGCTTCAGAATAACTTTAAAAACTATACACTGACTACTATGTATTATGTTGTAACGGTAGAAAGGGCTTAAGAATAACTTTACAAACTAGACACTGAGTACTATGTACTATGCATGTAATGGTAGAAAGGGCTTCAGAATAATTTTATAAACTAGACACTGAGTATTATGCTTGTAATGGTAGAAAGAGCTTCAGAATAATTATACAAACTAGACACTGAGTACTATGTATTATGCATTTGTCTGTAATAGTAGATTGAAAAGTGCTGTGGTACCACTTTGTGAATTAGAAGCTTTGTATTTATGAATCATGACTAATGATCTATAGCCCCACCGGGAGTCATGTGGTCTACGGAATCAGGCTTACGATAGACTTGGAGGTTCAAGTATAGGCTGAGCGTACCAGCGATTAAGGGGAGGGGGAGTAGTTTCTCATATGTTTTATATTATAATTGCGGGTTTCTCAATATACTCTCCACTCTAATTTGGAAATATTTCGTTTCTATTCTATCTAACTCATCCTTACCCTATTAATTTGATTAATATACATATATTCGCCTTAGTGGCCGCATGGTCTAAGATGCTATTCTCGCAGTAGACCAGACTATTGATAATGGGGAGATCAAGAATCTAGTCTCGGTAGGGTATACTGAGGGTAGTTTTTACAAAATGGTTAGAATTATTATGATTTGAGTACTTTTGATTCACCTGTACTTATATTGGATATCTGGATATTTGCACATTTGTTTTAGCACAACGTCTTACTACACGTTCTGGTGTTAGGCCTACTCTTATTCACTAATAATGCTGATGGTTTAAGGGAATAGAATGGATATATTTAAAGGAAGTGTACCCACATGATTATTTAAAATATGTATTTGAATTAAATACATGTTGTAGATTGAAAATGTTTTGCATCGAAACCTTTACAAACCTTTGCAAAAGGTGTTGAATTTGTAATTTTTAAAATACACAAATTCAGCAGAAGATACATGTTTGTGGACATTCTTTGCAGTACGTCAACTGGCATATCTCTCATGGCTCTGTTGATGTTGTTACGCAAGTCCTGCAGCGTTCTAGAGTTGTTGCGATACACCTTCTCCTTCTGATAGTCTCACAAAACGAGATCTGGATATGTCTAGTCCAGTTAGAGAGGTGGTAAAAGAATCTTCGAGATTAATTGGTCATCGATGAGCCCACGGTGTGTATCTATTGTGTGGCACGTTGCGCCATCTGGTTGGAATCAAAATAAGTTCGTTAGCTTCAAGCATGGATACAAATTGATGGATGTCTGCGTACACAGATGAATTAAAAGTCGTTTTGAATTAATTTTTTTCCCCCCAACATTTGCCTTCTAGACATGCACACCACACTTCAGCTTTCACCGGGTGAAAAGGGACTCAATACAATGCGGGAGGAATAACCGCAGCCCAAATTCGAGCCTTCTGTCTGTTTACGTACCCGTTCAAATGAAACCAAGCCTTGCTTTTCTAAATCCAGTGGGCGTAGCTCTTGCACTACTCGAACTAGGTATGGTCGTAGCTTCAGACGTTTAGTAGCCCTTTGACAGTTTGAATAAGATGCTCCTACATCAACTTGTGAATGTGAGGAATGCCAGGCCTCTACCGTGGTTCGGATTCCACGTTAAACTGTAGGTCCTCCATTTCATCTCACAATCACCCTACCATTACACATTAGCGTATAATTCATTCACGATAGGTCTTTACCTGGATGACAGTTCAAAAATCATATGTTTAGGTTTTAGGTTACTAACACTTGTAAAAGAACACCGTTTTTTTTTTATAAATGTTAAGTTTTTTAATCACATGTTATATTTTACATTTAAAATAACTTAAACTTAAGTTTTCTCACATTATTTCATTACTTTTAACAATCTTTTACCCAATCCGAAACAATATTTTAAACATATATTAAAAGTAAATATTCTTTGTTTTGGAATGTTATCTATGATGTGTAATATAGTGCATGCATTAATACCTTTTAATAAAGGCATCGTATTTACTTGGTAAAGTTAAAATATTTGTAATTTATTTTATATATGATTAACTATTTTATTATTAGTTTATTGTTTTTAGAAATATTTAACTGAATAAAATATAATCGTCTGCTGCGAGGATACACCATTTTAAACAACTTGTCCGCGTCATCATCAACCACATGGCTAATATTCGTTGGTCGCCATTTTAAAGCCATATTTGTTAGATCTTTTGTGAAAGTGCTCGGAATAAAAATTATTTTAACTTGAATAGAAGGATAAATAAGCTTTGTGGACGACCTCAAATAAATATTAAGACTTTGTTTAATTTAAATATATTTCATAGAATTTATTACTTTGCACGTTTATTATATTTTTAACTTTAAATTAAGTCTCTAGTTTGTTAGGTCCACGCCTTACTTCAACTTATAATAATTTATAACTAAGTTAAATTACCTTTTATTTTAATTATTGGGCTTCTGTATTAACGTAAAAAAACTTAATCCTAGATCATATTACTAATTATTTTAAGAATAATTTTGTGTATACAGATATTTTCTCTTTAGTTCGAATACATATTAGGCCTAATTTGGTTAATTTTAATCTTACTTTAATATAACTTTAAACTTACTTTAAAATAACTTTAATCTAACATTAATCTAACTTTAAACTTTTATCTTTTATCAAACTTAAATATAAATTTAATCTAACTTTAATCTCACGAAATTTTATAAGGGGTTCTTTTTATTTGTGGATAGATTTGTGTGTTTTTTTTGATAATGAGTTCCCAGGAGAAAAAAAGAAGAGAAGTTACAGATCACCAAGTCATCAAAAATTCATTTCAAAATTCTTTGAGGCATAATATTGGCCTAAATTACTGTGGTAAACTATCGCATTACTCTACATAACCATATGTTTTCATAACAGCTGTCCCAAGTGACAGTGGCAGATATCAACTGTTGGCGTAGTGATATTTTAGGGACTATTTTTAGTTACTTTTTGAGCTGTCATCCAAGTAAACTTAGGTCGTGAATGGCGTATAAGTGCGTATACCGAACGGGTAGTAAGACGCGGTGCTAATAATAATAATAATAATAATAATAATAATAATAATAATAATAATAATAATAATATAATAATAATAATGCTCCGACATACCGAGGAATCGCCAAAGTGAGTTAATGGGATAGCACTGCTTGGTCTGTTAAACATGCTCCGTAAGCTCTGGCGTTAACGCAGTTAGCCACTTCTAGGCATATCCTTAAGACCAACAATGTCACGGAAACATTTCACAAGATCATACACAGTAGTTTTCCCTGGAATAAACACACCGGAGAACTCCTCTTGAAACAGCTGGATCAACGTTTTCAAGATTTTCCCGCTACGTGATCCTCTCATCTTGCGTGAAACTCATGGAGGACTTCACAAAATTTCCGGCCGAGTCCAGCGCATGCGTACTGGCTGAAAGTTATGTCGCCCCTACGGATGGTTTGCTAAGATCACCTATACATGGCACAAGCAACAAAACTCAGCGTTCTTCTCTTGTAATTTTCCAAATTACAGTTCGGGGACATTTGAATCATCCTGTAGAAGTGTGTTTCACGGGTAGTTCTACCTGCGGTAATTCGTGGAAAGGTCCAATCGAAGCACAGATAAGGTATATCCTTGAGCCGTGTGAATAAAAGTGAAGGATTTGCTCAAAGCCACAAGGTTGAAGTAAAGCAAGTACTTAGAGAAAAAGATAGGAGTAAAAGCATTTACTCTGTTTGCTATGAATAATGGATTACCTTATACTAACAAGCAAATGCTTTAGGAAAAACAGTAAATGGTTGATAACGCGCAGGTTGAGACAATCATTGTATGCAGTATGTGTGGATCTTATGTATTAGTGTGTTAAATGTTATTTGTTTGGTGTTTCTGAATTTTGCCCGTACTTTATTAAATTTATTGAAAAAATGACATCTAGTGACGATGAAGTGGAAGTGGAACACCAAGTTGCTAATACGAAATCAAAGATACCAAGCATAAAATATAAGAAAAGTGTAGCCATTGAAAAAATAATTAGTAAATATGAAGGAACTTTAGGAAAGAAAATAGATTAAATGAATTTAATGAAAAAATTTAACAATATTAAAACACGATTAATGAAAATAAATGGTATGGAACTCCGCAAGGACTTTCTCACTCACTCCATTGTTTGAAAATGAAAATATTGACTCAAAACTCGTAATAAAGGTGAAACAAAATAATATACACTAGTAAACCCGAGCGAAAACTACGTTATACTTAAGTTGGACTCCTGGATTTAAATTTTGTGATTTATTCTTTAACGAATTAAATTCCTCACTATTATATTTGGACAAGAAAAAAGTTCAATATTGGGTCCACAAGGGTCAATACCTTATTAAAATTTTGACTTCTGGTTAACATTTTCGACATTTTATTAGGGGTTAAACATCTTATGGTAATCACATTTTTATTAAATTATTGAATTACAAATTTAAAGCAATAAATAATGTAGATATTTACTATTGAGTCCAAAATGATAGAGATAGATTAGTGTTGTGCAAATATTTCAACTAAGAGGTTAAAGCAGAAATAACATAAGATTTTGAGAGACTTACTTAACTACTTACTCTCTGCAATTAGAGAATAATTATTGCGTTAAAACTTATGCAGAAGGTCTTTACAACTAAAGCTCACACAATTGTATCAATATATTTGCTAATATCTCCGAAACTGTGGGTTTTATAAAAATATATTTCAAATAAAAGATTTTATTACTAATAGTACTACAATTTTGCAATGATAAGCTATATTATATATAGTATCTTAAATAGTTGTGGAGTTAAGGATATCTCCACTTTTTTAAAGTACCCTGAGAATGAAAATAGCCATTTTGTTTATAATCTTAATCAATGCCCAGATTTTAATTTTAATCAAAATTTTTAAAGCCGATCTTGGGAAAATATATTTTTTCTATTTTCACCCTTTATTAAACTATTTTTAATTTCGGGGTTAAGCAAACACACAGACAAACGGCATTGCAAAAATTACTTTTTAGGGTTCTGGGGGTCATGAAACGTCAACATCCATCAACATCTCGGGTTGGATTTTTTTACGGTCTCAATACTTGACCTTTAGTGTTTGAAAAAAATAATAAATATAAACACTTACATTTAGCTTGAAAATTTTTTTATATAAAATTCATTTCAATAAAATATTTGTATCATAAATAGACCAACATATTTTTAATGATAAGTAATTTTACATCCCAAATAGTTTCGGAGATGTGATAAAAAAATGAGAGTTTACGCATCAGACCGGAACCCTTAAAGTCATTTTTCCCAATTAATGAGATTAGCCATTTTGTTTATAATATTGATAAAAGCTTGGTAATGAAATTTAATTAAAATCGTTAGAGTCGATTTTGATAAAATCGATTTTTTTTCCATTCTGCCCTTCAGTAAACTATCCTCAATTTTAGGGTTAGATATCCAATTCCAAAAACCCCTCGGGGAAACCCTATGAAAACCCTAAATAACAAGATTCAGCCCAATCGCAAAATAGTTTAGGCTCTAGTCCAAGGAACAAACAAACTGATAGACAGACGTAAATTCAAAAACAACTTCTTCTGATTTGGGGGTCATGAATTGTTGAAATTCATCAAAATCTCGAGTTCAATTTAGTTAACGATCACAATACTATCTCTACCTGTAAGATAGCGAGAAAGTAAAAACGGATGTGAAGAAGACAGGACATAAACGCATCCATTTGTTGGATTGGGATAAAGTTATGTTTCTAACAATATAAGGTGATACAAACCCAAAAGTCAACAAAATCCCAGGTAAGTTTTAAGAATAATTTTGATTTATTAAAATACAAATATGCTTTTTAAACAACATGTTGAGGACGATAGAAAATTTACATCATAAAATAGTTTACTGTACCATATTCATACTGTGTAGTTGCTTTATAAAACCTGTTTTGTAATCGCAATAATGTAACAACAAAAATTTAACGGAAGTTTTCCCTTATTAAGGGGGCCAAAATTTGTGATGTGAGGTAAAACAAAAGATACACCCAAGTGGCAAGTACGTCATCAGTAGGGATTGTTACAGGATCCTGCATGACGGATTTACCTGTTCTGGTTACTCCTACACTATTACGTCATAAAAATGTGAGTTAGACAAGTACGAAACTGACGAAATGAAAGGTTTGACAACCACAGAGCTACAACGATTAGTATTACTCGAACAACTGAATACAACTAGAGTTAAAAGAGAATATTTTCAGTAGAAATTGTAACAAATGATGGTATATCAAAATAACATTAATGTTGAGGGTATTTTTACAACATTTTTACTTTCTCGCCACCTTACAGGTAGAGAAAGTATTGTGATCGTCACAAAAATCCAAGTAGTAATGAGCAGGGTATGATCCGGAAGTGAAAATATGGGAGGGGGTAAGGTGTTTTACTCAGAGTATGTGACAGTGACGTCATAAGAGTGTGACGTTATGATTAACGGTAAGTGAAGTACCTAGGACGAGTAGATTACCTTGAGTGTACTACAATCTACGTCCATGACAAACGGTATATGTGACCGTGGTGTTTGGGAGGTAGTACACATGTAACCATGACGTTTGGTGGGTGGTAGACTTGTGACCGTGAGTTTGGGTGTGGTACACTTGTGACCATGGCGTTCAGGTGTGATTCCGCGAGAGGGGAAATGATAAGAAAAAGAGGGAAAGGGTAAACAGCACTTGAGATGTGTAAATAACAGTAAGTGGCGTCGAATAGGACGTACGGCAAACGGTATTGTGACCATGCCGTCTGGGTGGTGGCCATCATTTGTTTATATTAATATCCAAGGCTAATGACATTATTGTACATTTATTAAATAATGGTTTATACATTTTAAGACATTGATGAACGTCCGTGAGAGGTCACAATTTATTTAAAACATATAATAAAAATAATAGTAAGAATAAAACATAATGTGGTTCAATCATCGTATCTACATAGTGACGATTCTTTTTATGATTTGATGAACAAGTTTAAATAGTTTGTGACTATACTGACTGTATTTTTGACACAACGAATAAGTTGTTATTGTTTTAAAAAAGTTTTATAGTGACATACTCAAGTAGATGCCCTTGAGAGTTCACTCTACGTACGAGACTTATTACAAACGGTATGTGTGACCATGGTGTATGGGTAGGTGGAACCATTATTAAAATTTTTGTTTGATGAATTATGTTTACAAATATGATCTCGCGGAGTAAAGTGGGAACAGTACTGGATATTTGTAATTAACGGTAATTGTTGTCGTTATAGTAAATAGACGCCTCGAAAGTTTGATTCGCGTTACTTATGTAATAGTGGTAATGTGGACATTTATATCTAAAGTTAGTGACCTTTTTTACATTTACTAAACTATGTTTTTAAAAAGGCATTGGTGAATGTCCTAGAGAGGTCGCCATGTATCCAAGACATATTAAAAATAATATTTATCCTAAGAACAGGGATAGGTTGTCGCAAATGTGGGTACACCTTCTTACTTCTTTATTCATAGGTTCTCACAAATGTGGGTACACATTTATTTCAGTTTCAGTCCCGGTTAGGTTAACCTTACTAATTGTTTAATATCAATTATTCAATGCTAGATAGTGAGACATACACGCAGGCAAAGTTGTATTTCGTTAATCTAAGGTCCGAATGAAAGTATGTACATGAATTAAGGGGTTAATGACGTCATATACCACTCGACAACGAGGCTTGTAATAAGTCATAATTTTATTTAGTGTATGATAAATGTAAGTAGGTATATTAATATGTTTTTAATATCGATATTAAATGATGTTGTACTCTCCCTCTAGGCTGATGTGGGTACATTTCCACTAAAATATTGTATTTTTCTGTGTTATACATATAACATATACTTTTATTAATCAAATTACTTATGTCTTTTGTACCTTGTTAAATAATAATAATAGTAATATGAAAGTTGTAAATTATTATCTCAGTATTTTAGGCACAGAAAGATTTAATTAGAAAAAAATACTTTTCAGGACTACCGATTGATAAAATAATCTTACCATATTATTAATATTATTAGCTACACACAGTATTTATTTAGCACTGATTTTGAAACTCAACAGTTTTTGAGACAGTGTGAGACATTAGCCTAATGTTTATATTAATTAGTCAATGTTTGATATTCAGGTATGAATGATGAGTATATACATTAATTAGGTTAAAGTTAAGTTGTGTAAAAGGAAATATATAATAAAAAAACAAGAAGGGTTTATCCAAAATTTATTATTTTAAATCTAGTAATTTATATATTTGCGTTTCGTGCACAACATTTACATTTGGGAAAAAAAATTCAATTTTTCAGTTCACTAAAACCGTGGTTGATAGGGTTCATTATAAAGGAATTTTTAACACCCATTGAAAATGTATGTGGGCTGGTACCAATGAATTAGTTTCATTGTAGCCAATGTTCACTACAACCGAGATCATTAAAATCAGAGTTGACTGTATATTTGTGTATAGCTTGAAAAATATTGGTTTTATAAAAATATTTTTAAATAAAACATTTTTATTTTAAATAACCTAAATATCTGAAATGATAAGTATTTAATATCTCAAAGAGTTATGACTATATAATAAAAATTATAATTTACGCATCAGACCGAACATAAGCTATAATATAATCAGTTACTTTGGAAAGTGCACACCTATTATTCCCGAAGAAAAAAACAAATTTTCTGGCACTTGAAATTGACAAATGGAAACTTTAGATTTTAATGGATCCGAATAACTTTTTTTACTAGTTAATGTGATGTTTAGTTCCAGGGCCTCAAAACCAAGTACAATAATTACAGTTTCACTCTTACCTGACGGGTATTTTAGGTTCGAAGTTGTATCATGTGTACTGAGGCAGTTATTTATACCATAAATGGTTTCTTACTCTCCCTTCAAACAAACGTGCTCACATTTCCTGTAACTATACCTTATCCACCCCTACCTTATTGGTGTAATTATTCAGGTAGCTTAGGCAGATACTAAGACGTGGTCCAGTACTAACCCAATTCAGGGGTTATCTAACCTTCTCTAGTATATCAAAGTAACATATTTTGGCAGAATGGTGATTCTGTATCTTATCCCAAAATCTGAGTTACCTATATTATCATTAATCTCCGTTTTATTTTCCCAGCATTAATTAAATCCACCTCTGGAAATGCTCATAGTTAAAATCGTCATAGCACATTTATAAAATTAACACTTCAAGCTTTAGTCTGTTAAGAATATTATGGATCCTTCCTTATAAGCTTTAATACTGTTATTATGGCTTGGAAAAAGGATTTTTTTTAAATCAAATACTAATTTTGTACATTTTAAAGTTAAAGGACCCAGATTTCGATGATATGTAATATTTTATTTGTACATCACAGACAATGAGCATGTGCTATTTTGTGTCCTTTTAGGTTTTTAGACGTATTTTCTTGGTTCACGTCTTTGTTTTGGTCATTTTTAGGCATTTTTGAATAATTTTTAAGATTTATGTTGAATAAGTATATTTTTAAGCACTATCAATATTTTTGGATGCATAAATACTTTAGTTAATACATAGTTGCCAGAATGAGAAGATAATGTTGTAGGCAATGAACTTTGTATTTATTTTTTGCTTGTATGGTTGTAAAATACACATTCCTGATGAGATACTGTAGCTAAGTTGGAGAGGATTGATTTGGGAGTAGATATACTTTTCTCTGAATCAAATATTTGTAAATCAATTATAGAAGAATACAAGAGTTTAGTAGAGAAAAGTTTATATTAAATAAACATATTTTTTAAAAATTTTTTGTACATTTTAAGTATTTCTTTTTACATTTTTTGACTATTTTTAGGTTTTTCAAATGTCCAGGATTTGGTTTTATTGAATTTAATTTGGCAAACTCAAGCATAACTTTCTTCCTTTTATCTATCTCGTATTCTCACGGATTAAAAATGTTTGGTAATTTTTGCACGTTTGAACAAACGTTGCTTGAAATCGACCCTAGGGCTGTGAATCCAGAGTATAGAGGTCAAAGCACTGGACCAATGATGATATAATTAATGGTTACTGCAAAGAAAAAATAATACTTTTGTGTATTTTTTCATCATTATATAATGCTCATGAATAAGTTTATAAAACATATATCTCTTTTATGTTTTAAATGAAAGTTAAACAAATTTGATAAATCTAATTTAACGTATTCGTACGCCAAGAAATGTGCTATAAAATGGTTCCTTTTAACATTGTGTGTCAATTTTGATATATATTTAGGGAAATTTTAAGACTGACATTTTTAAACAAAGTGTACAGCAGTAATTATTGTGAATATAACAAATACTCTTTTGATATGAAATCAATTGGTTTTATGTCTGGGAAAAATATCAACTTCCAATCAAATGAAAAATAACTAAGGAGATTTTTTACTTGAAATCCGAAGATAAATTAAAGTAGATTATATAGACCATACAGTCATCTAATTTTATACTTCCGATGGTTGGTTTTTGTTAACTTTTTTAAATTATTACTTAAAAGTAGTTTTTTGAACAGTATACTGTGCCTCGTTTCCTCCATATTCTTATTTTATCATTTTATCACTGAGCCTCACTATCTATTCAGGTTATACGCATACGTGCTGATTAAGCTAATGAGTTAGGGATGAGGAAGGCTGTTAGATAAATTATACAAGCATTTGCATAAAGGGAAAGGATAAAATTATTTTGAAAAAAACACCTTCATTAACACCCAACTGGAATACGAACCCCAATCTCCCCGTTATCGGCACTCTAGTATATTGCGAGAGTGACGCACCACCGGGAGTCAAAAAGTTATTTACTTAAGTATAGCATAATTTTTGTGCGGGTTTGCTAGTGTATGTTATTTCGTTTCACATATATTACGAGTTTTGAGTAAATATCTCCATTTATAGACAATAGAGCGAGAAAGTCAGTGCGAATTTCCGTATCATTTATTTAACATTTAACGATTGTAAAACTTTGAAAACACTAATTATTAATTAGATAATTGTTTACAACTAAAAAAAATTTGCTACAAAGTTGATGAAATAATAACCACTTTTTTTGAATGGCTTACATTATTTATTCACTGTTGTAGATTGTCTCAGCCAGATTTTGCCTTGCTTCCTTTCCTCGAACACGAATGTCAACATCCTCAAGATCAGCAGATTCATTTACATTATCATCAAGTGCTTTAGCTTATTCAAAATCTGCAACCCCAATATTTTTGCGATGTTGTGCAAAATGAAACATGCTATAACTATGCTTGAGATATTTTCAAGTTCGATGGGACAAACATGTTTTAAGATAGGAAATCCTCGTTTAATCTGCCCAAAATACCGCTTGATTATCACCCTTGAAATCCCAATCCTGGCTACCGTTAATAATGAGGCTGATAAATACAAATAAGGTAAGTAAGGGTAGGATATCATTTATTGCTGAGCAAAAGAGAGAAATACAAATTGACAAATAAGTTTATTGAAATCAAAACCAAAGATAATAGTTACATATTCACAGACATCATGGCATTCCACGCTTTCCATATTAAATGTACGGCGTAAACAATGTAAAAAGAAACATTGTTACCAAACTGCCGTGTTTGGTGTGAGCCATCTTAAAAATTAATGACACTCAACCAAGACAACAATAATTAAATAGCCAAAGCTATTATTTATTATATTAGTGGGAATTACACTATCTAGATATAATATTCTGAAAATTGAAAAATGACACCGGGTTCGATTCCCGTGTCCAGGTGTCATTTTTCAATTTTCAAAATAAGACAACAATGCTTGGGCTGAAGATTGAATAAATAGTGACTCTTTAAAGAAGAAGATGCGCACTTTCTAAAATAAAAGTGTACAAAACAGATAGCTACAGCAATACTAATCTGAAGGATTAAACTTAGTTACGATTAAGCAACAATACACTACACTACTCTAGCCATAGGGCTGTTAGCCTCATATATAAATAGCATGGTCAAATAATTTCGATGAAAAACTTTTAAAACTAGGAAGTCAACATTTAAGGAGTTACAGCGATAGCTGCTAACTGAACTAGTTAGCCTTGATTAATTCCAAAAAGGAGTAACATAATATAAAATAAATGTTCCAAAAGCTGGAACTATTAGTCAATTAATAGTAAAAAGTGTGATATAAGGAATCTATGCCATCTGGAAACTATGGCAGGCCTATTCCTAATTAGTACAGCCTGATCATCCAATATTATAGTTAACACTAGACAATAGTCTGGAGACAGATTACAACAGTGTAAAGTTTCTAAATATTAAAGCGCCAAGCAGCCTTAGAAGGTAGCTGGACTAATATAAACATAAAAACACGTGGGCCACCCTCTGGGATAGAAGCATGCCCATGAGTTGAAACAGCACTAAGATACAACAATAGAGCCAAACCAAAGACTGAAAATAGATAAAGACCCAATCAGGTCATACAGTAATGCCATGGATTAACCTAATCTTCCCTTTTTGCCGATCTATATTATTATTATTATTATTATTATTTAGCACCGCGTCTTACTACCCGTTCGGGTTATACGCTTAAGTACTAATTACGCTAATGGATTAGGAATTGGGAGGGTTGCCGATCTATAGATTAAGCCAATAGAGACATGGTCACAGAGAACAGGGCATCAGACTGTCATCCAGAAATTTAAGACTAGTCACATGGACATTGTTAAACAACAAACAAGTGTGGTCATAAGGACTATACTCTGTTTAAAATAAACAGAATCTGGCAAAGAGTATACTACTACACTTAACAAACATTGGAGCTTCTCATATGAAGAATATGAAAAACTACAAGTCCGTAACAGAATAAAAAATATTATTTCAACGAATATTACATAACTAGCTTTTGCCCGCAGCTTCGCTCGCGTTAATGTAGATTTTATCAATAAATTCAGGTTGTCAATTGACACAGGAAGTATGACAATAAAAACGATGAACATATTGAGGTTGTTAGTCAATAGAGGTAGAGATAAAGAAAAAACAAACTACACAATATAAATCAGGATTAAGTGTAGGAGTAGAAAAGAAGTAGCGGAGTGTGTGTCAGTAGAGTCATAGGTTATGTCTTGCCACGAATTGGAAGATCCTACTCCATCTTAAATTTTACTTACAGTTAATTAAAATCCCATATTTACTCCGCTTGTTCTTGACCGTTGCAATCATGGGCACAGAATAGATCATTATTTTAGGACGCTCCTATATACAATGTTGTATGTCCTTCCATTTGGCACAAATACATACAAATTCTGGGCATTGGACACACGCAAACAGGCTACATATAGCTGGCCATGGGAAAAATATGGCATTTCCAAATGCACCCCTGCTACCTGCAATGTTTGCCCTTGCGCTTTGTTAATAGTAATAGCAAAACTAAGTTTGATTGGAAACTGGAGTCTTTTGAATTGAAATGGTAAGTCATTGGGGATTATTGGGATTCGAGGTATGATTACACTTTCCCCTTTTCCCACACCTGTTAAAATGGTGGCACAGATTATATTTTGCCCTAATTGTGTAATTGAAGCCTCGTCCCATTACATAAACGGGGTGCATCTAAATTTCGCATAAGCATAACTGGTACACCTAATTTCAATTGTAGTTTATGCGAGGGTACACCCGATAGCTCCAGAGAATTTAAAAACTCAGCGGGATATGAAGTGCTCTGTTCTGTGTCCATGATTGTATCTATTGACAAATACTCCTTTATTTCTCCCTGCACCCCTTTCAAAATGTCAGTGTTGATTTTGTTAACGATTTCATATTTTGGTGCAAGAATTGCTCTTGCACACAACCAATGATCACAATTTAAATTTAGTTGTAATTCTGGGTAAACTTTAGCAATGAGCTCCACATCATTTTCCACCAAATTACAGAATTCCCCTGTAAGTAAAATACAGCCTTCAGCTTCCGTGTCCAAACGTCCATCGCCAATTTTCAATAGTGTCTCTGCGTAATGTCCTGAATCTACGTTATTATAAAGGTGGAATCACATATTCGTTGTTAGGCTGAATTTTTTCACTTTTGCCCACAATCTTGATGACTTGAGACAGGCTTTGATTTCATCTGCATGTGTGCCCCTCTGGATCACCGGTAGAGTTTGTCGGAAGTAAGCAGCCAGTAAAACTACCATTCCTCCTCTCTCGCAAGTCCTAAAGATTTTGGTTTAACGCCTCTATAGCTTTTTTGTGGGACATCGTACTTTCGTCCCACACTAAAAGTTTACATTGTCGTAGCATCATACCTCGAGAGTTTTTTTTGCTGAAATTAATAATACCAAACTTCTTACGACAATTTTGTCATTAACCATAACGGGGTGAACCGACAGAGCTTAATTAGCTGAATATAATCATTTTTAATCATTTTAAGATAGATGTGCCTAAAATAACTCGGGAACAGATTTTTATTCGGGGGATCAGATTTTCTTCTGGGATACCGCAGGTCCCTTTTTCTGTACTCCAGGCATCATGTTGCAATTAATTTATTCATATCAGTAGGCCGAGTTGTTAAGCTGGACGACCGTCTAACAGTTATTTTTTTCTATCCGTCAGGAACATTACTTTTTTCTGGATGAAAGGTACCCTATGTCCTATTCTGTACCCAAGACAACGTGTATGCGAAATTTCATGATGATCGGTCGAGTAGCTTAGGCGTGAAAGCGTAACAAACAAAACAAACAAACAAACTCACATTCGCATTTTTAATAGTAAAGGATTATCTGTGGCGAGGTGGTGAGCCCGATGGAACAACCATCTTTACCACTGCTTTTAGGCTACGTTGAGCTGAAATGAAGCCTCCTGAATGCTCGTGCATCGAGTTGTTGAAATTAAATACATTAATGGCACGAGAGGCAATGCATTATAAATGAAATGGATCTGACGTCTCAGGAAAGGAGGAGAAGGGACGGTTTGCTCGCAGACGCTAGATTTATCCAGAACAACAAATTACAGTTGGCCGTAGTCCATAGAAGCACATTGAGAATAATCAGTCTTGTTTTTCTTTACAAGTTGACTAGATGCAGCTGCCCCATCCACTTATTCTTTCTGGTCGTCCAGCCAGGCTGTATTCACGTGAAC
Organism: Timema podura; assembly: GCA_033556935.1. Taxonomy (NCBI): domain Eukaryota; kingdom Metazoa; phylum Arthropoda; class Insecta; order Phasmatodea; family Timematidae; genus Timema; species Timema podura. The sequence continues at coordinate 87,126,826 of JAVRXN010000008.1, read as the reverse complement.
CAGACGGTATTCAAGAATACAATTACACAGTGAGTTAATGTACTGCAATTTGTTTTAGTTTAGTTTACTTTTGTATATACTGAAATTTATTTTAGTTTCGTTTTATTTGTAAGTACGGGCTAAACGAAATTAGCCTTTTACACCCTTTCCTGTTTTATAAGGTTTTTGTAACTTATTTTAATATCATCATCAGGATTTTTAAATGGAATCATGAGCCATAGGTCTATTCCGTAACCTTCATCACCAAGAAGTACAGTGTTGTCTGTTTTCACCAAAGTTTAAACTTCAGAATTTTTCCAAATCCTACTGTCATGGATGGACCCGGGCCAACTAACGTCAACACTTGTGAGCATGCATTTTGCGTCACACGTAGCTTGTACATTAATTGTGGTTTCTCCTTTTCAGTTAATGTACTAATCTCATTGTAGTTTTGGTTTTTCTATACCTATTTGTGTACAGTCGCCAATTGCAATTTGGAAAGGGTATATATCTTGCCATAGATCCTTGATTTCATGAGAGAACTTGGTGCTGTAGGAAATTTAATCCAATAATCTGTCTGATTTACTTCTTCAAACTGAAATAAACTCTTGAATTCATTTAAATATGGTGAGGAACGAGGCTTATAATACTTAGCTAGCAAATGTACTACTTCAGCCATGATAAATTAATAGAAACAAAAAATGAAACTGGATACAATCAAAGCTGACTTTACTTCTCGCAGGGGAGTCTAAGTCTGACTAGAATAATGTACTTTAAATTATATGCTTTTAATTAATAGCAAATGCTCACTCTTATTCATTCGAAATATTTATAGTTTGAGCAAAACCTCTGCTCTGAAGGCATTTGCTTCACACTCATATCATACGGACCCTTGTCTGTGGCCTTGTTCCAAATCCACCCTTTTTGTCAACAACTTGTTTTGTCGGTTCCATGGCCCGGCTTTATTTATAGGACTTCTTTTTTTTTCTCTTAAACCTTGAACAAGTAGAAAGAAAACACGTCGTTTTTTCTTTCCTGAGAACGCTTGAGAACCATTCAGAAGGAAGATTATTTATCAATAACTAGGGATAATCTTGAGTGAATTTTACAAAGCACCTCAGAAAGGTTTCCTTCCGAGATTCCCGATAAAGCAGACCTGTCAATCTCGTTTGATCTTAAGGGCCATATAGAAAATTATTAATATGCTTGAGTCCACATTATAAAAAAAAAATCAATATTTTCATGTTCTCAAAATCCAGCTTAGTACACAGTTTTCACAAAAAGTTGAGAGTAGACCTTTTAATAAAACAATAAGAAATAACTTTTTTACATTCTCATACAAAGAGAAAAAATTGTAATAGGGACAATTTTTGACCATGATACTGTGATGAAACTTTACCTTATATTCAGTGGCTGAACCTCCCAAAACAGTGGATTTTACAATTTCGTCTGTACCCATGTATGTCTGTCGTCCTTGGCCACAGGTCTGAAACAGTTTGATGGATTTTATTCAAACTTGATATCTAGATGTTTAAGGGGTCTTTCAGCATCCATACGAGTATATTATGGTGGATTAAATAGCAAAGCTATTATATTTATTAATTACGGTTATAACCGCATCTAGAAGTTCTTAAATTGAAAAATGGCATCTGGGAAATAGCTTTGCTATTTAATTCATCATGATATTTAGACCCACACGATTACAATTGTTACAATTGGCAGCAAAAATAGAACTACCGAGTCAATGGGAGCTGCATTATCTGACAGCTCGTGATATTAATTGATCACACATTTGTAGCCGGAGATTTCCAAGTCCATTACAGACTCCCCCTCAAAATATGTGAAGAATAACCTGGGCATGGGACAATTCCTGGATAGTTCGGGTAAGTATTGTCATACTAAGCAAGTTTGATTCCCGTGTCTAGGTGTCATTTTTATTAAAGAACTTTATCTAGTTATCAAGTTTGAACAAAATCCAGGGCAACATCAAAAGGAGTTTGTTTTATTTAGACCCTAACCCACAGACAAGATACACACCAGAACCACAGCCTCCAGGTTAAACTGGCTGGGCTCATTGGAAGAGCTTGAGTCCTTCAACACGAGGATCGCTAGATGCAATTCCAACTGACAACATTGATATCAAGCTGGAATTTAATTATTTTTTTTACGTTAAATGCAATTTTACTAGAGAACAGATAAAAATGCCTTTTAGTGTAAAATAAACTGACTTTTACAAAGTTAGGTTCAAGTAGCAACATCACCACCCTCTCCATAAACTAAACCCTTCAAATAAGTTTACTCAGACCCATATTTACAAAGGAAACGTAGAATACAATGTTCTTTTTTTTCCAAAAGTAAAGTGAATGTTTGTGAATTGTTAAGTTGTAAGTAATCTTAAAATGTCTTCGACTAGTTACTTGTCTGAAAAGATTTTATAATAAAATATCTTTAAAAAAAATCCGTAAAGGACAATTACTCTTAAAACTACAAATATATATATAATATAATAAATATAGTAAGATTGGTGTGAGTGTGTCGGTGTGTGTGTGTGGGGGGGGAGGGGGGGTTAACTTAATTTTCGAATACACCATTGAACAATCTAGCTGATATAAAATGACTCGCTAAATGAATTATACTAGGTTAAACTAAAATAAAAGAAAACTCAATTATTGAAACATTCTGTGGGCTATTATTATCATGTCAATGTTTAAACATCCCAATCCTACCTTTGGACATCCTTTCCTGATCACAAATGACAAATCTAATCTTACAAAATAACAGAAAGTAAGATATTATACATTTTTTATATTTATTTTTGAACAAAATAAATAATCAATAAGAACAAAACCTCATAGCATAGTTAAATTAGTGAATTTAAAGACGAGAGTAAAAAAATATAGATTATTATAATATTTTTTAAGTTTTGAATCAAATAAATAAAATCATTTAAGCATTGTTGACAAAAATATAGTATTAATATTTTAATATAAAACAAAACGTTAATTAGTGATCTGGAATAAAGAACATGAATTTATTAATTTGTATTTTCTGAAAGTTTGAAATAAATGATGGATGACCAATGAAAGCGAATATAATACATAAGCATAATCTACCAAGAAGTGATTTTCCAAAACTTGACATATTTTGAATATGACTACGGCAATTTTTTTAGTTAATATCTGGAGAATGTTTAACATGACAAAATATACTGTATGCCTTTTTTTAGAGAGGAGAGCTAAGTGGAGGTGGGGGTATAAATTCATTTGAGTGTGGTTTACAGATAGCTCCTTTTTTAAAAGTATTTGTATATTTAAAAAAATGGATATAACAATTTGATTCAAAATGTATTTCTCTATAGATTTTTACATTATAATAATAATAATAATAATAATATTTAAGTTTTTCTAAAAAAACTATCATTTTATAGTAGTATAATGATAACTTATTTTTGTAAAATTTGATTTATTTGAAAATGATTCTAACGAATTGGTTCAAAATTGGTTTCAGGGGCCTATTTTACATTCTCAATAACAATATTTAGCTTTTTTTCAAATTAGTTTGTGTTTTAGTGTGTTTAAATGAAAAAAGAAATCTAAATTGGGTTTGAAGATTGAGTTTAAAATATATCGGCCTATCTGAGAATAGTTTTTCATAATAAATAAGATTATTTTTTTATAAATTAAAAAAAATAGGGTATCTTAATAACCTATTTATGAAAATATGAGATTTGTTTAAATATTTGAAAAATCGCATTAAAATGTATTAGTAAAGAGTGTTTATTAAGATTATTAATAGTATGTATGGGGTAAAGTTCTCGCCTCAGGACCCGATGGTTGTGGACTCAAACCCAAATGGCATAAATTGATTTTTCTTGTGGGATAAAATCCGTGGCACAACTTCCTTCGGAGGGTAAGTAAAGCCATCGCGACAGTCACATGTCGATTGCGGCATGTAAAAGAACCCTGGAAAGTATGTGCAAATACCTTTCCTGGCAAAATTGATATGCCCTTTCACTCTCGCTCATAGAAATTCTCGTGTGCTGCTATAATCAGTTGGTTCAAAAAGTTCACGCTAAATACCTCAAATAAATAAAAATTAAGCATGATTTGTTTGTTTTTACGAGGAAAACTTACTCAATGATAGATTACTGAAAAACCATTTTCAATTTTATTTTCCGAGATATAATAAACAATACTAGAAAGTTTGTGATATTTTATCATAAACATTTATTTAATTTGTCGTATCAAAAAAAAATTGACATCGAAAATTTTCTAACTTGAGATTATAGTGAATCCCTACTTTTATGTGCATCCCAAACCCTAAAAGTTAATTTTAAAATTCGGTTTGTCCCTGGCTACAGATTTGAAACGTTTTAATAGAGTGGGTTCAAACTTGATATCCAGAGTATGTAGAGTAATACTTAGGGATATTTTATTTTGACCCTAACTCTCACGTTAAGAGTAGTTTACTGATGAGTGTTATTTTTAGTTCCATATTTTTGAAAATAGCTCTAGCATTTTGTTTAAATATATTTGTAGGGATTGTTTTACCCCTTCCCTCCACCCCCTCCAACTATCATTTTAAACTTGTATTTTGGTAAAAATTTGTTAAAGGGTATTTTATTAATGTTTTATTTTTGAAAATTCTAAATATTTTTAAAACGTCTTTAAGAATTTTTTTTCAAATGTATATAATTAAGGGGGTGTTTAATTCTTTGTCAAAGAAGTTGTCTTTATAGTATAATTATAATTCATATTTATAGTCTTAAAATGAAATGCCATATAAGTTGTCCTATCAATAACATAGTTTAATCTTAATGGGCCTAAACATATTCTTTAATTGAAGCAGCCCTAATAATATTTAATTAATATTTTACGTGCATAGGCCTAGACATCTTTGTTAAATAAGCCGCTTTATTAATATAGTTGGTATTTTATACTCATGGGTTTAACAATGTCATAGAAATCTGAGCTATTAATTTAAACGTCAAATTAAATAAATGGTACGGCACACCGCACAGACTTTCTCTCTCTTTCTATAAACTCGTAAGATTTCTGAACGGAATAATGTACATTGTATCATCAGCACTCCACATAAGAACACGCATAAAATAATATACAATGATATAGAATCAATGAGAAAAGAGGCGCATCTTTGTCCACCTGAGAACATTTCAAACAGTTTAATGTCTTCCACAAGGGTCAACACTTCGTTTTAAAATTTCGATTTCTGGTTAAAATTTTAACATTTTAAAAGGTGTTGCAGATCTTCAAGTCATCGCATTGATATTTAATTATTCATTTATACATTTTGACCAATAAAAAATGTAAATATTGACTATTGAGTCTAAAATGGAGATAGATCATTGCTATGCAAACATTTCTCCTAAGAGATTTAAGGAAAAATAACATACTTTTTTTAGATACTTATATTTAATTACTCTATGGCATTGGAGTATTATTGCGTTAAGACTTAAGTAGTATATGTTTACAACTAAAGCTCACAAAATTGTATTAATATATTTGCAAATATCTCAGAAACTGCTGTTTTTATAAAAATATATGTCAAATAAAAGTTTTTTATTTCTAATAGTCCTACAATTTTGCAATGATAAGTTGTTTAGTTTCTCCAATAGTTGTAGAGATACGGAAATTAACGCTTCTGTAATGTACCCTAAAAATCATTTTCATAGGAAAATGAAAATAGCCAGTTTATTTATAATCTTAATCAACGCCTAGATACGAATTTTAATCAAAATCGTTTAAGCAGATTTTGAGAAAACCAAATTTTTCTCTTTTCGTCCTTCAGTAAACTACCCTTAATTTTAAGTTTTTATAGACACACAGAGAGACGGCATTGCAAAGACTATTTTTTAGGGTTTGGGGGGTCATGAGACGTCGACATCCATCAACATTTCAGGTTAGTTTTTTTTTTACGGTCGCAATACTTAAACTTTAATGTCCAAAAAGTTAAAAAAATTCATATAATTGCGTATATATTGAAAGTTATTGATTTTATAAAAATATGTTTCGAATAAAATATCTGTATTATAAATATATATACATATTTGTAATGCTAAGTAATTTCATATCTCAAATAGTTTCGGAGCTATTATAAAAAATGTTAATTTACGCATCAGACCGGAGCCCTTAAAGCCATTTTGCCGAAATATTGAGGGTAGCCATTTTGTTTGGAATATTTATTAATGTTTATAAATGAAATTTAATCAAAATCGTTGGAGCCGATTTTGAGAAAATCGACTTTTTCTCTTTTTGCCATTCAGTAAACTACCCTTAATTTTAAGTTTTAATAGACACACAGACAGACGGCATTGCAAAGACTATTTTTAAGGGTTCGGGGGGTCATGAGACGTCGACATCCATCAACATTTCAGGTTAGTTTTTCTTACGATCGCAATACTTAAGCTTTAATGCCCAAAAAGTTAAATATATATATATATAATTGCGTATATATTGAAAGTTATTGATTTTATAAAAATATGTTTTGAATAAAATATTTGTATTATAAATATATATACATATTTGTAATGCTAAGTAATTTCATATCTCAAATAGTTTCGGAGCTATTATAAAAAATGTTAATTTACGCATCAGACCGGAGCCCTTAAAACGATTTTGCCGAAATATTGAGAGTAGCCATTTTGTTTGGAATATTTATTTATGTTCATAAATGAAATTTAATCAAAATCGTTAGAGCCGATTTTGAGAAAATCGACTTTTTCTCTTTTTTCCCTTCAGTAAACTACCCTTAATTTTAAGTTTTAATAGACACACAGACAGACGGCATTGCAAAGACTATTTTTAAGGGTTCGGGGGGTCATGAGACGTCGACATCCATCAACATTTCAGGTTAGTTTTTCTTACGGTCGCAATACTTAAGCTTTAATGCCCAAAAAGTTAAAAATATATATATAATTGCGTATATATGTATATATGTAATGCTAAGTAATTTCATATCTCAAATAGTTTCGGAGCTATTATAAAAATTGTTAATTTACGCATCAGACCGGAGCCCTTAAAACGATTTTGCTGAAATATTGAGAGTAGCCATTTTGTTTGGAATATTTATTTATGTTCATAAATGAAATTTAATCAAAATCGTTAGAGCTGATTTTGAGAAAATCGACTTTTTCTCTTTTTGCCCTTCAGTAAACTACCCTTAATTTTAGGGGTAGATATCCAATTCCAAAAACCCCTCGGGGCAACCCTATGAAAACCCTAGATATCAAGTTTCAGCTCAATCGGTAAAATAGTTTAGGCTCTAGTTGGAGGTACAGACAGACAGACAGACAGACAGACAGACGGAAATTCAAAAACCACTTTTTCGGATTCAGGAAGTCATGAAACGTCAAAATTCATCAAAATCTCGAGTTCGATTTTTTTGACGATCACAATACTTTCTCTACCTGTAAGATAGAGAGAAAGTAAAAACTGAGAGTATTTTACCTAAATCAGAAACTAAAGAACGTACGAGAAATGTTTTTGTAATTTAATTCTCACCGCTTATTTTTTGTACACGTCATGCTCATGTTTCTTTCCATGATCTTTGCTAAGTATTCCCTCGCTGTAAGTCTTCAAGAATATCACCCACATGCCTCTCAACTACATCACATTAAATATGTATGAGGAGGATTTAAAAATATAGCGCGCCTACGCAAGGCGAAACGAGATTCAAATATATTCCAAACGGAAACGGAATATTCCATGGGGCAAATAAAATTTAGGATTCTTGATCGCATCACGCTCGTATAGGTATCGTGTCACACATGTTGATTTTATTTTTATTATATTGGTATTGAATGATGGAAATGGAACAAACAAACATTTAGATGAGGATCATTATTTTAGGGGTTAGCAGGGTTCAACAGACAGTCATTAGAATAGGTCGCATTTTGTTCAGAACTTAGGATAATTCAACATAAGTACATATAAAAGTTGACTTATTTTAGAGTTTAGGATAATTTAACTGAAGTCCATACAAACCGGTTATATTTTTCAGAACTTTATATCGTTAAACTTTACATCCATCCAATACTGTTTCCATCCTGTAGCCTTGGTCAGTTTTTTTTTAATCAAGCCATATTATATTGTTCCACTACTTACTTGCTAGGCCTGTCGTAACTTAATATGCCTTATAAACTAACTTAAGACTAAGACAGGCACAACATCCAGTTCCCGGACGTTAATTTATCACTGTGATAGGGTAAACACACATTTCACCAATAATAAACGAAAAAGATGTTATAATTAGTGAAGTATTACAAAAACAAACCAAAGGCACTGAAGTTTCAAGGTAAAAATAGTTTGTGTAATCAACTTAACTTTATCAAATACAAACATAAAACTCTTATCCTCACTTGATTAAAATAAAAGGTCACTTTAAGATAATGATTACTATTAAAAAGTTTTCCAATTTTCTTGTGTTTTTAATTAGTTTGAAACTTGTCAATCCAGCCTGAGGGATATCTCAGAGATAACGAAATTCCCTCGAGATAAAACACTTAGAAACCATCGCACACTTTATTTTTCTTATTGGCAATCTTTTTACATCCATTCATCCATCCGTCCAACGATTAGATCGCGCCATTCTTCTGAACCAGCTGGACTTGTTTATGAGCTGTTTATTTTTTTGTGCAAATATTATATAATATAAAAATAAGATAAAATATCTCTCTATTTACCTACCCTTTGGTGGGAACGTGGACTAAATACCGGGTTTAATTAGTCTGGAGTGCTGATGACGGAGAGGTAAGATTCCAATTTCACCCGACTATAGTAAATTCTGTCGCGTTTGCATTTTAATGTAAATTCTGTCACGAACATTATACAATATGATGTAAATTCTCGACCATAATTTTATGGGTCCTATGTGAATTTCACCCAATCATTATAAGGGTGCTATGTAAATTGCGTCACTCAGAGAAAAACAAAAAATACATTAATTAAATAAAGAAAATGAAAATCACAACTATTTTCAAAACAAATTTCAAAATGACCACAATTTTTGACTTGAGTATAGAGGTCAAACCTAAAAAAAATCAATGCCTTAGTTAAAACACTACTATTTGTCTTGTTTATATAATTCTTTGATGAATGTTTTATTCTTCTTCATGATTTGTTTATAAATATGACTTAAGTTTCTTGAATTATTTAATAATTACTGAACATACACCTTTCATTTAAATATTTAAAAATTCTACATAATGTCAGAATGTTTGTCCTTTTATAACATCTATAATATACATGTCAAATTTACATGACACCTCTTTGACAAATCAAACACATAAATTTTTACGACTATACCTTTATTTAATCAGCAAGAAATTTTTTTTTCCACTATTTCCATATTTCTTTGACGGTTGTTTCGTAGACGAACGTACGTTTCCCTCCGTGCTTCTCTTAACACGTCTACAATTGCGTACATGTTGGGGTAGGATGTGTGTATGCCTCTATTCAATCTTGACTGAAACGGTTCACACGAGTTTATTGTGTGGTTCGTGAATGATGAAAACTCAGCCCAAACATATGGAGAGAACATTGCAGCCGGAGAAATAGATGTTTTGAAAAGGTATTTACCGAATTCTGAGATTTGTTCATCACCAGAGGGTTGAATATCCATTATGTCTGTCCTAATCAATCACTGTGTGAATGGATACCAGCTTTATCCAGGGTGAGAACGGCAGCCTATAATTTGAGCTGCTGACCACACTGACTGACCTGCAATGTGTGTTGGTTTTTTTAAAATTCAATATAGATCTTTTTGGAGCAAATTTTACCCCAACATACATGCACCTATTCACAAGATGTGTAAAAGCTATAACATGTGTTTCTGTAGATTTACTTGGATTCACGAAAAGCACAAAATTCACGTTAAGCATCATTGTGAATTCCATGTAATGTAAAAACTTGGACGAAGCATTTTGGGAGCACTTAATATGATCCATAGATAATACATAGACCACACAATACGAAAAAAAATTAATGTTACTTTCAGTAGAAAATCCTATCACATTATTTCCTTTATCATTAATTACATAAAAATATTTCCTTCAAATTAGTCTCTATTTTCATTCCCGCTAAACAATCAATGGTTTCGTCAGCTGGATTCAGAAGAAAAAGATTAAAATAATATCGCGCGTTCGTGAATATTTCTCTTGATAAGTGTTAAATCGTCGGATGTTAACGTTTTTACATCACCCATCCTCAGAACCATGTAATAATTTCCAAGGTTTTACACAAATATCATCTACCGCTTTACATTTCAATGGAGAACTAATTTTCTCTCTATTTTTTTATCATCAGGTGTATAATGAATATGAGTACAAGGATTTTGCACAGCTTGATGATTATTGCTTAGTTTAAAGATTGATGTGTAGTCCTTATCGTAACATCTCCAACGATGTATATCATTTGCAAGATGTTTGTGAAATCGAAATTTAAAATCATTATTTGAATACAAAGTGTTTCCTTTCTCACTTCACATGAGCTCCTTAGTGAACAAAGCTCTACAATCGACTGATAATCCCAAGCTCTGGCTAAAAAGACCATGTTTAATAACTCTAAAATAGTAATCTTAGCAATAAATTAAGGTTCCGATGTAAATATCAGCGTTTTAGCTATAAAGAAAGAGAGATAGAGAGAATAATATTGATATTCTACTAATCTAACATTTCAAACTGTACTGAAGCAGACCACGAAAACAATAACAGTAAATAACATTTTAGTCATCACATAATACACAGTATTAATAAATGATACACCACGCAAAGATACATTAAAATAATTTTACAGTATGAGGATTTAGCTATTCAAACTCTAGATACATTTTTTTATCTTGTTTCTTATTATATTTAATATTTTGTTTCACTTTGTTTGGATTTAATATGGGAAAGAATTTACACCGCCTTATGCTTATACGTGACGGAATTTACAGCACCACATACAAATGGCATGATGGAATTTACACAGGATCTTAGAGTCATAAAATTTTCGGGATGGAATTTACATCAACCCATTCCAGCCAGGTGTACAAAGTATTTTTTTTAAATTTAGCACCGTGTCTTACTACCCGTTCGGGCTATACGCTTAAGTACTAACTACGCCAATGGGTTAGGTATTGGGAAGGTGAATATAGGGGAAGTGAACCACATTTAAGTGGAGGGAGAGTAGAAAACCATTTAGGAAAAACCACCCCAGTTCACCCGACCAAGATTTAACCTCGTTCTCCCCATCCTTGGCAGTTAAGCTCAACACGACTAGCGCGTTAGCTAACTACGCCACCGAGGTGGGTTACAAAGGATTGCTTTCTCTAAATGGTTTCCCAATCTCCCTCAACAGAAGTGCGGTACATTTCTTCCCAGTTCTAAGCTTTCAAGTCATTATTGTAAACAACAACCAAAGCTGGCTTAGTGTTTTCGGCGCTGTGTGAAAAGATAAATGGATTGCCCCCCTTTCACCCACACACACCCTCATACTGGAAAATTGGAAAAAGTACAAAATTATAAACATGAGGGTTTTTTTATAAAAATAAAACAAAGGTTGATTTTCTTTTAAAAATTTATTATTAATTTTTTCCAGTTTTTCTGTAGGGACTGATACGAATATAGGCCATAGAATTTCATTGGACTCCCAAATTTGTATGGGGAGAAAGATTTGGTTCCACTTCTAGAAATTAAAAAAATATACATATTTATTTCAAACACGACGTGCTCTTTCATAAAGTTTTATAAAAATCTCCTCTTGATTTTATCGCTATCTCATGATGTTTACATATATATTTTTGCAAGAATATTAAGAAGAAATTAAGAACCAAACAAAAAGATTTTTGATAATATTGACATTTTGTTTCTGATTACTGTCATTTTGGAGTTTTCACGTTTTAATTTTTTTTTTGTTGTGTGGATTTCAAAAGAAACAAAAAACTATTGAATTAAAAAATTAGTGTTTTAAAAAAATATTTATTTTATTGAAATCGGTGCTAGCAGCTTTTAAAATAAACATACCATTTCTTTGTGACTTTTTTTTTCTCAAGTTGGTAAAGTACGTGTCGTCTTATTTTGTTTGAAATACAAAGTACTTCATCAACTACCATACTAAGCTCCCACTATTTTCCATAATGTAGTTATAGAGTGTACTACTGATACACGAGTTCTAGGAGAGGTAATTGGAATGGTGAAATGGTCACCTGATTTTCCTGGCCTCTTTATTATTTATTGTTAAAGTCAGAAACAGAATTGTCCAAACTCCAGACCCAGAGTTTAAATGTTTTTAAAATCTTGGTGAATTCCTCCCAGTTCCAGTTATGGTCGTGGTGCGAGTCCCATACGGCCATTACGGATTCAGCAGGAAGCAGTTAAGGTCGTATTGCAAACAACGATTTCTCCCCATTCGCTTACTGAGATGATGAAGTTAATACAGCAAATCTATGAGAAGAAGAACATATCGACATCCCATGTATATATCCGGTTGATTGGATATTTTCAAGAAGCACATGGGGATGTTGGTGCGTGTAGTAACAGTTTGGACTTCCTTCTACACATCAACTTTTCTATAGCGCATGCGTCAATCTTCCAGTATCACCAATCACTGGTTTATCAGCAGGCTCTTCCTTATACCATTTTCGCAAACAAAAGGGATATGATTTATATGACCTGTCTAAATACCTTAACCTAACCTAAATGTATGAAAGCGGCGACACTTTTGTGAAATACCAATAAAGCAACAGTTTCCCACTTTTTATCGTAGCCAAAGCTATCTCTCCTTTTTGTGTTTTTCTTTTTTTTGCTTCGTGGAAAATAATGACTCGACTATTGTTTGTTCCAATTTTTCATTATTATTCTTTCTTTTCCTCTTTTCTTCCCCCCCTATGCCCATTTGCTGGCCGGAAGTAGCTCTTGAGTGGGAAGTGAATTCAATTTACAGCATCGACCCGGTCTAAAACCCTTATCCGTGCAACCACTATCTGCCTCGTTTATTTCCACTCAGGGGTGGTCCAAAACAGCCCCCATGGGCAGGGGATTTTTTTGAAAATTACTAAGCTCGCCACCATCGTTATTAATGCCTTTTATGAGGAATATGGATGATTAGGTTATGTTTAAAGGCGTCAAGAGTGTAAGGGAAGGCTATATCCAGAGATAAGATGTGAATAAACCACCTCACAATGCACCAGGTCAAGATGGAACCTCAGCCTTCAGACACTGAATACCCAGTCTATTGATAAACTAAATATTTATAGTTTATAAGTTACTGTGTGGCAAAGTGAAAAGGAACAATCCAACAAAACAACAAACTAAGAAAAATATAGTTGCATTTGTTACTTTTAAAAATTAATTTCTCATTCAAAATTTGTTACTCAATTACCTGTGTCCCTAAACCAAATTTCGTGTCTTAAAAGCATAGGTGCTCCCGTGGTTCAAGATGTCAGACTTACAATATATTTGTTTGCATGGGACGGGGAGGTTGAATCCAGGTTTACCATGAAGTGCTTTTTTCATCAATTGTTTTCCCATATCTTTCTTTTCTCAAATGCGGGTACATTTTCTACAAAATATTAACCTCTTCATTTCTAGGCCTATTCTATTAATTTAAATATGTGGATTTAACGTATAGAAAGTGAGACGCGACACACACACACACACACACAGAAAAAAATCTTACTATGCTTGGGGTGAATAAATTCTTAGCAACATTATAACAAACATTTTCAATTAATTTCCCTGTTTATTTTAAAACATCATCTTGACTTGAAAAATTACTTTAGAAACCCAGGTGAAACGTTAGAACTTTCTAATTTTAATATGATATAAATTCACTCAACCTAAATAAGTACTGAAAATCAAACTTTCATATTTTACACCACCAAATAATGCCACTTGTTTCGAACACAGCGTAAGTTGCCCAATAAACCCAAACTTGATATCGCTATGACTAGAGGTACGAATATATCTGGGCCAACTTATTTCTTGCACCCCTAATTCTTCGTAGTTTTCAACCCGCTTTTGTCTTTAACTTATTTGAAAAGAATTGGTATTTAGGGACACTGATTGTATTCGAGTTTTAAGTCATAATTAATACGGCTTAGGTTTGAGAAATTTAACTACTACTATTTAAAATGAAATATTGTATGGGACAATAAATTGGGGTATAAAAGTTGTGTTTGATTAAGTATTTGATAAAAAGATTAAATATTTGATAAAAAAATTAATTATATATATTTGAAATAAAAAATTTATAAACGATAAACGATAAGAACTAATCCGCCTCGGTGGCATAGTTAGCTAACGCACCAGTTTCGTGTTGAGCTAGACTACCAAGGGCGGGGAGCTCGAGTTTTGAATCTCTCTCAGCTGAACTGGGGTGTTTTTCCTAAATGTTTTTACACTCTCCCTCCACGCAATTGAGGGCTAACTTGCTCTATATTCAACCTTCCCAATTCCTAAGCCATTAGACTAATTAATACTTAAGCGTAAAAACCGAACGGGTAGTAAGACGCGGTGTTATAATTAATTTAAAAAAATAGCCTTGATAACTATTTTAACAAAAAAGAGTACATGCATTTTATATATTCTTTGTTAAATTAAATTACATAAAACTTCTTCATACCGTTACAATGATATTATTGATAATACATCAAATTAATTAATATCAAATTAAGTTTCTGATTCTAGGTATCAAGCCCGGGGCAATGTACGGGTTTCTCGACAAACGATAAATCAATGTTTTTTTCACATCCGTTTTCTACTCTAATGAATTTGAATTCCCTTTAAGTTACCCTCCAAATCCCTACCCATTAGGTTAAGTCATTGATAGCCTTGGTGCAGATCCTGATAATAATAATATTATTAATAATTATAATAATAGTAGTAGTAATAATAATAATAATAATAATAATACATTTCTAAAACCAATCTCGTAAACTTTTCATAAGGGAACCATTTGTTCTTACAATAATATAATTTCTTATAACAACTTTTGAAGCGACATTTTCTGTCTCACGGTTATGTAATGAAAAAAAATATATATGATATTTATTTATATGTACTTATATTTATTTATTTATGTGTCCCTTTTAAAATTTTTGAATATATGAATGAATTAAAAATTTTTATATATATATATATAATCTATAATATATAAATTTTGTGTTTTATTGGGCGCCAACTACCAACCCCTTTTATTTTGTGAGATAGGTAGATTTTTGATTATTAAATAAATTTATCCCCCTAAACTGCTCAGCGGTAATACGAAAACCCCTTTTCTCAAGACCCCTGGACTTTACCTAAAGTTTGGACTTAAGTTGGACACTTACAACCGAAGACTTCCTGATGCAGGTTATTATTCTTGATTTGACCAATCCACTCTACTGAGTATCGCTATACATGGGATGCAAGTTCAGAAGAAAATACAATGTACATTGATGTAAATAACAATAAAACAATTAAATTTAAAGAGTAATTTTAATTATTGAAGTGAATGATATTCTTAAATGAACCCTACCTATGAAGCATGCCTCGTATATTATAATATTATTAAAAGTATTGTTAAGCAATACTTGAAATTGTTAAATTCTCACTTGAATTGTGAGTATATTTGAATATACATATTTCTTTAAGCAAATAAGATTTTAACAACAAAATTTATTCTTTATAACATGTAACAATAATAAATAAAAAAAAAATAGTTCTGAGGTGGACAAAAAGTATTAATTCTGGTTTGGAAACTGAAAATTATTTGTCCTTCTTTAGTAATTTTAAGAATTATGCTTAATTATTTACATCCGTAACAGGATGTTTACAGATGGATTGGATCTCACCGAAAATGTCCTTGCTCTGGTAAAAATGTTGAATCAAAGCTCCATATTTAACTCTCTGCCCTTAAATTTCCACCAAGATCTTCTTTGAGTGCTTCCACTCAACTTTCTTCACGAGTTTATACAGCTTTTAGAAGTTTTAGATGAATAACATTACCATGAACCTTTAAAAAAGATATAATTGAAGGATCCGCAGATCGGATCCTTCCTTACACTTTCGACGCCAATTTTAGAGAGTCACAACAATAATTAAGACAAAACACAAACACGTTAATTTTTGTTTAAAATAAACAATCACCGGCCTAGGAGAAAACATTCGCCGGGATTTGTATGCAAGAATAAAGCAAACAATCTTAATTATTTGGAGATTGGGGGTATTACTAAAAAGATAATGATACATTTTTACAAAGAAACATAATTCATCTTTAAAAATTAATTCAAACTTGGCACCAAACAAAAAAACAAAACGAGAATAATAATTTCTTCCGCTAGGGCAATTAATGTTTCAAGAGACAGCCAGATGCTATAAGTGTCCAAGAACATAAAATAAACAAATCGAATAGTTCCGAAATAAACCACTCTCTGGAGCAGATAGCGTTAAAATCACCTACCAACAAAATTAATAAACATGGCGGGTTGGCAGTTTATGAATAAAAATAAAAATAAAGAAAGATGATTTACTATAGTGAAATAAAGGTAAGTAGATTATATGTATAACATATATTTTAATTGTACATGAATAAATAATGAATATTCAAAACTTTAGGAGTTATGAATGAAATTTAAATCAAATAAACAGTAAAATTGACAACGATATATATTTGAAGAATTTAATCAACTGATTATTAGATTTCTATTATAAGTAACTCTTTTAATCAAAAATAACATCACAGAAATGCCCCTCGATGCTACGATTTTAATCTGATTTATTATATTAAGAGCGTAGTATCTACTTAAAAGATGTTATTTTCTGATATCAAACTTAGACGCTCATTTGATCTCCGTGGTTAATGAAAGTGGATTTGAATTTCAACAGCCCGACTCAAAATGCACCCTACTCTCTCTAGTTCGGGTTACGGTTTTAAATGTGTGTTTATTTAATTAACTTAAAACTCTTCAAGTTTTCTTGGTATGGTATTTTCTTCCAGATTCTGAACGAATTACTTCAACAACTTCCCAAATATTAGAGATGCCACATGTTTGTCAGCTGTTAACATCAGCTGATCATTTCACAACATTGAACATTCAAGTTCAAGGTCACTCGGCTTGTAAGGTTAGAATTTATTAAATATATGTGATTATAATATTGTTCTTCCTGTGATAATATATTTAATTTAATGCCACGGTTATGGCAAATAACCAAACTACTCACTTTAAATCGATATAGTCGAAAATACACAATTTCCTGGAAAACTTGCTGTGTACTTTTAATTCATAACTTAATGAAAAATCAAATATTTGGAATTCACAGTTATTTTCTTAGCAGCTTAGAGACATCCTCTATTCAACAAAAGTATTCTCCATACTTAAATATATTTTAAAGACAAAAATAATTAAGAAAAACATGCTTATATTGAGTACAATCTTCTCATCCCATAAAAACTTGAGGGCCTAGAACCCTTTCCATTAAAATCCTTAAATTTCTTCAATTGATATGGCAAATAGACACCCTTCTTCATATAATGTAGAAGTCTTGAATGAAAATTACAAATATTTCTCTCTCTAAACTTTAAAACAAAAAAATAGGTGTGCAAACTTAAGTTATCGCAACCTTTGTGACACCTGTAGTCATTCTCTTTAGCCACATAAAATGGCTTAAAACCAACTATTTTAACTTCCGATGGATATGTTCATTAACTTAAGGATATTATTTAACTATATAAAGTATTTTCCTTGCCAAAATTATACATTTTGTACTCTTAAATTGTAAAAAGGAAAAAAAATCCTTTAGTGGTTTTGGCACTTTGCCACAGAAAAATGAATAGGCCTTGACCTTAAAGTCAGAATTTCTTCATTCCATTAATGAATATATCAAATACATCCTCTTCTTCAGCTATCCTGTTAAAATAATTAAAATATATTTATAATTTCTTCCTCAAAACTTGAAAAAGCAAATGCTCTCTGAGTCATTTTCTTTACATCTTGACAGAACGTAGAGTAGGCTAACCCTTATTTCTTTGTATTTCTCAATTCTTTTAGTGAAACCAGTTATTATATACTCTTTTCAAGGTAATGTAGAAGTATCATTTAAAAATATTAATAATAACCTTTTAAAATAGTTGAAAAGGAAATAGAATATTTGAAAATTTAGGCCCACGCCTAACTTGAGTATTATCAAATGTTTGTATACACATTTAAACTTACTCAAACTTGTTATATGGGTACTTTCCAACAGCCCCTCAATATTAATGTCAGTTCTCAAAGAGAAATGTTTAAATAACATTCCATTAAACCCAAAAATCATATATTTTTAAAGTGTTAAAATGGATTTAACTCTTTTTCTCTTCAATTCTTCACAGTCAAATGCAGATTTTAGCTTTGATATATAAACAAAACAACAAGTTGATCACTCTTCTTACAAATAACATACATATAATATAACATAACATAAATAACCTTCTTCTGTTCTAGCATTCTTCGCTACATTGCGGTCCCACTGCGAAACAACTCTTGGCCTACTTTATATTGCACAAGATCAACTGCTTGACCTGTCTTCAAGATCTTGTTAGATGAAATACACATTATGAAGGTATTTAAGGCTCTACCATAGACTTTTCTTTGATAGTATAATATCTGAGTAGCCTCATAATTTTTTAGAGGAAAAATGAGACAAAATAATAGATAGTCTATAAAATTAGATGAAACTGAACTTTGGCTCTTGTTACACCATGCTGCATACAGATTCTCATACCAGCGCTCTCCATAACATTGTTGACCTTGTTAGTAACTGATAATCACTTAATAATAATTACTTCTGTTGGAAAAACAAAGTAAATAGCTCCTTCACGAAAAATAATTGAGTATCGTAGTTCCCTCAATAAGACATAACTTTTTCCCATAAACCGTAGATCCTTTATGAAAAATAATTGAGTATCTTAGTTCCCTCAATCCGACATAGCTTTCTCCCATAAACCGTAGATCCTTTATGCAAAATAATTGAGTATCTTAGTTCCCTCAATCAGACATAACTTTCTCCCATAAACCGTAGATCCTTTATGAAAAATAATTGAGTATCTTAGTTCCCTCAATAAGATGTAGCTCCTCCAAGTAAACAAAAATCACCTCTACATTGGTACTGTCACTGTCTTGTTATCAGTGAGGACTTATAGGGCAATCAAACATATTGACAACTGTCATAAACTCCAAAACATTACTCTCCTCATCGCTTCCTCATCTCGTAGAACCTCCTATACACATAATTATCATCTTCATTGGAGCGCTGGGGTGTACTTTGGCATTTCTTTGGTGATATAAATATATTTTTTTCCTCGACGTATAATAAGGTAGAAATAAATAGTAATTGTAATTAAAAAAAATGATCTTGTTTTCTTCAAAACAGAATTGGCCTATATGTAAACAAATGTGTATTATTTCACCTAGACATGTGCCTCAAATGAAAGTTTTTAGGGACCTCTTTTGTTCACACTATTCCTTCTTCAATTGCATACCGAGCTTCAGGGATTTCTCGACTCCCATAACCTTCTTCTGTTCTGAAACATTCCCTCCTCCAATAGTAACCCGAGCTTCAGGGATTTCTCGACTCCCACAACCTTCTTCTGTTCTGAAACATTCCCTCCTCCAACAGCAACCCGAGCTTCAGGGATTTCTCGACTCCCACAAATCTTTGAAACTATGTCCTAAAACTTATTCCAGGATCAAAAATAGTCCTCCTACAATCCCTAGGCTGAGATTGTGGAAGAGAGGGCCTAATTCCACTTCCTCCAACTAGCCATACATTTCCTAGATCTGGAAGAAATCCATGTCGCTTCCTTTTACCGAGGCCTCGTTTCTTGATCCTTGGTTTACTCTTGTTGCAGGTATCATCTTGATTTGATGACTGCCATGTGACCTGGTTCCTGGTCCAATGATGCGAGGAGATATTGAATAAGACATCCTGAATATCAAAATATTTAGGGCATTCTTCATTGCTTCGGTGTTGGTGAAGAACACTCCTCCCGATGTCAGTAGCTTCAGTTTGCAGTTCCACTCTTAGAATGCTCCTTGTATCCTGGCTTATCGTCGCAGCTGACCAGACATCTCTTACAAGTTTTGTCTCTGTGGGCCCATTTGACGACACACCAAAACAACTTGACAATAGCACTTCATCGTTTACCCACAAAGTGCATGATAATTTCTCTACTTCAGAAACCCTTGTTTTTACATGAAATGACTCATTCGACTCCTTAAACTGCATGACTTCATAGTCAACTTCCCAGTCAAAATTGTTCACATGACTGCGAGAATGACCCATTATTGGAACACGTGACTGACTTATGTAGTACTCATTAGGGGTTTCACACAATTGTGTATCACATCTCTCGTAGTAAGCACCTAAATGTGTGAAAGGGTAAATATAAGAACCGTTAGCCGAAAGGTCCTTCACTGGCCTTGTTACCACTTGCTTTGGTACTTCCTCCACTGCTGCCACTAGTTTCTCCCCAGTCGTTGCCAAGTCCTGTACTTGTGCCTCGACCTGTTTCCCCTTTTCCGCCAATTGGTTGTGGACTGACCTAAACTCGGTACTATAATGGTCAAATCTTGAGATAACATCATCCCTTAGTGATTTCATGTTATTCTCCATCTTTATCATGTTATTCTCCATTTTTTCCTCCATCTTTTCCATGCTAATTATTGAAGTGAATGATATTCTTAAATGAACCCTACCTATGAAGCATGCCTCGTATATTATAATATTATTAAAAGTATTGTTAAGCAATACTTGAAATTGTTAAATTCTCACTTGAATTGTGAGTATATTTGAATATACATATTTCTTTAAGCAAATAAGATTTTAACAACAAAATTTATTCTTTATAACATGTAACAATAATAAATAAAAAAAAAATAGTTCTGAGGTGGACAAAAAGTATTAATTCTGGTTTGGAAACTGAAAATTATTTGTCCTTCTTTAGTAATTTTAAGAATTATGCTTAATTATTTACATCCGTAACAGGATGTTTACAGATGGATTGGATCTCACCCGAAAATGTCCTTGCTCTGGTAAAAATGTTGAATCAAAGCTCCATATTTAACTCTCTGCCCTTAAATTTCCACCAAGATCTTCTTTGAGTGCTTCCACTCAACTTTCTTCACGAGTTTATACAGCTTTTAGAAGTTTTAGATGAATAACATTACCATGAACCTTTAAAAAAGATATAATTGAAGGATCCGCAGATCGGATCCTTCCTTACACTTTCGACGCCAATTTTAGAGAGTCACAACAATAATTAAGACAAAACACAAACACGTTAATTTTTGTTTAAAATAAACAATCACCGGCCTAGGAGAAAACATTCGCCGGGATTTGTATGCAAGAATAAAGCAAACAATCTTAATTATTTGGAGATTGGGGGTATTACTAAAAAGATAATGATACATTTTTTACAAAGAAACATAATTCATCTTTAAAAATTAATTCAAACTTGGCACCAAACAAAAAAACAAAACGAGAATAATAATTTCTTCCGCTAGGGGCAATTAATGTTTCAAGAGACAGCCAGATGCTATAAGTGTCCAAGAACATAAAATAAACAAATCGAATAGTTCCGAAATAAACCACTCTCTGGAGCAGATAGCGTTAAAATCACCTACCAACAAAATTAATAAACATGGCGGGTTGGCAGTTTATGAATAAAAATAAAAATAAAGAAAGATGATTTACTATAGTGAAATAAAGGTAAGTAGATTATATGTATAACATATATTTTAATTGTACATGAATAAATAATGAATATTCAAAACTTTAGGAGTTATGAATGAAATTTAAATCAAATAAACAGTAAAATTGACAACGATATATATTTGAAGAATTTAATCAACTGATTATTAGATTTCTATTATAAGTAACTCTTTTAATCAAAAATAACATCACAGTTAGCAGTGCTAAAAATCTTCATTCCTCACCACCTTAATCATTTTGCAATAGATTTGTTCACAAAATGTATTTCTGTATTCAACTATTTCGCTAATATATCTTCTCATTTTGACAAGTGAAGTCGATTCACACATCTTACAAAAGTGACAAAACATATCAAGAATTTATTTCCGTAACAAACGAACTGTCAGAAAAAAAAAGACCAAAGTTACCATAAATTAAGTCTAGTCACAATGGCGGGTGTTACCCAACTTTTGTAAGTAAAAAAGAACATCATCCATCTTTGATTTAGTTTGGAGGGTTATTTATTTAACTTGGGAAGTTTACTTTGTATCTATTGAAATCAGAGCTTGATGTGTTCATATCTGCCAAAATATAAATTTCATAAACACTTTCAAAGAAATATATATTTCCCTAACTTTTCAAGTCTTGGTTGTCTATAGAAGTTTTAATATTAATATTTAGCACCGCGTCTTACTACCCGTTCGGGTTATACGCTTAAGTACTAATTACTCTAATGGATTAGGAATTGGGAAGGTTGAATTTAGAGGAAGTGAACCCGCATTTGCGTGGAGGGAGAGTGGAAAACCATTTAGGAAAAACCACCCCCAGTTCACCCGACCGAGATTCGAACCTCGATCTCCCCGTCCTCGGCGGTCGAGCTCAACACGACTGGCGCGTTAGCCAACTACGCCACCGAGGCGGTTCTATAGAAGTTGCTCTGGAAGTTAGCGCATTGAAAGTTCTTTTTTATAAAACATATTTTAATTTTATTAACAATTTTTTTAATGTATGGAAAGTATTCCGACCCTAGCTGATAGATTTCGTGTAATTTTCGCTCAATTTGACTAAATTATATTATTAGTTCTACGGTTGAGAGTTAATGTTTAACTTAGAATAAAGAGAGAACAAAATGAATGTTTTATTCTTTATAGATTCTAAATTAATATAAAGCAGTTTCAATAATAAAAAAGAGAACATTGTAAAGTTTGCTTACAGTGTATAAGAGAAGAAGAATTTAAATTACATTTGCTCTGAGAAACTTGATAATTTATTCCTGAAAAACATAACATTATGTACAGTGAATAATATTATAGCCTTTATATATTCATTTATATTTTTGAAACTAAGATTTATTTAATTTTATGGATGGGTTGTTTCATTTCTTGGGCCCGTAGTTTCTAAAGTTAGTTCTTGGTTCCTCAGTTCTTACTTCTACCAGTAGTAAGTTTATATGCACGATGAAATCAATATTGTTTAATAGATTATTATTGAAGTTAATACAGTCCTAAGGCTGCAGCCTTATTGAAGTGATATATCCCAATAATACGGTGTTTCTTATGAAAATAGAAGTTCTAATGCTCCAAACCCACTAAAACAACACTTAATTCTCTTGAAACATTATGTTGTGAACCTGTTATAATATGACTATTTGCTTAAGGAAAGTTAGCTCTATATTTTTCACAGCCATTGACTTTGATCTCAGAACTGTGATAACTAGCGTGGCGCGTCGTTGAAATGTTTACTCCTCCATTTTGCCGATAACTATTTCTTAAATAAAGATGGATATTTTTGTAGGTCCGCAACACGTCTCAATGGTCTGTCTGATACGTGGCCCCCTTAATGGGAAATAAATTAAATATTAATTTAATTATATTTAAAATATAATTGATTTAAACTTAAGTAAACTCACATCTGTGCGCACATATAATAAACTCCAAGCTCATCTAATCTGGCTTGCAAATGAAGTGGAAGTCGGGATTCATATACATGATGAGCCCATTGACTTTTCCCCTAATGGTTTCCCACTCTCCCTCCAAGCAACAGCGGGTTCATTCCCACTAAATTATAAATTCCTAATATCTACACCATTGATGGAAATAAGCGAGAATGCGCGATGGGTGATAAGGCGCTGTGCAAGTGAAATAAAACCCATTCATTTGTTTTCATACAACGAAACACATAAAAAAATGAATGAATTATAACTTAAATTGGTAAAACTTCCAAAAAGTGCAAAAGAAACTTTTACAGTTTAAGCCTCGGTGTCAATTAGACTATCGTAATGAACTAAAGTTGATAAATTTAGTACCGTCATAATTAAAAAGAGTTCAAGATAGTTAATAATAGAGGCCTTATATTGTTACTATCATAGAATCTAAATGAATAAAGAGGAAATACAATGGATTTGAAAGCTAATTATTGGAGTAATTAAAAGAGATTTAGGAGCGAAGGAGAGTTAACACAAGAAGGGAAAAACACTTTTTAATTGGTTACTATTAGCAAAGAGTCGTGTCAAAAATTCGATGACTTGAATTAATTACTCTAACCGAGTAAGAAAGTAATTTAATTTAAGTAATCATTCTTACAGAAGAACTTTAATTGCTGTGTATTTGGATTTATGGTGCTAATACCTCTGGGCTTTGACAGACGTGGATTTAAGTTTAAAACTTGATTCAGTTGGCTGGTATATTAATTAAAAACAATCATACCAAGGGTATTTATGGTTAACTTTTCAAACACATGATTGTGTTAGTAAATATATATATATATATATAATATATATATATATATTATTAAGGGTTATTGAATCATTTATATTATAATCTCCTGATACCTCATTAATTATATATCCTACAAACAACTCTCTTCTTCATGGTTAAATTTACAGTTATACTGTAAATCCTAAACAGTAATTTGGAAAAGACCCTCAGTGATTTGGAGACCCTAATTGATATTACCTTCGTTGATGTGAATAACCTAAGCTTGGTCAATTTGAACACCCTCGTTGATCTGGAGAACTTCATTGATTTGGAGAACCCAGTTATTTGGAAACCCACTGCTGTTTGGACACCCACGGTGATTGGGAAACCCGCAGATATTTGGAGAGACTCATTGATTTGGGGACTGTCATAAATATTGATCACCTAGGTGGTTTTGCATTTTGTAGTCCTAGGTAATGTAATGATCCTAGGTGATTTAAAGACTCTAGGTTATGTGAGAATCTAGGTGACGTAGAGACTTAAGAAGTGGCTATCCCAGGTGATTTGATGATCTTAGGAGGTGTGATGATCTTAGGTGATGTGGAGATTTTGAATATTTGGCTATCCAAGGTGATGTGGCGATCCTAGGTGATGTAGTGATCCTAGGAGTTTTGGCAATCCCGGGTAGTGTGGCGATCCTTAGCAATATGGTGATCCTTGGCAATGTGGTGATCCTTGGCAATGTGGTTATTCTAGGAGTTGTGGTGATCTCACTTGATGTGTATATTTTCTAAGAAGTGTCTATACGAGGTGATGTGATGATCCTTGGCAATGTGGTGATCCTAGGAAATGTGGTGATCCTAGGAAATGTGGTGGTTCTAGGCAATGTGGTGGTTCTAGGCAATGTGGTGATCCTAGCCAATGTGGTGATCTTAGCCAATGCAGTGATCCTAGCCAATGTGGTGATCCTAGCCAATGTAGTGATCCTAGGAAATGTGGTGATCCTAGGCAATGGGGTGATCCTAGCCAATGTGGTGATCCTAGGAAATGTGGTGATCCTAGCCAGTGCAGTGATCCTAGTCAATGTGGTGGTTCTAGGGGATGGGGTGATCCCAGGTAGTATGGTGATTCTAAGCCATGTGTCGATCCTATGTGATGTAGGGACCCTAGGAAATATGAAGACCCCAGTCAATGTGGGGACCCTGAGTCGTAAGAAGACCCTAAGCAATATGGAACCCTTGGTGATGGGAGCTTTGTAGTTTGTATGAGAGTTCTAATCTACCCTGCAGGAGGTCAGTAAATTAAATACTTCAAAGGAACCCAAACATCGCAAAAAAGCCCTTTGAGGTCCTCAATGCTTTGATTATTTGTCTACGTACTTGTATATATACATACATTACTTGAGTTTTTCTCTAAGTGTATGGTGGTACAGTGTAGGTATTCATTATCTGTTTTTCTTACAGTTCAGCCTTTTTAATTTAATTTCCTAGTGAAAAGGGCCTTAAGAGCACTCAAAGCGTTTCACACAAGCGTCACTAGTGGGTAAGGAATGTGAGGCGGAGTTTAGGATTCCTTCCACCCCCCGAATAAACTGCTCAAATCAAACATTCCTTGTACCTTAAAAGAAACAGAAAATGCACCCGGAAATATGTTAAATCAACACTGCACTTAAGAGAGGGAGAAAGGAGAAATACCTATTATTGTGTAGAAAGAGGTTGAAAAATATAGGGGGAAGAGAAATAGATGCATAGCCCTATTGGATGGAAATAAACTAGATGATAACTTATATTTGGAAGTAATATGAGAATGACATGTAATTTATTTATTTATTTATTTAACACCACGTCTTAATACCCGTTCAGGTTATACGCTTAAGTACTAATAACGCTAATGGATTAGGAATCGGGAAGGTTGAATTCAGAGGAAATGAAACCGCATTTGCCTGGAAGAAGAGTGGAAAACTATTTAGGAGAAACCACCCCCAGTTCATCCGACCGATATTCGAACCTCGATCTCCCAGTACTCGGCAGTCAAGTTCAACACGAAACTAGCGCGAGTACCCTTTCACACCAGAGATGTTTTATCGCGCGAATAAAAGTTCGCGCGATCAGTTCTGACGTACCTTTCAGTCGAGAGGGAAAAACCCGCTTGTTGCCCATTCATTGACGTTCAGTAGCGCTTTAGACCTGGTGTAGGAAACATCACGGCTGACAGCGTGAACCATGTGACGGCTGCATATCTTTTGTTTCGCAGAGTAACCAAAAGAAGAAATAGAGGGTGGTTCTGGTTACACCCTATAATTAGTTGTAGATTACTTGAAGGTGAGTTTAGTTTAAATTTTGTTAAGCTACGCCAGTATTACGATAAGTTTTTCAAATATTTTCGCATGTCAGTGGCAACATTTGACGAATTACTGCATTGTTTGTCACCGAGTTATTGAAATATGATACAAATATGAGAAATTCAATCTCACCATCAGAAAAAGTGGCAGTTACGTTAAGGTAAGGAAGGTAGGGAACTTTGCTTGTCAACTTAATAGATGTAACCATTGAAAAGTGCATAAATAACATTGTTGTATCTTAATCATGTGCATTGAAGGCCTAATTTCAATTGTGTATATTATAATGGCAATGTAACTCAAATTATAGATGCATGATAGTTTTATACACACATGTATATTCTTACACACACATATAATATGTGTGTTTGTGTGTGTGAGTGTATCTTGTGCAGAGTTTATTAAAGCTATGAGAAAATATTGATTTATTTGCATTAGTTGAAATAAAATTAGGTAGAATATTTTATTAAAACAACCTTAGAATTGTTATCACAAGCCATCGATACGTTCTACCTCGAAGAGCTCCAACAGTAGAAAGAGCGCGCGATTTACTCCCTCTCGTCTGAAAGAATACATTTGACTCAATGTATCTCAAGGTCGATGTGCGGTATTTTTCCCGCGTGACCAATAATATCGTCTCTGGATACAAGCGGCTGTTCTAGACCGGTGGCGCGAGAATTTTACCGCACGATATTTCTCTCCCTGTGTGAACGCTCACATTTGAACCAATATATCTCAGCGGTTAAAATTCACGCGATATAATACCTCTCGTGTGAAAGGGCACTAAAGACAACTACTCCACCGAGGCGGGTGACATAATTAAAAGAGTGTAATTGAAAAATATAGGTGATAGAGCTACTGGAGACTATAGGTGAGGGAGCTACTGATTAATATAAGTAAGAGAGCTACTGGAAAATATAGGCGAGGAATCTATTGGAGAATATAGGTGAGGGAGCTACTGATTAATATAAGGAAGAGAGCTACTGGAAAATATAGGCGAGGAATCTATTGGAGAATATAGGTGAGGGAGCTACTGATTAATATAAGGAAGAGAGCTACTGGAAAATATAGGCGAGGAATCTATTGGAGAATATAGGTGAGGGAGCTACTGATTAATATAAGGAAGAGAGCTACTGGAAAATATAGGCGAGGAATCTATTGGAGAATATAGGTGAGGGAGCTACTGATTAATATAAGGAAGAGAGCTACTGGGAAATATAGGTGATAGAGCTACTGGAGACTATAGGTGAAGGAGCTACTGATTAATATAAGTAAGAGAGCTACTGGAAAATATAGGCGAGGAATCTATTGGAGAATATAGGTGAGGGAGCTACTGATTAATATAAGGAAGAGAGCTACTGGAAAATATAGGTGATAGAGCTACTGGAGACTATAGGTGAAGGAGCTACTGATTAATATAAGTAAGAGAGCTACTGGAAAATATAGGTGATAGAGCTACTGGAGACTATAGGTGAATGAGTTACTAATTAATATAAGGAAGAGAGCTACTGGAGACTATATATGAGGGAGCTACTGATGAATATAGGGGAAAGAGCTACTGGAGAATTTAACTGAGGGAGCTACTGGATACTATAGGTGAGGGAGCTACTAATTAATATAAGGAAGAGAGCTACTGGGAAATATAGGTGAGGGAGCTACTGGAGAATATAAGGGCGAGAACGATTGGAGAAAATGGGAAGAGAATTACTTGGTAATACAGGTAAGCAACAGCATAAAATGAGTTGGTGACTTTTTTTTATGGATGAGTAGCTGGATAGCCTAGTACAGGTAAGTAACTGAAGAGTAACGGGATAATATAGTCCTGAAATAGAAATGGCGTAAGGTCGATGCCATAGTCAAGCGTGTTAATAATCCCTTGTGATACGAACTAATCTGATAATCCTCTGAAAGATTGTTGTTTGTAGCCTGGCATAGTCCGTAACAATACGTTACCAGTGACTTATTATAGTTCGTCAATGTGTGTGTTCGTAAGTGAAAACCAACCAACGTGAGCGCTGTACCCAACAGCATATTATTTTAAATTATAATCGAAAAGAAAACATTACTGAGCGATAATATTATCTAATATAATGTTGGATAAATTGCTTTTCATTCCCTGAAGACAAATTTTATCTCCAAACAAATGTTTAAAGGGATATTTCCATCCTCTACCAGATCGATGAGAGTCGTTCCAAAAAAGGGTTGGATTTATAAGTTCGCCAAAAATTATTTCTGCCATTTGAAATAGAACAATTCTAGCTGGGTGGGCTTTATCTGACACCTTTATAAGTTACTGGATCTACTTTCACGTATTCATACGACAGGTCACGTGATCTGATTCTGTTAATTTGGAACAATACTAGTCTAGTAATACTGAGGAAATAACAATAAAAATAAAACATAAATCAATGTTGAATGAAAAAACTCTGTTAGTAGTTTCTATAAAAGCTCATCTTACGAAAATTAGACTATATATATGTATGTATACATATAGATTGGACATTTAAGCTCAGTTGGTAGCGTGTCTCTCTACTAAGCTAAGGGTCCCGGGTTCGACTCCTGGCATGGCCGAAAAATTTATCGTTGGTGAAATGTGAATTTACCCTTTCACAGTGATGAATTAACGGCAGGGGACTGGATGGTGTGTCTGTCCTAGTCGTATGTTGAATTATAAGGCATATTATGGTACGACAGGCCTAGCAACTCGATAGTGGAAAACAATATATTTATAGCATGAATAAAAAACTGACCCAGGCCACAGGCTGGCAACACTAATGGCTATATATATATACACAAATGGATTTACATATTAACTATAAAAAGTATGTATATATAAATATATATATACATTTTTATTTATATATAACTAGTGAGAATAGTGAGAACGGTAAAGTACTATGTAATTTGTACTTGTAATGTACTTAAAAATAGTAAGATGGCGTTCAGACTATTTTCTGTTTCCTAAAACAATATTCGTACAATATCTTGATGCTTATTCAATATGGACACCTATAGGCCAACAAACCACATAAGTGGACACATAAACTAAGGCGTCAATTGCGTCTGGTCAGGTTTTACAGCGATGAGGGGCCTGATATTTGAACTGCGGCCGAGAGTACTTAAGTATGTGTTCTTTTCACACAAGTTATAGAACAATTACTCTTATGTGTACCCCCTGATCACTCACTAATCAATCAGTGTAAATATATCGATATACCGGCTGGTTAGTTTATTTATTTAGCACCGCGTCTTACTACCCGTTTAGGTTATACGCCTAAGTACTATTTACGCTGATGGGTTAGGATTTGGGAAGGTTGGATATAGAGGAAGTGAAACCGCATTTGCGTGGAGGTAGAGTGGAAAACCATTTAGGAAAAACCACCCCCAGTTCACTCTACCGAGATTCGAACGTCTATCTCCCCGTCCTCGCAGTCGAGCTCAACACGACTAGCGTGTTAGCTAACTACGCCACCGAGGCGGGTAAGGCTGGTTAGTTGGACGTGATGTAATAATATATAATATACCGTATTCAAAAATACAGCTTAAATATCAACACACAAAAATGGATACACATTAAAAATCTTTTGCTATGCACTTACCTCCCTTTATTCCTTTATTTCTCATCCCTGTGTTCATGATGTCAGTTTGAAACTGACAAAGCCCTACGACCCTTCAAAGTTTGAAGGCCAACTTGTCGGTGTGTGGATATCAAAAATATGTATCAAAATCCTTGTGCTTCTTTCTTGAGTGGTAAGAATTGCTTTGTTTTAGAGTTAGATCTAGTCCTTCTTTAATTTTCTAGATTACGAATCCAAATCTTAAATTTTATTATGAATCTTGAATCCAAATTCGAAATTCTTTTTAAAAAAATGTAGGCCTACAGTTTTAGCTAAGGGGAAAATATTTAAAATTAAATTTAAAAAAAGCTGTTTAAGTATAGGTGCAACATACAATTTAAATAATGTTTGTCATGTAGATTATATGGTAAACAACAAAGCAAACATTATTTACTAAATTAATCATTTTTTTGTTGCCCTTGCAATAATTATACTTTTTTTTTTTACCAATTGCTTTAAATTGTTATATAAAATAAATGACTTCATAATTGAATTTGAGATAATTTTTTGAGATCTTTATCTATCTCTAATCTCTCAAATACCATATGATTCTAGGGATATCAGGACTCTAGTATTTTCAATAAAGTGTTATTCAAGATCGTTTGTGTTTCTCATTTAACTAGCTAAGAGTGTCGATCACTAGTCCACAGAGCTCTGGTTTGATTCTAAATGGTGCTAATAAAGTAATTTTCTATGTGTAGGCCCATATGACTTCGTTATAATAAATAATGGCCTCTAGGAAATGGGGTTGTGTGAATGTGATATTAGACGTGAGTCTCCGAATTAAATCAGTGTGTAAGTCGTGTTCTCTTTGGTCTGTGTATTTAGAAAATATATGTTAAATATTATATACCAAGTAATATTTTTCTTTATAATAGATTCAAAGTAAATGGAGTTGTTTGCGCTTGAGACAGTATTTAAAATACGTCACGATCAGTTTTAGCTCATTTATTGTGTTTAGAAACGTGTCACTATATGTGTGAGATGATTTGCAGGAAAAAATATCTCAGCTATTTAAAGGAACATATGCAATAGAGATACCTCAAGCTTAATTTATTCTAAGACCCGCTTTGGTGGCCGAGTGGTCTAACGCGCTACTCTCGCAGTAGACTAGACTGCCGATGACGGGGAGATCGAGGTTTGAATCTCGGTCGGGTGTACTGTGGGTAGTTTTTGCTAAATGGTTTTCCACTCTCCCTTTATGCAAATGTGGGCATACTTCCTATTAATGTAGCCATACTAATCCTTAAAACCATTAGCGTAATTATTTCATAAGCGTATAACCCGAATTGTTAGTGAGATGCGGTGTTAAAAAAACTCTAAAGGTGCTAACACTAGAAACGTCATAATATGAATTACAATAAATCAATAATATATATTTACAATCTCGTGTCACACTCACGTATCGACTGCAGCGCTTGGTGGTTGAATCTGTCACCTTCCTCGGGTCTTCTGCATACTGGACATGTTAATAGCTCAATATTTTAATCAGGGCCGCCGCGGCGCAAGGGGCAGGCGAAGCGGTCAACCGGGCGCGGGGGCGCCGTGCCACTGATGCTGTTTTTTTTTAAATCATATCTATAAAACTTTTTTTAGATAATAATCGGTTAAGAATATTTGATAGTGTACTAAAATCCTACAGCGTTTCAGAACGATTTGTATCATTTTTATCATCCACTTGATTCCCATTTTTAAATACAAAACTGCGCAACTCCACGTGGCGGCCATATCCTAGATTTGTTGTTGAAATGCATAAAAATCATCCGTAAAATAAGCTTAGCTCTTTGACGCAATTTTAAAGCTATACAACCTTTTCCAGCATCTACAAAATGTTGAATAATTCATATTGAGCACGTTCAAAACTTTCCCTTTAAAATCCAGTGAAACACGATGGTATTTTGGATTTGACCCCCTTAAATTTGTGAACTACCAATTTGTCCAGATTCGTGAGCATCTTGTAAGTGTTTAATAAAACAGCAGTGATTTAAAGTTGTAATCGGAGTTCAAGTAACTTTCTAACTACTTGGATGATTTGACTTTCATTTTTACTCTTGTCAACTGTTACAGTCTTCTTTTTCAAGTAAGCATAGTGAGCAAGACGATGAAAAAAACTATTGAACTACCTGAATGCAACCAACTTTTGACTGATTGCTTCAATTTTGTAAGGGAATAATAAAGTTCAGGTTTTATGTCTGCAAATATTAGAGTGAAAGAAATAAACTCTGATTTGAAAATATAAACTAATTCTAAATAACACAGATGACTGAGAAATAAAAAACGAATGTTTGATTATGAAACTCTTGATGAAAATCCTCAACTTTTAGGGTAGAATATCAAAGACAACGTTTTCTACCCATTTATTGGTAAAATGATTGGAACCTTACAAAGGGGTTTTACTCATCTCTGATTTAACAATAAAACATGGGGATTTATCTATATTATGATTACTATTAGCAGCGCGTCTTACTACCCGTTCGGGTTATACGGACCTACGCTAATGTGTAATGGTAGGGTGATTGTCAAATGAAATTGAGGACCTACAGTTTAAGTGGTATCCGAACCACGGTGGAGGCCTGGCATTCCACACATTCACAAGTTTTGATTAATACACATCTTGTCAGAGGTGAAGGAAGGGTTTGGCTATCAAATAAATATGTGCCAGGACTGAGGATTGAACCCCCGACCCTCAGCACAGAAGTCTGACACCTTACCCCTGGACCACCAGGTCACACAATTTATCTATAATAATACTTAGCACCGCGTCTTACTACCCGTTCGGGTTATACGCTTAAGTATTAATTACACTAATGGATTAGGAATTGAGAGGGTTGAATTTAGAGGAAGCGAACCCGCATTTGCGTGGAGGGAGAGTGGAAAACCATTTAGGAAAAACCACCCCCAGTTCACCCGACCGAGATTCGAACCTCGAACTCCCCGTCCTCGGCGGTCGAGCTCAACACGACTAGCGCGTTAGCCAACTACGCCACCGAGGCGGGTAATTTATCTATAATATAAAATAACTGTCAGAAAAATATCAGCTGCTCGATCTTTGCTCAGAGCTAGAGCTTATTGTGTGCAAATATAAAATCCAACCCATCGCTACCTGTCCAGGTTAACCAGACTAATTGATTAGGAATGAGGAAGCTAGAAGGTAACATTTGCGTGGAGAGAGCGTAGGAAACATTTTCATGAAAACCACCTTCAGTATACCTCAGTTTTAGCTTCTGTGGTGCTGACTGACAGCTCACAGCTGACTTCTGACGGCTTTGAAAAGCTACCAGACCAAATTATGTATCCCTACGCCGAGCCATATGATCTGCAAAAAACATGTCTTTAGCAGTTGTCACTTCTGACAGTCAAAATTTTAGGTATATACCTAAATGTTGACTGTCAGAAGTCAGCTGTGAACTGTCAGTCAGCACCAAAGAAGCCACGGGGCTACTGTACACTAGGATGAAATTCTAACCCTGATCTCCCCATCACCGGGAACCGATACTAAACGAGTTGGACATTTAGACCAGGTGCCTATTGATGCATTTTTTTAAATATAAAACGCCCAGGCTTTAGTTTATTTTGTTCTCATTGTGTGGGTTTTTTATAAAGAAATATATATATATATATATATATATATATATATATATATTCCTTTGTGGTGTAACGTAGAACAGAAGAAGGGTTTGTAAACAAAGACTACATTTAATAAACAAAATTAACAAACGGTAGAAAAATATATCAAACACATAGTTTGCAATTTTTCTATTTTTATTTTTTCTTCTTGCTTGTCCTTTTAAACAAAACAGCTCCAAGGGTAAAAACAAAAGGAAATTGAATGTCAAGAGTTATCTTTGCTTGTATCAGGACCTGTGTATCACTTGGGTCTGTGAACAAGATAATAAGGAAGATAAGAAGAGAAAGTCATCATAACGAATAGGAAAAATGGATGAGGCAAGTCGAATAAATACATATCAAGAAGTCATCAGCCTTGCAGACTAAGCTGATGTTTTTATTAAAATCTTTACGAATATATGCTCACCAGAATCGTTAGCGCTATCCAATTTTAATATATGTTTCTACGACTGTCTATAAATTCCTCCTTTTCTATTTCTCTCCCTTCCCAACCAAAAGTCGACCTTGAAGGAGATAATGAGTAGAAAGAAAATGTCGTGACACCCTCTCAAAAAAAGTCACACCTCCGTACTAGCGCTTTCTAGTGGTGTGTAATGGAACTAATTCTTGAATGTCTTTTTTTTTTAGCACCACGTTTTACTACCCGTTTAGATTATACACATATGTATTAATTACTCTAATGATTTAAGTATAAGGAAGGTTGGATTTAGATAAAGTGTACCCGTATCTGCATGGTGGTAGAGTGGAAAACTTTTTTTTTTAGAACTCATTACAACCGACTGGAATTTGAACTCATATCATGTCTCCATGTGATCGACAATCTAGTATAACATGATAGAAATGCCTTAGACCATATGACCATCGAAGTGTGTTGGAATCTCAAATAACCGTAGAGATTCTGTCCATTTGATAGCGTGTTCTTTGGGTAGCCTATATAATATGTTACACCCCAATAGATAGACTGCTTATTTCATGACTTGGGCAAATTTCTGCTCATTCCGTGAAATGGTTTCTTCAGTTGACCATTTCATGAACTGCGCAAAAATTGTATTAACTATTGCCCATTTAATGAACCGAAACTTATACCATCTACTACACGCTTAGCTGAAATTCCTTTTAAGATTATAAATTAAACTTACCCAACCTAACCTTACCTAGCCTTCCATTCTAAAACAATTAAAAGTTAATTTGCGTCCTTTTGTACAGGCGTGCGTTTCTTGACGCGAGACAAGCGCGACGCGTGTCCTGGACGTTTGTTTCTATACAGGAAACATAGTCCGTACGTCATGAGAAGGGTGAGAGAGAGAGAAAAAAACATAGCCCAGGTTTGCCGGTCCTTTTTTTTCTACCCCTCGTGATGGACTCGTGCGTTAGCTTCCTCACAGTGCTGCCATTTGAGAACAAATAAACCGCTAGACAATATAACCCCAACCACAAACAAGAAATGCAGTACCTGCCACAGAGGTACACTTAGACTTGTATTGAGATACACTGAGGTTTCAACACAAGTGGCGTAGAGGTTGGTTGAGGTTTGTTGACCTGCAGTCGCGCCCTCACTACGACACGAAAGCTGACGCCTGTATAAAATACTCCAATGAATATAATGTATCTTGGATCGTCTTGCGTCATTTTGGACGTGGCGCTCTTAGGTTACGGCGACATATACCTCAGTTTTAGCTTCTGTGGTGCTGACTGACAGCTCACAGCTGACTTCTGACGGCTTTAAAAAGCTACCAGACCAAATTATGTATCCCTACGCCGAACCATATGATCTACAAAAAACATGTCTTTAGTAGTTGTCACTTCTGACAGTCAAAATTTAGGTATATACCTAAATGTTGACTGTCAGAAGTCAGCTGTGAACTGTCAGTCAGCACCAAAGAAGCCATGGGGCTACTGTACTTTTCAGATAGCGCCGACACGAATGACGCGCGGCAGATTACAAACGCACTCATTGCCCTCTGTGTATTTAGAGAATGCGCGTCACCATGTCACTGTAAAAAAAAAGTCCATATTAAACACGTTATTCGCTTGTCCATTTAACGGAGCGGGTAAAAACTCATCCAGTTCATGAAATGGATAACGAATGGAGCCTCTCATTTCATTGAAATAACCAGTACAGGCGCTGCACAAATCGTGACCGGGTCTATTTTTTTTTGTCCCAGTTCATGAAATGGTCAGGAGGAAAGGATAATTCACAGAATGGGCAGAAATTAGCCTGATTCATGAACTGTACAGTCTCACAAAAGGAGTTGAACATATGCACTCAATGACCGAGTTGGTCCTATCACCATATTTGAATGCAAAGTGTTGCGTTACCGTGTTCTTGGTGCATCTAAATCACGATTAAGTTGTCGATTCTTTGAGTACCAGTATAAGTACCTATCCAGGCTATCCACTTATTTATGATTATGGACTATACACGGTGAAGGTGGAATGTAGAACAATTGTACCCGTATTTGTGTAAAGGAATAGTGGAACACTATCTAATATAAAGCACACTTAGAACTTCAAATTGGTATTCAAACGCTAACGCCTTAGAATGTGTGCCCATCGGTGCAGATTCTATGAAGTTAATACACTTTTTAAGTTCATACTTTTTAACATGGGGACTATTTAATCAACGAACATCAGCAGGGATGAGGTAGTTAGAGGGAAAAGTTCTGTATTTATATGGTTTGGAAGGGGGGATGGAACTGTTATAAAGCATGTGTAGAAAACCAAATCCCACCCTCCTTCCACCAATGTTTCTTGTCGAGATTGAAACTGTGATGTCATTGCTACCATAAATAGTAATACAGTCTCTTGCGAACCTGATGCCTTATACCACATGAACAATGTTTCCGCAGCCACTTTTCCAAGAAAATAGTGTTATTTAAATAGGAATAACTTTAGTTGGCAATACGTTACTAAACCTAATTGTTTACAGGATGTCCCGACATAATACACCGACAAACTACCACTCACCACTCTGGAGGATGGCAGGGTCTTCTCCACTCCCCACCCCCCAGTGGCAGGCCAGTTTTACCCCATTAGGTTAGGTTAGGTTAGGTTAGGCTAGGTTAGGTTAGGTTAGAATAAAGTGTTAAGTGGCCCTTCGAGTGATCACGTTTGTCGAGTCCCAAACGATTTTCAGTTGAAGGTGAAGGAGCGGATGCAAGAGGCTAAGAAAAGTGTCCGAGAAGAAGACACGTCAATTACCAAGCTTTACAGCGATACTCTTGGCAATCTTCTCGACAAAGGTAACTTTGTGCCCTGTTTTATAATATATTGTATAGTTTTGGAATCCTTTCAGATACCTTGTTAATCTTGAAGCAAGCTTGTACATTTGACCTTCTAAGCTTTTTTCAAGAACTATTCATGCTTTCTATGCTGTCTGGGGATGAATGAATCAGAACTATCAAGTGACTGAAAAAATGCTTGCTCTAGCATAACTAAGAAATCAAAATCATACACAAACAAAATTGACGAGAGCTTAACCAGAGCTTATTTTAAACACGCCAACATGACTATAAACAATATATAGTCATTTTGCCAGTCCAAAGCCTGGTTAAAGTGTGATGGAAATCTGCTGAACTAAAGAAAATCATAATTTCGGCAAACATTTTTATGCATTTTCATGTACATAGTGGTACGTTTTGTCGCATGGTAAATAATCAAGAGTCATTAGAAGACCCTTCGCAGTGGTACGTTTTTGTCGCGTATTCTGTTTACAGACGTCATATTTGCAGTAGCATAGCTAAAGGGCTGGTGTGGGCAGTCAGCCCCGGGCGGCACTTTTGGTCTACTGCAAAGAAAATAAAAGTTTTTAATTTTAGGGGTAGTACAAGACGTCAGGACGTAATTTTAATAAATATTTATATTATTTACTATTAAAAGAAATAAAAAGTAAATAAATAACAAAACACTTAAATTTCCCTATAATTCAAATTCTTATAAATTAAAGTGAAAAGTGGAGGGAAATACTTACAAGATTGTTGGATATGATTGGATTCCTACCTAAACAGAATTTAGCCTTACGGGATCATTGAGAAGGAATTTACTATGAGACTAATACTGCATCTGAATCAACGGGAAAAAGAGGATTTTTTTTTAGAATTAGTTTTTTTTTGTGAAATACGATCCAGTGCTACGTGAACATGTTCTAAAAATCAAAATAGGGAAAAAGTTTGCTAAATCCTATATTTCACCTATTATTCAGAACGCGTTTATAGAAATTTTGGGTGAAAAATTAAGAATCTAAGTTATCAAGCTAGTAAAAGAAGCCAAGTACTTTTCTATGATATTCGATAGCACTCCTGATTATCTCTTAAGGATTAAACGAGCTAGGTTTTGCGTTACGTTATGATCGATGGAAATAAAGTGAAGGTAGTAGAACCCTTTGTTGATTTAATTGAAACAAAAGGTAAAATTAACCACGAATAATATTTCAACTAGGATTGTGCAAAAATTAGGAAATGACGGAATTGATATTGAACATTCTAGAGGCCAAGCATATGATAGTGCTGATTTGATAGTTGGTCGACATAGTAGCGTTCAGAGACGTATCAAGGTACTTAATAGAAAAGCAGAATTTGTCAACAGTAAAAATCACACGCTGAACTTGGCTAGTATTCATGAAGCTTCGGTTGCTGCGAATTCTTTTACCTGTTTTTTTTTTGGAACTGAGGAGAAATTTGACACACTTTTTTTTCTTCCTTGACCCATTTCTGGGATATTCTGACTTAAGTCACTGGTCAAAGTGTCAAGCCCGTAGTAGAAACTCAATGGAGTGCTAAGGGGCAAGCTGTGAGTAATGTAATATATATATATATATATATATATATATATATATATATATATATATATATATATAAAACAATATTAACAGCTTGCCCTTAGCACTCCATCGAGTTTCTACTACGGGCTTGACAGGCCCAGAAAGCACAGAAAGGGAAACGATTGTAACGCACCAAGCAGCAAGCCAGCATCTGATCTGGTAATTTCTTTTTCACAAGTTAATTGTTCTAACGCACTTAAGATGTTCAAATATATACATATAGAACAGTTTAGTTAGAACATTTTCAACAGTTTCAATCGATTTTCAAATATATATAATATATATATTTGAAAATCTTAAGTGCGTTATAACAGTTTCAACAGCTTCAATCGATTTTCAAATATATACATATATTTGAAAATCTTAAGTGCGTTAGAACAGTTAACTTGTGAAAAAGAAATCACCAGGTCAGATGCTGGCGTGCTGCTTGGTGCGTTACAATCGTTTCTCTTTCTGTGCCTTCTTGGCCTGTGGAAATCCGTCCTTCTATGAATTAACTACACATAGGCTTACTTTAAACAAAAAGAGTGAGTGTACAACAAAGTGATATAAAACTTGAGACTTTGAAAGTATTTTTAACTAAAAATAGGGAAGAACTTGTTAACAATTCATTAGCCTATTCCAAATAAATTTGTGATGATCTTGGAATAGTCATGGAGCGTCAACGTCGATGTAGAAAAAAAAAAACTGATGGCTGATGAAGAATCACGAGATGCTGAATTGGTATAAGAAAATGAACTGAGTTGAGAAGAAAAAAAGGTTTCTTCACTGGACAGAATGGTCCAATAAATTACTCTCAGATTTCAACAGCTTCATGTTCTTACTGAGAAATATGCTTTTCTCACTCCGTTGAATCTTTTGATTGACTAATACGAGTGTCAACTAAATAATGACTACCGGTACGATGAAATTTATAAGGAAGAGTTCCCCGTTGAGAGAAAAATACTTCAGAGTTTTATTGTTGTTGTTGCTGCTGCTACGCAAGACGAAACAGAGACTTGGAAGGAAAATCCTCATGAGATTTTGCAATTTATTCAAAAATACAGTCTTGGAATATCGGTTCCAAATATTGTAATACTTCTATGACCCTTTCCTCATAACTGCTATTATTGTTGCTGTCTGTGAACTGATTTTTTCTAAATTAAAATTAATCAGGAATTACTTAAGATATACAATGAGTACCTTACGGTTAATAAATCTTGCCATACTTTCTATAGAACAGCAACTAACAGACGAAATATACTTCAATAATATCATCGACAATTTTTCTAACAAAAAGCAAGAAAATAACATTGTATAATGTTGTAATTTAATTGTTCACGTTAGAAATAAATAAGGCGTTTTATTCCCCCCCTCCCCCATTCTTAGTTTTGACTCTTTGTTGGAGTATAGGCTGTATTGAGAGGGCTTCAAATTCAGGGATAACCCCGGGCGGCACAATTTATAACTACGCCACTGCATGTTTGTGCATTTTGTAGAGCATAAATGATAGTCTGAACACAAAATACATAAAAAAATTTTTATATGCAATTACAAATTCAATTTGATTGAGAAGCCTCTTATAATTTTGATGAGGTTTGACTCATATATACAAGTAAGGTCAGAACATTGTAAAGAGAGTAGAAGGGTCGAAGGTAGCACCAGATAGAGAAATACTTCTGAGTGTCTTAGCTTGTGACGTCACTCAGAACACAAATCATTGCGTTTCATGCACAAAGCTATATGGAAGACAAACTAAGTTGTAAAAAGATCGGGTCTAATTTTGGAAATTCAAATTATAAATAAACCATTAAAATCCGCACCAATGTATAGTTAACGTCATTACTTTACTTATCAAAAAAACGTTTATTTGACTTTCTTCTTATTAAAATATAACTGTTGTGTACCTGGTGACGTAAACAATGACATAATCAAATTTCTACAAGTGGCGTTACCTTTCTATTCGCCTTAAATTTGGTCAGAAATACTTGAATATAACAATATGGCATCCAATTATATTCAG
The DNA here is from genome assembly GCA_033556935.1 of Timema podura. Taxonomy (NCBI): domain Eukaryota; kingdom Metazoa; phylum Arthropoda; class Insecta; order Phasmatodea; family Timematidae; genus Timema; species Timema podura. Next base: position 87,086,042 of record JAVRXN010000008.1, on the reverse strand, counting down.
GATTTGTTAAAAAGTACAAAGCTCTTATTTATAAACTTTTCAATTAATTTTAATTTTATATTTTGGCATACATAAAAAAGTTACCCTAATAATATGAAATCATAAAGTTAAATCTGTGGGGAGTACTTTACTTTACATTGCAAAAATGAAAAAAATTGTTATAAAGTGTGTGCAGTAGACTAGATCTTAAAGTTTTTTTATCTCCAAAATTATGAAAACATGTCTACTGTGGAGTGCATGGAACATAGCATTCATAGTCTCATGGAAGGTGAATTATGAGATATCAGTGCAGTGTGTATAGGGAGGTTATATTGGTGTGAGGAGTGGGGAAGGGGGTTCTAAATACTTCTGACCTCTGTCGCAAGAACAACCCACCACATTTCTCTCACAGTGGGGGCATATATCATCCTGTGGAATCAACACCTTCCCCGCCAACCCGTTTTATTTCGTGGGCAGAAACAGGAGAGAGAAAATATCTCACCGAACACTTTATCCATTCACTCCGTTTGCTTTTCCTTTCTCTCTTCCTCGCCACTTCAATTTCAATCTCTTCTCTCTCTCTTTTATCCAATTCGCACGTGTCATTACAGTTTGTGGTTTCCAAAAGCTAAACGTGGCAATTTATCTTATTCTATGGACATATTAGACATATTTAGAATGTGAGAGGATATTATATGCGCATATAACATATATTTTTTAAAGTTATTTCGAATCTAGCGCAATTGAAACGGAATTAAAAATTGTAAGTCGTAATCGGGTATAGTCGCTGATACTAATACTTCTATTGACCTTGTTTATTGCTGACGGCAGACTCCAGGTTTGATTCCTGGTTGGGTTTACTGAAGGGTTTACAACTATAATTTAAACTTTGTACCATCAATATTATCCATAATAAGAGCTCCTCATCCCTTCCTCCTTAGATTAAATCACCAATATATTTTGTGTTTCGTAGTAACTTTATATAATTATATATTTTAAGTCACACAAAAACACACACATGCTTAGGTACATACATACATATACATTAATAAACGAATTAATAGATCCTCCAAACTATGTTCAAGAAAAAACGGATTTACTATCCTTCCAATAACTATAAAATGTATGCATAATTTATACATTTATACTATAAAATTTAATTCACTCTCGACGACGAACCAGTATAAAGTGAGATCGACACCTTAGACCATGGGACCACCAATTTGTGAGTCATTTAAAATTAGAATCAAATTAAATGTTGTACAATGAACATACATAGTTTTTATGACAGCTATTCTCGTCTCTAATATTTGGTAAGCTGAAAGCTTTGGGCCATTCCGTTCCTTTGACTTTCTGCCTCATTTGCGCCTTTTCCAGCCGTTTGGTTACGTCCTTGACTTGCCGCTGGTCCAGATGTTCGCAATTTTGCAGGATTTTACCCTAATTTGGGTCTCTGGGACCTCCACAATCCCTTGATACCTTCCGAGCTTTCAAATCCTAGTTTTACAAATTATTTTTTCCACCATCTATTAACAAACATGATAATTTGTTTTAATGATCCTTTACTGACTCGTGGTTTTCTATTGGTTGTTTTACTCATTGCTTAAGCTAGTTGCTTTATTAACACCATGTTGCTACTGATTATAAATACCTTTAAATCCGTAAGATTCTGTGGCTTCATGTTTGAATATTTATGAAATTTGAAGTTTTTGAGCATGCCCTTAGTGTAAAGCTATCATTAAAAAATATATATATATATGGAGATTATAACGTAGAACTCCAGGAATCACTGTTTACATTAATCAATTCACGTTTTAAATATATTATGTAGATAAGTACTGCTACCCAAGTATTTATAATAATAATAATATTTAGCACCGCGTCTTACTACCCGTTCGGGTTATACGCTTAAGTACTAATTACTCTAATGGATTAGGAATTGGGAGGGTTGAATTTAGAGGAAGTGAACCCGCATTTGCGTGGAGGGAGAGTGGAAAACCATTTAGGAAAAACCACCCCCAGTTCACCCGACCGAGATTCGAACCTCGATCTCCCCGTCCTCGGCGGTCGAGCTCAACACGACTAGCGCGTTAGCCAACTACGCCACCGAGGCGGGTCCCAAGTATTTAATCGTCACATAAACCATTGGTGCAACTGAATGAAAAAAAAAATTAAAGCATTTTAAATATGGTGCTACTCATGAATGTTAAAAATATAATGTATGAAGATGGTATCAAAATACATAAGTTCTAAGAAAAATTCATGAAGAAGGGAAACTTTTGAAAAGTATACAGCAAATAAGAGTTAACATTGTAGCAGGTATTATACTAAGACACTATAGTTTGACGAAAATTGAAGGAGATGTAGAAGGGAGAAATTCAAATGGGAAATCGAGACTTTAGTACATGAATCAGAGAGCGAACAATGTTGGCAGAAGAAGGTTCAAAGATGTGAAAAATTTGTCCCAAGATAATTAAAATTTAAGATTTAAAGCAAACCAATAGCAAGATTGATGAACTTGCTATCCCCTCTTTTGTCTACAGAAACAGAATATTTATCGCACTATTGTGCTCCCAAGGTCGATCGTCACTATCTTTCTCCTCCCTCCCTTGTTCATTCCCTCAGACCAAAGATCTTTGACCCCAGTGTCCGTTTTTATTATGGTCACTTGGCTTGACATTTACGACACACGCCCGACTACCCCTTTCGAGTCACCTTGGCCATGAGCTGAGTCCCTCTGAATCACCCAACAGAGAAGTATAAAGAGATTATCAAGCAACCACGCATGACATCCGTTGCCCAGCATTACGATGGATGACTACCACCTTGATTAAATAAACGGGAGTAAAGCTTTTACTCGCATTTACTTTGTCACTCTATTTCTTCTACATGATTCACTGCAATAGCTCGCCGAGGCATCCCTCCTCTCTGGTTCACTGTGGTAACTTGCTGAACTATCCCTCCTACCTGGCTCACCGTAGTTACTCATCAAGTCATCCTTCTCACCTCAGCATGTTAGCTCACTAAGACATCCTTCCTATCTCATCACCATGTTATCTATCTTACCTCCCACTTGAAAAAATCATATCACATTAAGGTTGACAGCCTTAAAACACCACGCTCTACTTATTGGATACAAAATGCTCATTTAGCAAGGAAGTACATGAGTACCCTATCCTCATCCTTTCTTATTATCAAGTAGGGTCGACGACATTCTTTAACGTCTGAGCATTGGGCCAGACTACAATGCCAGTGGAAGAACAGACGCTCTTCGGACCACCTCAAGACAACGCCCCAGCTATGTTTACTTCCAGTAAATAAAGACATGGTGATGCCCAAATTAGCTTCTCTCAAGATAGTTCTCACATGAAGCCAAAAGTGCACTGTCAGTTCACTCACCCGAGAAGTGGACCACCATTACATTAACTGTGGCACATATCAAAAGCCTTATCACCATGTCTCCCTTAACTGGTCAGATGAAGTAAGAAAAGAAACATAACAAGGCTGGAATACACCTGAGCTTCGTGCTGAGTTCAGACACCAACTCCAACTTCTGCCTCACTTGACTGCCCCAGAGAACGGGTCAACAGCACCATCTGCGAGATATGCACTATTATCTATGCCTAGGATGGGCATATGAACTACGTGACCTTCCAGGCCTCACCTTCCACTGCTTTACGTGCCGAATCATCCAACTCCATTACCTACGTCCAAAACCCGCCCCCTCTCTCACCCTTAATCCCTGCCAACCAAATATTTTGTTATCCTGCATCAATACCAGAATTTCATAGAAGGGTCATGAAGATTCTACCGTCTTCATCCGAGACTGTACTCACTTCTTGGAAGCCACTCACACACCTATACAGAGAGAGATACTAACTGTTCGCCATCAACATAGGTCAGAAGTCACCCACTGGTGGGATCAGTGTGGAGAATTAGTTATCACCAGGGAACAATTCAACACCCACTGTTTATGGAGCTAATCAAACCAGGGATCCGATCCTTTATTTGCACACGGTGCCCCTGCCTAACATATAATATTTGGTATTGAGCCATTGAGAGAGATCAACTTAAGCATTAAGCAGCTTCTCCATCTCCTAGTAACAGCTGGGACCTTCGTAATTAGGAATTATCTGCGTCTAGATATCACTACTGTCCAAATTACCACTTCCACCAAGACTGCCTAGTCTTACGGCACCATGAACCAGAACGAGACGAACATGTAAATAATCAACTAGGGGATAGCCACGCCACCACCACAACATAACAGAAACATTGATCCTCAAGAAGCAATCATCGCTTTTCCACCCCATTGCCGAAAATCCTGGTAGAATCTACTTTGGGTCCTGTCTAAGCTCTTATCGAAATCATCGTCACCTCTTCTAACTTTTTTAAGACAACTATTTTCCTAACTTGAACCATACTCAACTCCCTCCATTCATCAATCCACTCTACTTAACCAAAGGAGGGGTAATTTTTCCATTTACGGTGAAGTACGCCTTGATAGCACCATACAATCTGTCTGGTTGGCCATGACTTCAAAGAGCCACTGATATTCGGTCAATCATGGCTAACAGAGCAAAAATTTATACTAGACTAAAAGTCCCAGAACCAAAAATTTGAGTCAAAAAATAACACTTGGCTTCATGGACAGCACGGCCCAGCTACGAGACTGCAGCCCTAATTGTACTAGATGTTTTACGGTGGAACACTGCTCCGAACGAGGAGGCGAACACCCGACACCCTGTTACGTTCTTCGGAGACAGAGCTCCCCAGTCAAAAAACTAGTGAATGGGAACGGATAGTAAAATTTCAAGAAACCAGTTATAACTTGAGGAACCACTGGCGAGCCAAAACCACGAGGCTCAGAAAAGGCCCTTATGCAATATAAATGAGAAATTTCAATCGCAGAAGATTGTCATGAAATCCAACCTTCTAGTTCAGAGGATGGATGCTCCTTTACTAAACACACCAGCAAATAGGGAAAAGTTTTGCACCGACTAGGAGAGTGGATGATCCCACAAAGTAAATGCCAAAATAAATAAGATTTTCCTCAAACCATAATTGAGTCAATCGATGAGACCAAGAAAAGGCACGAGTAAGTGAGAGGTCACCAGGGACAACACCGCCAATGATGCACTCTGGAAACCAGGATGAAGGCAACCCAATCCAAACTTCTCACCCAAGTCCTCAGGAAAACTCAGTACCTCTCTGATACTGCAAAAGGCCTTGTCTCCAAATAGGAGGAGCCACATATGGAAGGAGAAAGAAGAGGCTCTGTCAGTTTGGTGAGCTGCCCCAATGGTCATCAAAGAAAGATGCACAGCGGAGGGATGCGACCAGCTCCAGATCCCACGACAACATTTAAAGACCTGCCAGAGACTAAGACCCACAGGTTTAGAGTCTACAAGACCTCTAAGACAGAACCACCACCGATATCTTCTCGCCACGTTCTTCAGCCCAGTACCAGGCCAAGTACTAGGAATCACGAATATTATACAGTGTAGTGCAGTGTAGTGAAGTGCAGTAGAACCTAACGAAAATACAATGCACAATAAATTACAATATTGATAAATCTATTTAACCATAGTGACCCGGGTATAAGCTATTATTTTTTGTTTTTGTTGTTTTGTTGCTTATTTGTTGCTGTTAGAAAGAAATAATGACTCGCCAGTAGCAAATGTCTATGTAAGCCTCAATTGATCAAGGTACATTGATAGAAATGTACCCATTTCTCACAGATAAGTTAATCATATGTTTAAATAACCATATCTCATGTGTCTAGGATATGAATATAATTATGTACCCCGTTTGGAACTTAGTCATTGAATAGTGTATAAGTTTTGTAAATAACTCTGTTACAACAGCGCTTTCACAAGTGTGGGGGGAAATGTAATCCCCTTTTTCAATAGAGAAAAAAAATATATTTCGCGCTCTTGTAACCCCAAGGTCTATCGTTGCTCTCTCTCTCCTCCCTTCATTGTTTGTTTGTTTGTTTGTAAGGTATTTCTATTAAATAAATCATCAATATATTAATACACATAGTCAGAAACACAAAGATACAATAAAAGTGAACAGCATTCCCAAAGGGCTCTCGAGAACTAGTCTTATAAAGAAAAATAAATAAAAACAACATACAAGTCTGTGGTGCCCTAGTGGGCTGATAATTAACTCTCTCTCCGGAGAAGGGCGGGGAAAATAATTCAAAAAAACCTGCCTTATCACCCATAAATGTTCGATTAGGACCTTAAAATTTAATTTAACAACTAACACTTATTTAGGAATTTAAGGAGAAACCATGGAAATATATATATAAAAAAGAAATACAATAAACTCTACATAACACCAAAAAAAATCAGAAAGGGGACACCGGCCTACTATTCTTCCCCTTAGACTAGTGGGTCTCTGACCTCGTTTCCCTTCTCTTCGTGGTTGCTCGGCTTGACACAAACGCCACAGGACCAACTACCCCCTTTCAAGTCAACTCAGTTACGAGCCGAATCACCTGGGTCAAGAGCCGGATCCACCTAAATCACCGGACAGGGAGGGTATTAAGAGAGCGACAAACCATCAAATATGTAGTCTGTGTTCCATCATTACGCTGGACGACTAGCCCTTTGAGGAAATAAACAGGAGTAAAGTGTTTACTATGTTTTATTCGTCAAGCCATTCTTTTTCCCTGACTCATCACAGTAACTCAGCGAACAATCCTGCCTCCCTGGCTCACCGCGGTAACTCACCAAGCCATCCCTCCTACCTGGTTGACCGTGGTACCTCACCAAACCATCCTTCCCTCCTGGCTTACCACGGTAACTCACCAAGCCATTCCTCCTACCTGGTTGACCGCGGTACCTCACCGAACCATCCTTCCCTCCTGGCTCACCGCGGTAACTCACCAAGCCATCCCTCATACCTGGTTGACCGTGGTACCTCACCGAACCATCCTTCCCTCCTGGCTTACCGTGGTAGCTCACCAAGCCATCCCTCCTACCTGGTTGACCGCGGTACCTCACCGAACCATCCTTCCCTCCTGGCTTACCACGGTAACTCACCAAGCCATTCCTCCTACCTGGTTGACCGCGGTACCTCACCGAACCATCCTTCCCTCCTGCTTACCGTGGTAACTCACCAAGCCATCCCTCCTACCTGGTTGACCGCGGTACCTCACCGAACCATCCTTCCCTCCTGGCTTACCGTGGTAGCTCACCAAGCCATCCCTCCTACCTGGTTGACCGCGTACCTCACCGAACCATCCTTCCTCCTGGCTTACCGTGGTAACTCACCAAGCCATCCCTCCTACCTGGTTGACCGCGGTACCTCACCGAACCATCCTTCCCTCCTGGCTTACCGTGGTAACTCACCAAGCCATCCCTCCTACCTGGTTGACCGCGGTACCTCACCGAACCATCCTTCCCTCCTGGCTTACCGTGGTAACTCACCAAGCCATTCCTCCTACCTGGTTGACCGTGGTACCTCACCGAACCATCCTTCCCTCCTGGCTTACCGTGGTAACTCACCAAGCCATCCCTCCTACCTGGTTGACCGCGGTACCTCACCGAACCATCCTTCCCTCCTGGCTTACCACGGTAACTCATCAAATCCTCCCACTTCCCACCCGCTCATCAAGGCACTACTCAAATATAAAGCTCACAACCTTATCAAACCACGCTCTACCTATTGGATAAAACATGCTCAACATGCTCATCGTCACTTATTATCAAGCAGGGGTGACGACAACCTAATGATGATGATATCTAACTGGCATCAAAGTAAACTATCACTGGGTTTTAGTTAAACATTTAAAGAAAAATAAAATAAATATTTTTGAACCAATAATCTGATTGACTGATTAAAAGTTCCTGTTCATTAATAATGAGCTTGACACATAATTATATTAAACAACTTACCTAATTTATTATAAACATTTAGTGATTTAATAAATTGTAAATATCTATTATAATAAAACATATTTACTTTTTGGTACAAGTAAAACATCTAAATAATTCAGAGAATAAACTTAAAACTTTTATATTCTGATAAATCACCATTATTTTCCGAAAAATTTCCCTCTTACTTTTTTGAGACAGGCTCAAATTGACACTTTCCTTTCTATTCTAGAAATGAGTAAAGTAAAAGATTCGTTTCTTTTGATAACATATTCCTCCCTAACCACAAATCACAAATAAAGTATATTCTCTCCATATACGAATGGCTTCTGTATGAAGAAATTTTAATCAATGTTTAGGCTAGTCTGGCCGCTGATTACATCAGCACATTTGTGAATCTTTGATTATCTACAACTTTACTATAACATAAACTATCTACATATAAGCAAATATATAAACAAACAAACAAACATCAACATCTATATTCAGTTATTTTCTCCTTAATAGATATATCTCAAACGCACCTGTTTGCTTACGGTTGATATATCCTACTCCTATAGATATGTAACTTGCTGTGTACTTTCGTTTGAGCTTTAGTTTTGTAGCAAGGTCGGGAACAGAGTCCATTTACCATTAAATATTTGAGATCTAACTTTAACTCTAGTAGCTCTTGATAACTATTCATGAGCTACATAAACCATTTATGCTAAATATTATCAATCTCTAGAGCCAGTGCGCTCTTGTTGTAGACATTAAAACCACTACCACGAGCTGTTATTGAATTGCTCAGTAGGTTCTTCAAAGAAGCGCTAAATCACAATCTCACTCCGCTCAAAATAAGTTTAAAATAATAACAGATTTATTTAAATTTGTTCTTCTCACATAAATTTAATTTAGTTAAAAATTGATCTGAAACCAGTATTTTAAAACCTGGCGTTTAAGTACAGGCGTGTTCACAAAACTGGCCTGGCTGTATTGGGATTAAAACTGAAAACCCAATCCATTTTTGTGACAGACATTGTATGTATGTATATTACAATTTTGTTTAGCAAAGATTATCATGTTAAATAAACAATTTGGCTCTTTTTCCGACCAAGTTCCACTATCCGTCCAGGCTATTTGAATTTAATTACGATAATGGTAGAGAGAGGAATGACGAGGAGATTAAAGAGGAAATGCACTCACATTTGCTTTAAGGGGATTGAATAATAATTTGGTAAAAATACACTTTAGTAGGCTCAACCGGGACTCGAACCTAGACCTCCCCATCATCTGAAAAGCTAGACTATTCAATCTTTACGTTTGATACAATCACTGATTCGAATAATAATAGTTATTGCATAAAATATTTCTACACACATGTCTAGTGTAACTGTAATCTAATTGGTGTCGTAATTTCTTCTAAAAACATTCAGGTGTGTCTGTGTCTGTGCATGGCAGTTGGATTTTTCCCACGTGAATACGCTGTGTCTGTGCATGGCAGTTGGGTTTTTTCCACGTGAATACGCTGTGTCTGTGCATGGCAGTTTGGGTTTTTCCCACGCAATATGCTATGTCCGTGCATGGCAGTTGGGTTTTTTCCCACGTGAATACACTGTGTCTGTGCATGGCAGTTGGGTTTTTTCCACGTGAATACGCTGTGTCTGTGCATGGCAGTTGGGTTTTTTCCCACGTGAATACGATGTGTCTGTGCATGGCAGTTGGGTTTTTTCCACGTGAATACACTGTGTCTGTGCATGGCAGTTGGGTTTTTTCCACGTGAAATACGCTGTGTCTGTGCATGGCAGTTGGTTTTTTTCCACGTGAATACGCTGTGTCTGTGCATGGCAGTTGGGTTTTTTCCCACGTGAATACGCTGTGTCTGTGCATGGCAGTTGGGTTTTTTCCACGTGAATACGCTGTGTCTGTGCATGGCAGTTGGGTTTTTTCCACGTGAATACGATGTGTCTGTGCATGGCAGTTGGGTTTTTTCCACGTGAATACACTGTGTCTGTGCATGACAGTTGGGTTTTCTTCCACGTGAATACGCTGTGTCTGTGCATGGCAGTTGGGTTTTTTCCACGTGAATACACTGTGTCTGTGCATGGCAGTTGGGTTTTTCCCACGCGAATATGCTATGTCTGTGCATGGCAGTTGGGTTTTTTCCACGTGAATACGCTGTGTCTGTGCATGGCAGTTGGGTTTTTTCCACGTGAATACGATGTGTCTGTGCATGGCAGTTGGGTTTCTTCCACGTGAATACGCTGTGTCTGTGCATGGCAGTTGGTTTTTTTCCACGCGAATACACTGTGTCTGTGCATGGCAGTTGGGTTTTTCCCACGCGAATATGCTATGTCTGTGCATAGCAGTTGGGTTTTTTCCCACGCGAATACGCTGCGCAGCTTCTAATTTCTTTTGCTCCCGATACTTCCTTATTCGTTCCGACACAAATATTGGAGTATTATTGGATAGCTGATGGACTGCTGTTTCCCTTCGTATACGCTCGACATATTTATGGCTGGCATTTCAGTGAGTATAGGCGGACATTGTGAAATTTCTGGAATTTTTCATATTCAATCCACATTTCCTTCACCAACACTGTATATATATATATATATTAAATTTAAGTATTATTAGTTAAATCAATAGATCTCAACTATAGCTGTTTATTGACATTAAAACAAGCGTCATACCACGACAGACTGCATAGTTATACTTGATGAAAGTTTCCGAGGCGTGGCGGATTGTACACAAAATGGTGGACTCCCCCACCCCCCACGTGGTGCGGTGCACTATCTGAAGGTCAATGACGAATCTTTATTCCCTCAGTTATCAAATGATTTATTTTTGTTTGTTTATCTTTAATACTTTATAAATTATTAAGCCAAACCTTATCGAATGATTTCGTTACACTCAGCCTTTCATCCTGTACCCCCCTCCCACCCCCACCCCAGTATTGTTATTAATTTAAAGATGTATTCACGTCAAAATAAAGAGTGAGTCAGAGGTATAATTGTTAAAGACGGGTATCTTATATTGACTTTCTACTCCATGACGTGTAAGCAACGACTTTAAAATTGATAGAGCTATGGTCTCGTCTGTAAATTATGTTGGGGATCTAGTTTTACGGACTCATACTATACCTTCTTGGGACGTATCAAATGCCTAGCTTGGCTATATTTGGTCTCCCTTCTCTGCTTGACGAAGGTAGATAATTTTGAACGTTGGTAACAAACTCTTTGTTTTGTTCCAACAATTGTTTCTGTAAGATATTAAATGTGGAAAATGTCCTAGTTTCCCGTAGCTAGGAACTTCCATCTGAGTAAGTCCTGGTGGGATTAAATTAAAGATCCAGTGTTGAGAGTGTTTCCTCCTTGCTTCCTGAATAATATACCTTCCTGGGCGTCATCCAATGGATATGCCTTCATTTCCTTTATATTTTCATATCTCGAGTGAAAAAAAGAGAGAGACTTTTATTTTCATTACTTCTTTTTGACATTTATGTTCTTGTACGTTGAGCTTTAGTTCCAAGAAGCAAAAAAAAAAAAAAAAAAATCACTGGAAGTTAATAATATGTTTTATTAGCTAGAAAAATATATCATAATGGTATTTTACGCTAAGAAGGAACATTACAAGTTTATATTTTATTTAATCACTCCACTATCTATGGAATCTCTTAATTGTGTTAGTGAATGTAGGAATGTGCGAAGCTTTTAAAAGTCAAAGCCATAGTAATAGATAAACATTATATTTTAAATTATGTGTATCACCTTAAAGATTAATGGATACATAAATGTCCTAAGAAAGGATGACTAATAATAACCCTTTTTTAAAAGTAGTCCTTCATCTTATTATATAATTTTATCACAATGTAAACTATAAAAATACTATTAGGAAAATTGGATGAATTAATTGATATTCAAATCTGATAGAACATAAAATATAAAATAAATCTTAATCCAGTTGAATCCTATTTTAATTGATTCTATGCTCTGCATACGGATGAGGAAATCTATAAATATATTAATCCGTCCTAAAACAATTCAGTAATATTTAGTGTTTCACTACTTACTTAATCTATGGCACTAGGAACTCGAAAGTTCATTGCCGCACTTACAAAAGTACGCTACCTATCCCTATTTTGAGATAATTCTATCCAGTCCATCTCATGACACCCTATCTCTCTCAGGTCTATTCAACTGTTATCCTCTCATCTGCGACTGGGTCTTCCCAATGGTCTTTTCCCATTGGGTTTACCATTCAATTACTTGAACGCGGTTCTAGATACTCCCATTCGCGCTACATGACCTTCCCACTGTAATCTGCGAGATTTTATTATTCTAACAATGTCTGGTGATGAGTACATGGTATGTAGCTCATCATAATGTAGCCTCCTACACTCCCCAATGTGTCCATCCATTTATGGAACAAATATCTTCTTAATCAACTTGTTTTCGAACACACTAAATTTCTTTTCGTCGTTTAAGGTAAGAGGCCATGTTTCGCACCCATAGAGAACAACTGGTAGAATTATGGCTTTGTATATTCTGAGTTTTACATTTCTTGACAGCAGGCGAGATGTCAACAACTTACTGACCGAGTAATAACAAGCATTTCCCGACTGTATTATTTTCTAATCTCCAATTAATATTGTTATCGCTTATTAAAATTGTTCCTAAATATTTGAATTCATTAACACTGTCAAATGATATGTTGTTTGCTGTAATATCTAAATTATCGTCCTCAATCTGTGTTCTCTGTGTTATAAACTTATTCTTTTCAACGTTCACTTCTAAACCTATTTCCTTACTATCCTCTAATAAATTGTCTGCATTTCTTGCAACAGCTTCCTTACTATTGTCTAACAAAGCTAAATCATTTGCGTACCCTAATAGTATTGTACAGTTTTATGTCAACCCTTCCCTACTCTCTTCCTTTACCCTACTAAGGTTAGATTAGAGAGTAACGGGGAAAGTTCATCTCCTTGTTTCAATCCATTATGTATTTCTAAAACATATGATAAGTGAGATCCAACCCGTACCCTGACACGCGTGTCTATTAAACATACCTCCATTTTAACTTGACCAGTTGTTTGGGTATTCCAAAATTAACTAAAAGTCAATATTAATTCCTTTTAACTGAATCATGTATAATTGATGTACCATCAGGTTGAATTCCCACTTTTTTCCTAATACTTGCCACGTAGTAAAAATCTGATCTATTGTTTATTTATTTTTAATGTTTATAAATTATTTGTCTAGTATACCACACAAACGTAGGATTCGTTTCAACCATTCTGTGATCTAATTTAATTCAACCCACTCCGGTGTTCGAATGGTCTAGGGCGCTATACTCTAACAATGGACTGGACTGCCGATGATGGGGAGCTTGAGTTTGAATCCTGGTCAAGTGTAATTAGTATTTTCTTAAGAAATCTACCCTTCTCCCCCATGCAAATGCAGGTACACTTCTGCTAAATTCAACCTTCCTTATACCTGACACATTGGCGTAATTAGCACATCAGCCTCTACGTCAAGTCCGACAGATTAGGGAGATGTGATGAAAATGAAATAAATAGTGCAGGAAAATTAGCCTTTCTAAACAACATATTAAAAGTCCTGATCCCGTCTGAACTGTGCTAAGTCCACCATCTTGATAAATGGCAGCTCAATTACAATTATCTCGAAAACGGTTGATCTTAGATAAAATATTCAGATGACCAAATATAAATAAAAATAACTACAATATAGTTATTTTGTTGTTTCCACGGTGTATTTTCATTGTCAAGGGGAAAAAGGGGGTCTTGGAAAAAACTCGTACCAAAGAACGACTTATTTGGCTTGGGGAATTGAGATTTTATTATTATTAGTTATTTATTGCATTTTTATTCATATTTATACTATAGGAGATGAAATCTCTCATAGGTAAGCTCAAGGGCTTAGGTTGGTGACTCCTTCCATCCCCGCAAAATGGACGATCTCAATGCAGAGTGAAATTAATGATACCTTGCGTTGCGTCATACATAATAAACATACACCACTGATTTGTGATCAATTATTTAGAAAAAATCCTGATTACCCCCATAGATAAGCCCATTTATAAACCACCCTCTACACAGTGTGAAAGAAATTAATTCATGAACAGCAGCCTTCACAGCACTTTAAACACGCCCACGATACCATACTAAGAAATATTTTTTTTTTTAATTTCTGAAATTTCGACCTCCCACTATTCATCCTATTCCCACTTAGAAATTTCAAATTTTTAATTTAGTTGTCTATCTGGAAGGATTCCTTTAACTGCCTAGCAAATTTCAGTTTTCTAGCTCACCTAAAATGTATGTACCACTCACCCTTTACAATAACTGGGGCCCCCCTTCGATATTTACAAATTTTGATATGTTTGCTGTTCTATGGGATAGTACCTATCTGTCAGCCAAATTTCAGATGTATATCTTTGTGCAGGATTAAAACTATTAAACCCACCACAGTGAGGATCAAACAAATCGACTAAAATACATTATTCAAATACCATCTTATAATGCCTTAAACTCACCATATTTTCTATGTTGTTTGTCTCACTAACCGCGGATCTCATACAGCATCGTAGCTGACGCCAGAATTGAAAATAATTGGTAGTTCTCCCTCCAGCTCAAATGCTGGAACATTTTCTTAATCATCCCTACCACACTATCATTATTAATATATAAATGTTTAGCCAGAAAGGGTGCATGTAACTCATCTAGTTATGGTGGTGGAGGTCAGGCGCCTGAATCTCCACTGAGGTGTACTGTCACTAGTTCTCACTCCCTCACTCCAAGTACACTCTGGAACATTTCTACCTTACTCTTCCTTATCTTCGCCAAAAGTGATCCATGTTGGTATGGCGGATACCTACATCTGCGCATGTCAACGGATGATACTATGCAACCAATTCTAGTAGACTTTTGTGGGGGGGATAGGGGCCCCTAACTGAGACTTATAAATCACTGTGAGGCTTCAATTTGGAGAAAGGCCCCTGATTTAGCATAATCAGAGCTGTGTTAATGCTAAACGAGAGTATACTTCCTCAGATGTGTACGCTGCAGTACACGGACGCCTGCTGAGGACGGGGGAGATTGTAGTTCGAACCTTGTCGGTTGCATTAAGAGTGGTTTTCCACTCTCACCCCAGCAATTGTGGGTGCACTTCCTCACCCCTATCATATTAGCGTAGTTAGTACATAAGCGTATAACCCAATCGTTTAGTAAGACGCGATGCTAAATAAACTATCATGTATTCATACGGATGACCCACAACCTGAACGGTGCTCCAATAGCGCACTAGTTCGATTTCTGTGAACCCCCGTTACTTTTCAAACTAAAAGTTTGCAAGGCAGTCAGAATGTGGAAGTACATTCCAATATTCCCAAAACCTGTGTAGTATGATGACAAATAAATAGCACCCTTGGTTCGCATGGCTGTACTAAGAAGAGTTTTCCGAGTTACCTCCACGCAAAATACAAGTACACTTCCTCAGCTGCATAGTAATACGGTACACGGACTCAACATCAAAATGTCGTGGTAAATGTTGGTGCATTTGTGATGCTGACTTGTGAGTGTATTTCTTTGCGGTGAATACTGTACCGAGGGTCATTAATGATGATCGCGCTAAGTCATGGTCTGATACAATATAACGGTGTCATCAGAATGTACATGTTGCGTGATAATTAGTGAATTTGTTTCATTGATGTTCCTTGAGCCTTACCACCCAGGCTGAGTAATGACAAGGGGCCCCGGAGTAGGGGGAATAACAGTACATTTTTCACAGATGTGGAAAGGGGTTTAAACTTGGAGGGGTAGAGTGGCATCACAATACAGGAGACATTAGAAGTAGCTCCCACTTTATGTTAGACAGACGTCGAGAGAGGATGCTCCCGCCCTCACAGGCGACATGGCTGGAGAAGTACGCGACGCCCAATACTGCATGCTCCCCTTACCAATAAATAAATAACTCCTACACAAAACCCTCCCCCCCAAGGACACACAATCAAATGGGGAATACATTAAAAACTAATGGGGCACACATTAAAATCTAATTGGACGCACATAAAATCAAATAAGCACACAAAAATCAAATGGACCAAAATGGAGCAAAAAATTGTGCAAAAATCAAATGGGATAAAATTCAAATTGGACAGGGTCAAAGGTCAAAGGTCAAATCGGATAAATCTATCCCTCCACATACTACTATCTTAACATAAAAAATAAATAATTTTTGACGCTGTTTAGACTATTTTTAGAATTATTTAGGAATTTATTATTTTTGTTTCAAAGTGATATCCTTAAGACTCGCAAAGTAAAACATAAATACATTAATATGGGAAATTCTATTTTAATTTGTTATGACGTCACAGGTAGACAACGTCCTTAAGTAGTTTGTCAGAACCCGGCAGCAGTAATGTGGTTATGAGTAGGATCAATCACCAAACCTCTGGTGGCAATTCCCTTCCTTTCCGGAATTGTACTTCCTAGTCGACTCTCAAGAAATGCATGTGAGATGCACCTGCTGTAGGAGGTATTGTCCAATCTCACTTCTATTTTCTTCTTTGTAACAGTGTGATTGAAATCATTGTACCGAAGTTCATGGAGTGACTTCTTGGATATATTTGCTCCATGAAGACTGAGAGCGAAAAATCCTCCTCTGGAGGATTGACTCTTGACTTGCATTTTCATCATTAAATACATTTCCCATGGTACGAATGTCATCTCTCTTTTTAAAAATTATCATCAAAATTGCATTTCTTTAATGACTGAAAGATAGCGTGGTGTTGCAACCACTGACTACCTGTGCGAGCAAAACATATATTCTTACGTGTTGATGTATTTTTTGTAGTTTGTTTGGACAAATATATCAGGCTACCGGTTTAATTTCTGACCAGCATTAAAAAATAATACGTCCTGGACCTCGTGAAATCATTAACACCAACAGATCTACATCTTCATCAATGATTGCAGCAGTCTGCTGTGTGTTGGTTGATATTATTGCTTTTTTCACAATGAGGATGTTGGCAATGAGTATGTTAGCATCATCTGCAGATTGTAGGACATGAAAGAGTTACTTTTTAATTCCTGTGACAGGAAAATATCAATCTGGGCTTATTCTTCTCATTCGTTAGAAATATTTCCTGACTTAGGCTATGATGGGTTTCCCTATTTAAAACCATATCATGGCAATTTTTCAGCCCACACCTACGAAATCTTTAGGCACGTTTAATATTTAACACGCTTTCCTTATAGCGATCAAAGACAATAATGGAGCTGGCCATAATGTTCTAAATGTACTTTATGTATGTTTCAAAGATGTCATTAAAGGTCCCTTAGTGGGGCCGTACCCCACGGTGTAGCATCTATCACGAACTTACAATTTTCATGGTCAAAGTCTATCTCTTTAATCGCTCCAAAAGAAGGAAACAGTACAGCCTTGACTACTTTTCTCATTCCTCGTTCGTCGAGAAGGGATTATAGAATTAGGGAGAGCTCCCATTTGAAGAATTTTCTTTAAGTTGGGCTTCATTTTGAACACCTTTGATACAGGAGGTTCGTATCCCTGGGCAAAATTGTACAATGGATTTTGATACTTATGTATTGCACATACTGATACCACTCTAATTTCCCTGCTTAGTTTTAAATCTTGAAAACTTTGGTCGATTATATTTTTCATTGTTAATTTACCTATTTCACCACAATTGGTGCAGTTTACAATGACATCGGCAACGACAGCTGTGAACACAGATACTACTTATTGGACTCAGGAAACGGGTAGTGTGGTCTACATCAGTCTTGCCTGGAGTCCACAGTCGTTGACGACAGAAGTCAAATGACAACGCCTGTAAGGAAATGACTCCATAGCTTGGCATGGGTAGCAGTCCATTGCGCCACGTGGCAGCCATCTCTAAGGAAATCTGCCTTCTCTGTGAACGGCTGTGCTCCTAGCAGGAGCCTATATGTACTACCATCGAGATCCTTGGCGTTGCCGACTCTCCCAAATACCAGATGGTGGGTTTTTACAAATAATACCTTTGTTAAATATGATAATATTGATTCAGAATACATATAAGTAAATTAGCAACAAACGGAAGAATTGAGTACAAATCAGTGTATGTAATTAAAGTTTACTCTGCAATTAGATCAACCATTTCAGCAGGGAAGGGGGTGTCCCCACCTGCGTCTATGAGCTTAACTAAGCAACATTTTATCCCTTACATTATAAAAATGAATAATAATTTCACTATTAACTAATGATACTAGAATTCCAATACCCCTTAAAAAATAATTTGTTCATGGGTATGATTTTTTTAAAGACACTTTTTTATGTGTCTTGACAATGAAAGGACACTGTGGATAAAACCAAATTATTAAAAGTTATGTATTGTAGGAAACTATATTTTCTTTTTCTTTGGTCCTTTGCATATTTTATATATTAAAATCAACCGTTTCCGAGATAATTGTGAACAATTGGATAAAGGTACCCATTGATTTTCCATTTTCCAAGATGGTTGACCTATCACAGTTTGGATCGGTCAGTACGTTTAATATTTTTTAGGAAAGCTATTACAGCAAGTCTCAGAAAAAATAAAATTCATTATAAATTTTCTCACCAATTAAGTATAAAAAATGTCTAACTCGCCTGCACTAACAAGTACATGTAACATTCACATTAAACACTTTTCCAACCTTTACTTGTAGCAAGGAATCAAGGCGTTGCATCCATTGCTAACCCTTCTGATAGACATGCTGAAAATGTTTCTACCAGCTACTTTAAAATAACCTTACATTAATGTTAAAATTCAGTTGCTTATCACCATGAAATTCCAACAAATATTTTTTTTATTAAAATCATATTATTATTCGTTAATTAACTAATCACTTGTGACAAAATGTACACTTCGATTAACCTTAAAAATAGTAGTCTTACCTTGACGGTTTTGACGGACTAAACTATAGCCCTATCTTATAAGCTAAGCCATAGTGGAAACATGTGAGGTAAGCTTGCTATCTTTGAAGATTAAAGAAGAGCACACGTCAGCCAGCAAAAAAAAAAAATTTAAAAATCAGTGACAAAGTGTCCATGCAACAAATTAATTTTTGTGGCGGAATTTAACATTGAAAATTTGTATTTTTGTGACAAAACATCCTCGGTCTTATTTGAGACAAATTTTCCCGATGCCATGCGTAGTTAAAAGGAAAAGCACACATATTAATATAGAGATAAAAAGATAAAACCACATTGATGTGTTATATGCCGGAAACCTCTCAGTGAAACCGGCTGAGATACAAACCTTGGCCCTCCTGTCACTAGCAATCCTGTATTTTGCGAGCCTGATGCCTTAGACCACGTGACCACTGGTGCGGGTAGCCTATTTAGTGTTAGTTATGTTAAGTTAGCTATGTTAAGTTAGTGTGCGCGCATATCAAGTTACGCGGAAAAAGGTGTCAGTCTTGTCTTGCCTGGTCGACCAGTAACTGGGAGGTTGGGGATCAAATTTATAAGGAGTGTACTGAGGGAAATTTTTCTTAAATGATTTTTCACGCAAATTCGGGCAAATTTTATCGAAATTTCACTTCCCCCATCCCCATATAGCTATGCAGATAACGCGGCTGTGTATTTAAATGCGAAACACAAAAAAGAGGATAGTCTGCAAGTGTTAATATAATCTTATGTTTAGAATATGCACGTGAAAATTTCTAATGAATTTAAAAAAGACTTCATTATTTGAAGGGTGGTTGACCTCAGTGGTTTTGGGGTAGCTGTTCGCCTCAGGACCCGATATTCATGGGTTTAAACCTAGCTAGGGTCGATGGATTTTTCTTGAACGATAAAGAATTCGTAGCACAACTTCCTTAGGACGGGAAGTAAATCCATTGGTTCCATTCCAATTGTGGCATTTAAAGAACCCTAGAACGTATGTGAAAATACCTTTCCAGAAAAATTGGAAAGCCCTTTCGCTCTTGCTCATAGAAAGTTTTGTATGCTGATATAATAAGTTCAGAAAGTGTACGTTAAATAACTCAAATAAATAAAATTTGAAGTTAACTATACCTTGAGCAGGCTCATGGTCCACTGTTTCCTAACCCTAGTAACATCTTGACTACGTCCTCTAACACAATCCAATCTCCCTCCTAACATCCCTTTCCAAATATTGCTCCAATTCCTCCTTCTCTTACAACCCTTTCCTTCCCCAAAGAAACGCTGAAAAAATAAAACTGCCTAGGTAGCTCTTCCATTCTCTGATATCGGATACTGTCTACACAAAACTCAACACTTGGGTCGATAGTATCGATTTATAGGAATGCGATAATAAGGGATGGAAGGTGAAAAAGAAAAGGTAAGCCATCCTTGTAGAGCTTGGAAATATATTTGAGTTCCGTTTAGACAGGTCAACCGTAAAGATAAAACCTCCTCCCTACCTGATGCTTTGGATTATTGGAAAGTTTAGAAGGAAGAACCGTGCATGAATAAACAAACGATAACATTTTCAATATGAACATATTTTTGTTCAAGATTTCTTCTACTATCTAATTTATTCTTCATTTTATTTTACATACAAATGTTCTAATATTCCCTTTATGTTGATCTAACGTAACAGGTGCGCTATTAAAAGCCATATGGCTGTACAAAGCGAGCTTTTAATAATTTCTAGCTTTAATTTTTCCTTTACTAAGCAATTTGTTCTCTCTTGAACTTTTGTTTATACATAAACGTTTTACGTACAACTTCTTAAACTTTAGTTGTTATGTAAAATACTACCATATTTATTTAAATATTATTGATATATTAATAATACCTCAATAAACCTCAATAAATACGTAGAATATTTTTAGTAGCAATATAAATTATATGGTAGGTAGGTATAAAATAATGTTTATTTTCAAACAAAAATTTGTCAATTCATCTACAGAGACTTAACTTGTATTTTATGATTCCTTTGACGCATTTTATTTAATTCCAGGAATATTTATTTACTCTCATCATTATCATCATCATCATTATCATCATCATCATCATCATCATAATGCTTTGGTTGCAATTTTCTTACAAAGATTTTGCTAAAATAATCCTACCATTGTACAAAATAGGTTGACAGAAGTAAAAAAAACAGGATTGTTTTGGACAGTTCATGTAATCCTTCAATAAAAATATTTGTTTGGGAGAGATGGCAATAATAAACTATCCCAATTTTCTTTCATTACACAAAATTCCAACTTTGTATGGATGGAATTTTAACTCCCTCATAATCTAGAGCTCTCGTGTTCAAATCCTACCTCTTCAAGTTTTTAAAAATATTTTAATTTTGTAAAATTGTAAAAATAACTTTCATTTTTAATTTTCCTAACAAATATTTGATTTGTTTTAATTTTTTTATAAAAATACACTAAGTATTTAAGCCTACGTAGATTACCCCAATATTCTTCTTTAAAAATATTTAAACAAGGTAGATTGAGAATAGAATTTTATCTTTGAAATTTGGTGTGTAGGTGGTAATTTTAAAACTAAGTTATTGGGTCTTACGGCATAAAAGTGTGCTTGTTTAAAAATAAGACTAATCATACTAATTATTATTGTTATAGTAAAAACATTTAAGCTATATTTACATTTTTTTAAATATTTACGAATTAAATAGGGCTATACTAAATTAGAGTTGACAAATGATATTAATTCAAATAAAATTAAAAGTGAAACAGGATTGATCTTGTGACATTCAGGTCACAAACAAGTGTGTTACCATATGGGCCAAAGAAGACGTTTAACTAAAATTTATTTAATCTGTGCAAACGTTGAGATAATAAATTGTGTAGCAAATTATTAAAGATGGTTTCCTAATAAAGCCAAACAAACAGTTTCTCATGGTGCACTCTATACAATATTATTGTTTACTTTCTTGTACGTATCTTCAGTGGCAGCGCGTGATATTTATTTTTGGTGGGGCCAGAGGTCAAAGATTACCGGTAATGATTTTTTTCTCACCACGTGTTAACATATTAAATTAAATTAAATTCATAAATTTTCTTATTTAAAAAAAAATCACTAAACAAATCTAAAAAAAGAAATAATAAAATAATACAAGTTTGAACTAGGCTTACTTGTAAAAACTAAATAATAAACAATAAAAACAAAATAAACTCTGTCTTTCTTCACTCATAGTCAACCACAATTATTGTTTACCAATCCACGCATTAGAAAAAGTTCCTTTTTATTGCCATCCACCGGCATTGATGTAAAATCTTTAGGCTGATATGCTTCTAACCGTTTAATTTCAAGTTTTTCTTGCAGTTTTAATGAAAAAGTGGATTTTTAAAAATAAAAAATTTCATTTATAAATCTTAATCAACATTTTCACTCGTCTCCTTAGTTATTGGTTATTTAACACAATCTAATATAAGCTAAAACAAAATATAAACCATCTTTATCAATTCGTGGGCTCACTCAGACTGGACCAATATACTACGGCAGTACTAGGCTTCTCAGATAGAGGCTGGCCAATGTTAGCCTCTCCATTTAGTCATTGGAGTCTCGAGCGCTAGTAGAGTCACGTGACGATTGCAGCAAGTAGTGAATCCTCTTGGGACTGGAATACTGTGTAACGAATCCAATAATTCACTGTGTGTAGAGATTGGTGCTCCACTTCATATTAATGTCTTATACAAAAATGTTATAAAAAATAAGAAAAAAAGTTCAATAATTGTTGGGGAGTATGGGCCCCTGTGGCCCCTGCGTATCTTGTACAATAGCGTGCTTGTATCTATCCCATCGGTTCAATCCTCTGGAACGTCATAAGTTTTGAGGTGTTGTCGGATTGAAAACTAAGTGGCAGGCGAAACAACGCCACACCAACTCACACATTTCTAAACTAGCTCTATTTTGGTATAGCCTACGGTTAGTAAGATCCACGACCTGCGAACTTGTTCCTTTACAAGTTCTCTCACAATTTTCAAAATTAGGGGACTAGGATCGAGGGTGTTCGTCAGGACCAAGAAGAGGCCACTAGAATTCTACTTGAACCCATAAACCTAGGCATTTTGGCATCTTCGAAAGAGAGTTCCTCACCTGTTTAAATCATGTTTTTGGGGTGATGCCGGTAGAACGTTGATAAATAAGGGAGACCAAGGCATGTTTCAACACGTTTACCTTTTTATTCTTTTTATTTTTCATTAAATAATTTTTATTTGTACGGGTATAAACTATAATATTTCCAGAATGTTTAAAAAGTTATATAACTTTTATTTAGTCTAGAAAACTTATTTCAAATATTGTATTTATTGCAAGTCACCCCTTTAAAGGCGCACTCTTAAATAGCAGTAGGGGCATGTTGCAACATTTGTTTTAATCATCAAAGTCATCATAGTCATTAAATACATAGTTGATACATGTAAAAACATATATTTTCGTTTACAGCTAATGGATCAACATTTTCCATAATTAGCACTGCATTCACTTTAAATCCTTACTATATTCCTTATTTGTTGATCCATTTTAAAAAGCTATGTTACTCCTCACATGTTTTATTTGATTATTTGTTGAATTTAAATTAAAGAAAATTAGAATTTGCTGGCTAATTTTTAATTGCTATACATATTAATACAATTTTGACTGTAGGTGATGTAAAGCACCTGAAGAGTTGATTTTTACTTTCTCTCTATCTTACAGGTAGAGAAAGTATGGTGATCGTCAAAAAAATCGAAATCGAGATTTTGATGAATTTTGACGTTTCATGACTCCCTGAATCCGAAAAAGTGGTTTTTGAATTTCCGTCTGTCTGTCTGTCTGTCTGTCTGTACCTCCAACTAGAGCCTAAACTATTTTACTGATTGATCTAAAACTTGATATCTAGGGTTTTCATAGGGTTGCCCCGAGGGATTTTTGGAATTGGATATCTACCCCTAAAATTAAGGGTAGTTTACTGAAGGGAAAAAAGAGAAAAAGTCGATTTTCTCAAAATCGGCTCTAACGATTTTGATTAAATTTCATTTATGAACATTAATGAATATTCCAAACAAAATGGCTACTCTCAATATTTCGGCAAAATTGCTTTAAGGGCTCCGGTCTGATGCGTAAATTAACATTTTTTATAATAGCTCCGAAACTATTTGAGATATGAAATTACTTAGCATTACAAATATGTATATATATTTATAATACAAATATTTTATTCGAAACATATTTTTATAAAATCAATAATTTTCAATCTATACGCAATTATATATATATTTTTAACTTTTTGGATATTAAAGCTTAAGTATTGCGACCGTAAAAAAAACTATACCTGAAATGTTGATGGATGTCGACGTCTCATGACCCCCCGAACCCTAAAAAATAGTCTTTGCAATGCTGTCTGTCTGTGTGTCTATTAGAACTTAAAATTAAGGGTAGTTTACTTAAGGGCAAAAAGAGAAAAAGTCGATTTTCTCAAAATTGGCTCTAACGATTTTGATTAAATTTCATTTATAAACATTAATACATATTCCAAACAAAATGGCTACCCTCAATATTTCGGTAAAATGGCTTTAAGGGCATCGGTCTGATGCGTAAATTAACATTTTTTATAATAGCTCCGAAACTATTTGAGATATGAAATTACTTAGCATTACAAATGTGTATACATATTTATAATACAAATATTTTATTCGAAACATATTTTGATAAAGTCAATAATTTTCAATCTATAAGCAATTATATGAATTTTTTTAACTTTTTGGACATTAAAGATTAGGTATTGCGACCGTAAAAAGAAACTAACCTGAAATGTTGATGGATGTCGACGTTTCATGACCCTCACAACCCTAAAAAATAGTCTTTGCCATGCCGTCTTTCTGTGTGTTTATAAAAACTTAAAATTAAGGGTAGTTTAATGAAGGGCGAAAAGAGAAAAAATTGGTTTTCTCAAAATCTGCTCAAACGATTTTGATTAAAATTCGTATCTAGGCGTTGATTAAGATTATAAATAAACTGGCTATTTTCATTTTCCTATGAAAATGATTTTTAGGGTACTTTACAGAAGCGTTAATTTCCGTATCTCCAAAACTATTTGAGAAACTAAACAACTTATCATTGCAAAATTGTAGGACTATTATAAATAAAAAACTTTTTTTGACATATATTTTTATAAAAGCAACAGTTTCTGAGATATTTGCAAATATATTAATACAATTTTGTGAGCTTTAGTTGTAAACATATACTACTTAAGTCTTAACGCAATAATTCTCCAATGCCATAGAGTAATTAAATATAAGTATCTAAAAAAAGTATGTTATTTTTCCTTAAAGCTCTTAGGAGAAATGTTTGCACAGTAATGATCTATCTCCATTTTAGACTCAATAGTCAATATTTACATTTTTTATTGGTCAAAATGTATAAATTAATAATTAAATATCAATGCGATGACTTGAAGATCTGCAACACCTTATAAAATGTTAAAATTTTAACCAGAAATCGAAATTTTAATACGAAGTGTTGACCCTTGTGGAAGACATTAAACTGTTTGAAATGCTCTTAGGTGGACAAAGATGCGCTTCTTTTCTCATTGATTTTATATCATTGTATATTATTTTATGCGTGTTCTTATGTGGAGTGGTGATGATACAATGTACATTATTCCGTTCAGAAATCTTACGAGTTTATAGAAAGAGAGAGAAAGTCTGTGCGGTGCGCCGTACCATTTATTTAATAGGGCCTATAACATATATTTATATAAAAACATAGAGCCTACACTTGTATTGATATGAAAACATCTAGCCTACAATTTCAATGATATGAAAATAAAGAATTATGTTCTAAATTTAAATTAGGTATTTGGAAAATACACCTGAACACTATGAATTAAGAATGGCCCAGGACACGGGATAAATCCCGGATATAGCACTGGTTGAGATTGTATTAGTGCACGAGGTTGAAGGTAGTGTGCCTGGTTCTATACCCGTGTCCAGGTGTAGCTTTTCAACTAATTTAAATTAATTTTGTTGTTTCATACATCACTCAGAGGTTTTTATTTTTATTTTGACTGTTATTTGTTCATAGAGGTGATTTGCTTTTAATGCTGCGTATTAATATCTATCATTCCTGGTAAAAGAAAAAGAAGAGTTGAAGGAAATTGACTGAGTGGGGGAAATAAGGAGAAGACATGGCATGGAGATCAACATTGAAAAGTAACAATTATGGGGTTCTCAAAATAATAAAGAGCCGCTGAAAATCCAAATTGGAAACCAGGAGTTGAATAACCATAAAACCGTTCAATTACCTGGGAAGTCTGCTGGCGTTGGATGCCTACTGCACCAAGGAAATAGGTCAAGAATTGCCATGACCAAGGAATCTTTCAACTAGAAGAGGTTACTGGGGAACATCAAGTTGAGTTTGAAACTGAGGAAGATACTGATGAAATGCTACATTTGGAGTATCGCACTGCATGGAGCAGAAACTTTAACTTTCAGGAAGATGGAAAAAGTATACTTTGAGAGGTTTGGAAATATGGTGCTGGAGTAGACTTGAGAAGATCAGGTGGACAGACAGGGTAACAAATAAACAAGTCCTAAGAAGCGTGGGCGAGAACCTTTTTTTGTGTAATTATTCAGTACAGAGATAACTGTATCAGACACATCCTTAGGAAGAACTGTCTTCCTCACGCCATTTAAGGAAAGTATGAGGGAAAGAGTAGAAGAGGAAGAAGGAAGATTAAAATATTTGATTACTTAAAAGAAAGAAGAAACTTCTGGGTGCTGAAGGTGTTGGCAGAGGACAGATCATTGGTGATCTAAGTCCACTGACATAAGGAATGGACCTGTTGTAAGACAGAACACATAATAATAATAATAATAATAATAATAATAATAATAATATAATAATAATAATAATAATAATAATAATAATAATAATAATATGTTAAAATAGACCTCTAAGAATAATTATGAAAACTTTGGGTAGAAATGTTGTTTATTCATTCCAAAGATAGTTATTCTATTGCCTTATTTCTAGTTAAGATGGAATTTAATACATGCTGACCCACATAGGTGTGTCACGTAACATGTTTATTAGTGAACTCTCCAAAATTCATAGGACTCATGTTCCCAGTATCAGATATTTCAACCTCACGTTTTCCAATCAAGACAGCTCGTCTTGGGAACCATGTAATTTGTGCTGTTTGGATTGTTATTTTCTATCCTGGTATGAATTAATAAAACTATTGTGAAAGTGCTGACTTTCAAAGATTCCCTTACCTTCGTCTTTAATATATTCTAAGGATGTTATTTATTAGAAAAATTATAGTCTTTGCACAGTTCATATTTAAAAAAAATAGTATAGTGTGTTAAAGTTGATTTTATTTTTAACCAGAAATTTGAAAAGATTTTTTTTTCTAGAAAGGTTCTGAGTGATAGGTTTAAAATCTGTAGAAAACATAATTTTCATGCTTTGTTGGCAAATGTATGTTCTGTATGCTGTGATCTCTCGGATATTTATTAGTTTCATAAGAAAAAATATTACTCTACGTGATACTGAAACATTTCATATTTTTGGTTCGCCAATTCAAAACTTTTTGTTAATCGATTTCCAGAAAGTTAAGGATAATTTACTTGGTGCACTAATCTCACTAGCTATATTTCCACAAATAATTAGCCATTTAAAAATTACATAATCACAAGTTGTGTATTTATGCAATATTTATTATAAGATGTATCGCTCCAAATCTAACCAAAAGCCCGCGAAGTACACAGGATCATAGAGTAGGCCACATGTGTCTCACGGGCTGCAAGTTTGACATGCCTGGTTTAAGGCGTCACTCTATTTTTTATTTTTTAGGTATTTAACGTGCACTTTCTGGACAGAATTGTTTGTATTTCAGCACACAAGAATGTATATTTTGAGCGAGAGTGAAAGGCCCTGACAAGTTTGCCAGAAAATATATTTTCACACACCTTTCAGGGTTCATTTACAAGCCACAATCAACATGGGACCGACAGCTTTACTTTCCCTCCAAAGGAATTTGCTCTAAGGATTTTAATCGTTCAAAAAATTCCGTCAACTGGCTGGGTTTGAACCCATGAACATTGTTCTGAGACAAGCACTTTACCCCAAGACCACCGAGTTTGATATAGCTCTAAACAATATACTGGATTATCGGGGACTGGGTGATTGAGGTTCTAATACTCGCAGGCCTAGCTTAGGATGGTTTATCTTAAATATCTTAACAGTTTCTTTGACGCGAATGAGGGTAGTTTTTCTCTAAATTCTACCTTACTCATCATATCACTTATGTGTAAATATACAGATAGCCTTAACGTAAAGTATTATGTAGAGCACACAAAAAAAAGTTTTCAAGGGCACGCTAACACCAGGGTTACTATAACTCAGTCTTGATGTTTAAAAATAGCACGACAAATTAAAAACATTCCTGTACAAATAAACCAATATAGATGGTAAAATGTTTAAAAACTAAACAAATAAAATGATGCAATTAAAAACAATGAGCAATTGATATTTACTACGGTAAACTTGTCATTTATAAAAATAAATATGTTCCTAACGTTAAGTTGTTTCAAAGAGCCAGATTGTTTTCAAATACACATTTATTTGTCTTGTCTTGAGGGGTTTCTGAGCTCAAATACATATTTAAGATGTACTAAAAATGTTTAGCATGTATTTTGGCTCTTACTACCAGTTTCATCCATACGAAAATTTTCGCAAATGGGGCAAGAATGAATAAGGTAGAATTTAGAGAAGATGTACCCATTTTTTCGTGAAGAACTTTATGAGAGAATACCTCGATTCACCCGATTGATATTTGAAACTGTCCCACCTCATTACCAGAAACCAGACAGGACGAGGACTGGTGCCTCTGTTCGAGTATCCACTAATGTGAACGATTGTTTAGTAACAACTTTCACGGGTAATATTATAATGTTAGTATATAAAATAAATATGCCATTAATGTGGAGACAGAATGGAGAGATAGCATACAGATCATCCCATTAAAGAAGTAGAGTTTTTATTTAGCACCGCGTCTTACTACCCATTCAGGTTATAGGCTTTTGTACTAATTGCACTAGTGGTTTTATCTCCGCGTCATCAGCAGTCTAGTCTACTGCGAGAGTAGCACCTTAGACCATGAAGACATCAAATCAGGTACAGTCAAGTTCAAAGATAGTCTAATATCTTGGATAATTTAACAACCAGTACGAGGGATTGGAAAATACGTTTGGTAATTTATTAGCTGTGTCTATTTAACATTCTTATTTGATTGTTTAGCATTAGCAGAGCAAGATCTTTGTTGTTTGTTTTTTTGATGGGGCAGGTCAAGGCTTAACGGTAGTGATTTTTCTTTCACAAAATGTTAACATAATAAATTAAATTAATTTAAGTTCTCCTAATTTTTAAATATTCGAGAATTACAAAATCACTAACAAATCTACAAACAGAAAGAATAATAGAATACAGGTTTTAAATTAAACTTACCAAGTAATTACATTACTTGTACAAAATTTGGGCGCGTCTTATCTTCTGACTGGCAAAAATATTCATGAATGTTGTTTAAGTTTCGAAATTTCAGCAATTTCTTCCTTAGATATAGAACAGCCAACGAATTTAACCTGTAGTTTCCCATGGTGTTCCTTGATTATTTGTAACGTACTGAAACTACTCTCAAACTCAGCTGTTGAATCTGGGATGGTTAATGCTATTTGCAGGTTTTTGCACGCTTTAGAAAATGAATCCTCAAATGAATGCTCCGTGAAAAAACTGTTCAATCACAAATTGAGGACATTTTAAAATGTTTAAGGTATATCCTACCGATGTCCACAACACTTCACCACCAAATAATAAACAATCAAAACAAAATAAGCTTTATTTTACTTCACTCATAGATATCCACATTTTTTTTTTTACAAAACCAAGCATTATAAAAAGTTCATTTATTGCTTACCATCCACCTCCATTAATGTAGAATCATTTAATGTTCAGTTTTTCTTTCAGTTTTAACTAAGGAAACAGAGTTTTTTTAATAGATAATCTACTTTGTTCATTTTAATTGATCACTTTCACTCGGCACCTTACTTCTTTGGTCTTAACACATACTAAAACACAAACACAAAAAGGCAAAGATAAAATACAAACCACATTTATCGTGTAGTGGGGGCCCTCTCAGAATGACCCAATTCAGCTTCTGTAAAGCTCGCAATGGAATGATAGGGGACATTGGTCTCGAGAGACATCTAACATTGGGGTGGCTTCTCTGAGAGGGCCTGTCACAGCTGTCCCGCGTCGGCTTCTATATTTAGTCAGTCAAGTGCTGGTAAAGTTTTCGCGTGACTATTGGAGAAAGGAATGAATAATTTTGACTGGAATACTCTAGAACTAATCCAATAATTTACTGTGTGTAGAGAATGGTGTTCCACTATGTATTTCTATTGTTTCCAAAATATATTTTAGGATAAAAAATTATATATATTTTTTCAAAAAAGTTGAAAAAGTTTTGGTGGGGCCTGCTCATCCTTAAACCTTTTATCAGTGTTTCAAGAGTGTGCTGCGAAATTCAAAGTGTGTGCCATAAAAATGTCCCCCTTGTGTTATTTTTGAAAAGTCGCATTATTTAAGCCGTCGTTTCCATATTGGGATGACCTGCTGAAGCTGGGAAGATCAAGGTTTAAATCCTGCCTGGCTCTACTAAGGGTGTTTTTTAATAAATGTTTTTGCCACTCTACGGTTTAACGCCTATATTCTGTTCGCTTGAGGCAGGGGTCGTTATCTGGTCGATCTCGCGGCGATTTTATATCAATATTGTATGAAAACTATATCGTTATTAAAAGCCGATAATTATTGATGGTTGTTTTTAAATTGGAAAATGTGTCAAATACATTAAAATAATATTTGTGTGCGACCAAAAAGCCTTGATCGGTTATAATTGTTAATGTCACAAGAAAATTAAATAGATATTATAAAAAAGTATACATTTTACTTAATATACAGGAATATATTATACACTGGTGGGGTCATAAGTATTCAAGGAAAGATTGAATTTAAGGAATTAATATAAGATTTATAGACAAATAAAAAGCAAAAGTAAAGAGGATACACTATGGGTGAACGTGAGACCTTTGATAGGTTTATAAGTCTATCGGAACCTAAAAAGATTGCTGACTATATGCTTATGGCTTAGGTTAAGTTATATCTAAATACGATATTCACACAACTCCAAACTGTTAGGTCGTATGTTTGATCCCTTAGCACTATTATTGCCATTAATTAAATGTAGGCCTATTTAAGTCATATCCTCTCCAAGTACTCTCAGTTATTATTATTATTATTATTATTATTATTATTATTATTATTATTATTATTATTATTATTAGCACCGCGTCTTATTACCCATTCGGGTTGTATGCACTTACGCTAATGTGCAATGGTAGTGGTGATAGTGGGATGAAATAGAGGACCTACAGTTTAACGTGGAATCCGAACCACGGTGGAGGTTTAGTTTAGTTTAGTTTAGTTTATTTAGACATAGTTAAAAAATACAGACAAATTATTACTACAATCAGTCAGGTACAATTTAGGTAATTCACAAAAGTTTTTTTAAAACAATGATAAACTTTAACAAATATATTCTCAACTAAGTGAAAAGGAACAACCTGGTCATTATCCTAAACCTAACCCCAATACCTATTTAAAAACTGGGGCATGATACCCTACTTGACTATTCTCCTATCGTCACAATTCTATTTTATTTAGTAACTACATCGATGTTGGCACCTAAACCTATTGTCCATATATTACCCTCTACCATTTGTTGTTAAAATATTTAGTCCACCCCGGGTATATTACGCCCCCGGTACCCCACCCCATTGGATATCCCGCCGCTACCGGAAACAGTGGTCCCGGTTTGGCAAGAGCTCCAACGGGGTGGGCATCCCCCTATCCACCACCTGGGGAGGCGCCCTATCAGATATCTCGCTCCGACTACCTTCCTCACGAAGCCAACGCCATAGACCTAAACCTAACTTATATACTAATTACTAGATAATATATAATACAATAAAAGAGCTTAACCTAACTTATCCTAAATTCAGTTCCTCGAGGCTGTGGTCTTTTCCTGGTCCTCTCATACTGACGACTGTTGCCAGCCGATGAAGAGGGTCCCCGACGGTCCGGAAGCCCGATCACTCGAACCCTACTACACACTTGTCTCCAAGTGTGCGGATCCTCTGAGCAGAGGGGTGAATTTCGCCGTCGACTCATTCTTCCATCTTGGCTCTACCCCAACTGGAACTGCGGCTCCCCACGGTTCATCGGAGGTTCCCACCTCCGGAATCCAGTGGATGCCGCACTCAGCTGGGCTCCGGATATCCAGGAGTCTCATCTTGGTCCACCCTATAGCCTACCATCTCTTTCTATATATTAACCCAATACATTTCCTAACAGTTATGGTCTTAAAAGTGTTCCATGTCAGTCCCGTCACCACTACTGGTATTAGTCTCATCGCTACTACTGGTCGTCACTACCAGTTCCCTAATCGTCAAGTCTAGATTTACGTCCAGTCTCCTGTCACGTCGTCTCCTCTTTAAGTCTTTCACGTACCTCTCCCTCTCTCTACGTGACGCATCATCCGCAATTCTGTCGAGAAGTCCCCACCTGTTCACGTCCCGCACTATATGGTACACTGTACTATCCTGTAGAGGTACCTGCATATCCGCTCTCGATTATAGTGTTTGGGGGCATTCTAATACGACATGCTCAGCCGTGGCCTTCTCTCCACAATCGCATTTGTCACTATCAGTCATTTCCCTACTAAAAAGTGTCGCTCTGTACGGCCCATGGCCAGTTATGTAATGCACCATTCCCATTGATAGCTCCAAATACTCCATCCTCATCCGTTCTCTTACATCAGGAAAGATCCGGTATGTCCTCCTGCCCGTGTCACTCGCATCCCAGTCGTTTTGCCACTCATCCAGGAGAGCCTCCCGGACCTGTCCCTTAGTACTCACCCCCACTCTGGTCAGTTCCCCCACCTTACCAAGATCCCCCTTCCTGAGCCAGTACAGAGCAGCTCTTTTCCGCATCTCCAAGTCCAACGGCCAGATACCCAGGGCCACGCACAACGAGTCAGTTGCCACCGTCCTAAAGGCGCCAGAGAGCCTAAGAAGTACGCTCCTTTGCATGCTTCTCACTCTCACTCTCTGTACCACTCGCTTTAATCTATGCGCCCAGACGCTGGCTCCATAGCCCACGATGGAGGCTAGCAGTGCCTGGTGATAAAGCCTTATGCACCTCATAGGTAGCATAAATCTCTTATTTCCAATGCCTATGATCTTATTCATCACTCTCAATGCCCGACCACATGCGTTATCCACGTGCGCAATGAAGTTCCTCTTCTCGTCAAGAGTGACGCCCAGGTACCTGGTATTCCTACTACGTCGTATATTCCGTCCGTCCATTTTTATCATCGGATCCCTTTTAAACTCTCCCCTAAATAGCACGTAGGTCGTCTTTGCTGGCGCCAAGCTTAACTTCACCCGCTTACACCAAGAGTTAAGCCCTGCAAGCACCACCCCATCTTGGTCTCTAGTTCCATCCTTGTCCCTGCCTCCACTATCAGGAGAACATCATCAGCAAAGGCGACCACTCCCGCCGTTCCAGAGAGAGATTCCACTTCCGATAACCCAGGCTCGAGCCCTAAGTCCCAGAAAATCGGCCCACAGACCGATCCCTGTGGACATCCTTTGGTTAGTATCTTACTTATCTTCCCTACTATAGTCCCTATAGTCTACTTATAGTCCCTAAAGACCCTGTAGAGGTCTCCCGGACACTGTATTTCCCTCAATCTCTCAAACAGCACCGGCCGCCACAGATTGTCAAATGCACCCGAGATGTACACAAAGATGCCTACAACATATTTCCCCTTACACCTATCAACCAGGTTCATAGCCTCACAGATAGCGTCCTCAGGCGATCTGCCCCTCCTAAAGCCCTAATGCTGCTCGTGCATTCCCACCTCTCTTCTGTGTTTCGTCAATTTATCGCAGATCACTCTTTCTTGCAGCTTACCACATGTATTCATTAAACATATGGGCCTGTACGACTTTGGGAGTTGCGGGTCTTTTTCATCACCCTTACTGAGAATGACTATCTCACTCTGCTTCCACATGTTTGGTACTTTGCCCTGAGCGGTACATTCATTCAACAGTCCCGTAATGAAGGGCGCTATCTGCTCATTGATCTCCTGAAGCACCTCGACCCTGATACCGTCGGGTCCAGGCGCCTTCTTTCTTTTGGTGGAGGCCTGGTATTCCTCACATTCACAAGTTGTGATTAATAAACATCTTGTCAGAGGTGAAGGAAGGGTTTGGCATTCAGATAAATCTCTGCCGGGACCGAGGATTGAACCACGGACCCTCAGCACAGAAGTCTGACACCTTACACCTAGACCACCAGGTCACCTACTCTCAGTTAGTACCTGCTGCGTAGTATGATATCATCAAAAACATTTTTTTTAATATTTATTTTCTGAGATACGGGAGCTCTAACTGGCACCATTCAGGAGTGTTGTGAATACGCAATGGTGCCAGTCGTGATGTCATACTTTGGCTTATTGACATCATGTTAAAATAAAATAAAACGGTAATAATGTTACTGTAAGTAATCAGTAATTTTGTAATACAGTAACATATAAAATAATGCCTTACAATATTTTTTTATGCATCTTTTCTAATAATAAGCCATTTTTGTTAACAGTTTAACATTGTTGTAATTTCTTAAGTAAGATTCTAAAAAAATTACAATATAATTAAAATATTTATTTAGTATTATTGCTTCAATAATATTATGTGTTAAATTAGTTTATGTATTGACTATCGTTTATAACACTATATAATGTTGCAAAAATGCAACGGTGCCAGTCCTAATTTTATTTTTAGCGCCAGTCCACGAAGGTTAAAATATCACAAGCAGTTCAAGTTTTAAACCCACATCAGACTAAACATAAAGATCTCGCCTAACTTAAAGCTAACAATAATATTGGAGTGCGAATCCTGGTTGGATCTACTGAGGGTGGTATTTCCTAAAACAGTTTTTCACTCTCCCTTCACGCAAACATGGGTAGGCCTATCAAAATCCCAACACTCTCATCCTGATCTTGTTATTGTAGCTAAATGTGGATATCTCGGAGGAGTAATAAAGTTCTGTGTATTAGACCCGAAAAAACAAGACGTAATCATATAGGCCTATTAAAAAGCAATAATCCCACTCATATAGGTGGTTAAGAGTGTTTCGTGTTATTTTGGTCTGTTTATTTTAATTGCATGAAGAGAAAAATTACCGATTATCTCTTCCAGGAACATTCAAGTATTTGCTTTCTCTCGGGGCTTCAAAGAACTTCCCTCAAAGAGTTCTCTTTGTTTTTGTTCATTTGTAACTTTTGGTGAATCAATATTCTACTTATTAGCTATGTTACCATCAAAGGAAGGACATTATTATGTCCTGCCAGAAACTATTGATCGGAGTTTGACAAATTAAACCAACTAGTTTTTACTTTCTTGTTTTTATAGCAAAGTGAACATCAAAAGGTTTTAGAAAGCAATTCTAGATTCGGAGAACTCTGACGTTCAATATGAGAAACGTTTGATGTTTGTCTTTATTGTTAACAAACTCATATTTATATTATTTCTACAATATTATATTTCTACTAGAAAGTTTCTGATGAAATTAGGTGTATTTTCAGTTTCAATCATTATGAAATAAAAATTGACACATCACATTTAATTAAAACTGCTTGTTTTAATTGTGGTATAAACGATCAGCAAAGTTTTACTATGCTGTGGCTATAAATTCTAATTCCACTATCAAAATTTACAAAAGAAAATGAATCAGATTATGGCTACTATAAACTTATTTACTATCATCCAGGGTCACTCAGAATACTCAGGAATTTGAAGCAACGCAACATTTGAACCCCCTAAAACTCATAGTAATTACAACAATTTATCATCAGTATTTATTACTATCAACCTAATATCTAAGCTGTGTACATGCAAATGAAAATAAGTTTTTTTCCTATAGTAAGCTACACAATCTTATCCTTAAAATAAATAACTAACTAGCTAACTAGCTTTCTGGTGTTTATAAACTCGAGAGTTCATGGTTGTCACTATTCAACCCTATCTTGAGACACCTTCATCCAATTCCTAGTCTGACGCCAACTACCCTTCACATTCATTTTCACAATCCTATTGACATACTGGTCTATCAAAGAATCTTATTTCTTCAGGTTTCCCAACTAAAATCTAATGTACACCACTGCCATCACTATCGTAATGGCCACATTACCACCCCACCTCAGCTTGTGAGGATGTACGATACAAACTATAAAGTTATTCATTATATAACTCTCCACATTCTCCCCTTTGTCTAGCCCTCTCAGGCCCAAATATACTTCTTAGTATTTTACTCCCAAAAACTCTCAATTTATTCTCTTGGTAAAGAGTAAGAGACATCCATAAAGGACGTTTACTTTATAAAACAAAACATATTATTAAGTAATATTGTTTGGTATCTTGTTACATTTGAGTGTTATGCAACATTTCTTGTAAGACATCTAAAAACGTCTAAAGTACCTGTAAACAAGTGGCAGTCAGTCTGTATCATGGCGTTTGAGAAGGATATCCTCTTTGCGGTCATAACTTGTGTTGTTTTATTTAAGAAAAATAGAAGGGCCAAAAAAACTATTTTGGATTCGCCATCTTTACATAATTTTTTTTTTAAATCAATTTTATTTGTTCTCAAGCAACCTTTTTCGTTTTAGTTAGTTTTTTCATTTCCCTGTTAAATTGTGAAATAAATTTTCTTATTTTCTTCTATGCTTTTCCATTTCAATTTGAAAAGCAAGGGGAGCAGTGTAGCCAACTTGTTCAACAGTGTAAACAGCCCTCTATTTGTACAACATGTTAGAAAACAAACATTTATTTGATCTTTATCGCCACTCCACGAGAAAAGTGCAACACGTTGTAAAACATGAAATATGTTGAGAAACATCAATGTTTTAAAACAACTTTCAATTGAAATACCAACAAGTTGTCCAATATTATTTCAAAACACAATATTTTATAGCTTGTTGCATAGTATAAACGCCCCTATAGAATTACAGATAGGATTGTACTTTTAAATAATTTCAGTTTAATATTTTGTGATAGATGGCAAGACGACCACAGCTGACTAACTGACAATAGTAAGCAATGTCCGCATGAATTCAGTTTTTGACATCCTCTTGAATTTATTTCCAATATATTAGCGCAGTTTTCATGTATTTATATTTTGTTCGAAACGCATCTTACTACCCGTTTGGGTTATAAACTTATGTGCTAGTTACGTTAATGGGTTATGGATCAGCAAGTTGTAATTGAGGAAGTGTACCCTTTTTTGCATGGAGAGTGAGAGAGAGAGAGAGAGGTAAACCATTTAGGAAAAACCACCCTCTATACACCCAACTGGGATCAAACAATGATCTCCTCGTCCTCAGCATTCTAGTCTATTGTGAGGATAGCGCTTTAAATCATGCCACCAAGGCGGTCGCACTTTGTTGATAAATATGAATCTATTCCTTTGTAACACAAAGTTTCAACACATAGTCTTGTACGTACTTATTTTATCCATATTTATTTTTATCAAATTTAAAAAGCCGAGGTTGTAATAGCAGTATTGAAAACACACTCCATGTGTTTTTTGACTGCAGGAGAACATATGTTGTAAAAAAACAAAAGCTTGGAGATCCAAACTAGCATATTTAGCCACCTATTTTAGTCCCACTCCATCTGGGTTGCCCTCTTGCCGGTAAAATACATTGCATTTAAAAACTGGCTCTCATTATGTCATTATAAAATCCTAAAGCATACCATAAGTTTTTATAAAATTTGTAAGGCTTGACAAATAGTGTTTTGGAACCTGGTAGTGGCCACACACAGCTTTGGTCGTTACAATCGCACCGGTCTAGGTCATCACCGACAGGAAGGCGAGGATTTGAAACCGTATGCTATTTATTTTCCCAAGACAAGAAATTAAATTTCAAATCTAAATAAAATCTAATACTAATCGATAATCTCTAGCTAAGAGCATATTATCTCATTTAAAGGACTTAACTCTGTAAGAATATTTAAAGCGATAGCAAATCTTATTGTTGTAAACATTCAAGAATCTCACGTTATTTAATAAGTGGCTTACTATATCAAAATATGCCTCATGCCAAAATGGAGATGAAACTTATTAACATATGGTCTAAAAATTTTATTCTAAGTTTCATTGTTTAAAAAAATGGTATAAAATAAGAGAGTGTTATTTTATTTTGAATTATGTCTAAGTGAAATGTTACACTTCTTAAATACTTAGTAAGAAACATAAATCTAGCTGTCCTTTAACATATTAGTAAATTTTTTTAGAGTCACAACAGAGAGCTGTTAACTAACTATTCAATTTTGATTAGTGCTCCAAAACTGCCATAGTTAAATACATTGGTGTCAAAATATCTTTCTTCGAGTAGTAGGTGGTTTTAAAGTTTAGTTTTTTCACAATAAAATATTTTGAAAAAAACAAACTTATATGAGCATATTGGGACCGTCGCTAAAATTCAGTTTTTAAGATATTCCAAATTGAATTCAAATTATAAAAATACTTAATATGATTTCTATTAGGAACCTATCAAATGCGAATTCCTAAATCTTTCTTAACAAAACCTATAGCCAAAGAATAACTTATTTGACATTTCATAATTACTAAAATTAGGCATTGGTGGAACCAGACATTTATTTTAAGGGAACACAATCAAGGCTGTACCAGAGTGTTTTCCATGTGGGGGGGGGGGGGTGGTGGGACTAATGGTACTTTTTTGAAAAAGGGAAAATTTTTTCTTAATCAATACATGTTGCGACTTTAATAATGCAAGTTATCTTACGAAAAAAATTGTATAGAAGATGTCTAGGCTATGGCCAATTGCCTATTCATAGAGGATGAGAGTGCAAACACAATTAATAATCACGAGAAATATACATATGCTATCGTCCAAATCCGATTTGAGGACAAACTAGATAGGACTAGGCCAAATTGATACATCCTGCCGCTTGTCGGATAAACATGATTTAGCCTGATGTTTTAGGCAGTACTAGATTTCGTTCCTTTTAACCCTTACTATGAATCGACCTTGGACAGGTTTCATCATTCACAGTTCGCACGTCAAGTGTTTTCAGCTAGCCTAACCTAACCTAGCTTAAACCTGGTTTAGCCTAGTAAAATTTAGGTTATACTAATTTATCCTATGATCTAGGCCAAATTTTCAGGATGAACTAATTTAGACTAGGCTAAACTAGTTACATCCTGAGGCTCTTTGGATGTATCAATCTTGCCTAATCCGATCTAGTTTGTCCTAGAATTGGGTTTGGACGGTAACATATAAGGTAACGGCTCCAAATATGAGACCCTTTTTTTCTCAGGCTTGTATTTTTTTTACATAGTTGGTATTAAAACACAAAAAAAACAAAAAAAACACACAATATTATAAGTTTTAAGAAACAGAATTGTAAATATTTGTAATGGAATATTTTATTAATTTCATAAAATCCAATTTTGTCAAAATAATGGATCTAAAATATGGGATTCCTAATATGAGACCCTATTTATTCACCTTTTTACGACGCTGAGGGCAAACAAATTGTAGGTCAGTAGCAACCCAATGCTCATGAGTACATAGATAGCACACCGTCATTGTATCCACTGTTCTGCATGTTTGTCTTCTTAAAATACGCACCCACAGGAGAGACATTCCTCATCATTTTCATCTTCATCAGAATTGTCCGAATGGATTAAGTCCAACTCAGAATAATCTTTGTTAGATTTCATCAATTTTTTCCTTGCGTTTTTCATCAGCTATTTTTTTTTTCTTAATAAAGAGGTTTCGTGTTGAACTGGACATCTTCCCTTTTCTTTTATTAGCAGTGATTCTTTTAAAACTTTTTCTCAATGCTGGTTTTGTTTTGTGATGAGGTGATTACACAAGCACTACCACTTATTAGACATTTGATTTGCTGTTGATATCCTGGACGTGTACGAGTGTCAACGGTGATTCAGTCGTAACTTTAGGTCCAGTAGAAGGGTGGTGATCAGTTGGTTGGTCAGGAGCATTGAAGGACCTTCCTCAGGTCTGTCATTGTTGTTCGTTCTTTGTGGCCATTTTGATTTGCAATAGCATCAGGATTAGGAGTTGTCTCTTGATGACGATGAATGGCGAGGTCATAATCTCGAAACATGTCTATATTCAAAGGAGACAAACGAGTCTTTCGGAATGCACTGTCTGATATCCCCATGGTTTCTGCTCGGCTGTAAGCAGCACATAATAACTTTGTAACCAGAAATTGTGTTACTACACGATTAGGATATTTCTTATAAAATACTCTTTTTACTTAGAATTATTAGGTTTAATATAAATTTAAATATTTAATTGAAACAAAAAGTGAATATAACATTATATTACAGCTTAATATTAATTTACCAGCTGAAGCTCCTAATATGAGATCATCTCATATTAGGAGACCCTTGGGGGATGGTTGAAAACAAATAAAAAAAACCTTTACCACAAGCACAAACAATTTTTCTGGACAATGGCGACAACACATAAGCGAAAAAGCATGGTAACTGGTGAGCATAAAGTTCCAATGATCATTGCTAGAACACAGCACCTCACAGGGAAGAAGCACTGGTGTCTCATTTTAGGGAGGGGTCTCATATTTGGTACGTTTACCTTATATATACATAACTAATTGTGTATATCATTCCTTGTCATATATATATATATATGAGAAAAGGAATGATATATAAAACTAGTTACAAACATTCTCAGGTTGATATCTATAACCGTAACCCTGGGTAAACTACCCTCAATACTAGATGTGGCTAAACCATGCAGAAACACCACTTTTTAATTAAATCGTCTGGAAGTACTTGACACAGTTAAACCGATACTCAACGCTACAACGCTTACACCTCGTTTTTTCCTTCCATGCTGTTGACAAAATATATCTCCACTAATAAAATGTTTGAGGACATGTCGAACAATTTAAACAATTTAAAAATACAATATATTTATTCCTTTTTTTATATAACTATTATTTTCTATTTTATTGAGTGCTAGGCCTACATGTTTTTAATAACTTTTTTTAACTTTTTAGAACAGGTTTTTGACTCATTCCTCCTTTTAGCTATTGAAGACAAACATTGTGTTTATAATTTTAGCTGTAAATTGTTTTATTGTTTCAAAAGCCTACATAATTACTTATATATTCCATTCATTTTTATTATAAAATTTTTGTTTTTAATTCTATTTATTGTCAAACATCAAGAACTTTAACACTGTCTCAGGGTAATAACAAGATGTATTATAAAATTATTGATTTTATTTTAGCACAGCGTCTTACTACCCGTTCGGTTTGTAGTCCATACACTAATCACACCAATTTGTTAAAGATTAAAACGGTTTAGTTAAGAGGAAGTGAACCTGTATTTGCATTGAGGGATATTGAAAAACCATTTAGGAAAAACCACTCCCCGTGCACTCGACCGGAAATGAGCCCCAGTCATCGTCAGTATAGTATTTTGCCAGAGTAGTGCCTTAGACCATATATCCACCGAAGCGGATATAATTATTGCTATTCTGTTAGTCTCCGGATGAACTCCGGTCATGAACCGACCGTTCATCCCTACCTGAGCAGTACATGCCATTGCTTAAATCCTAGGAATGTCAGCGTAGTCTGTGTGGCCGTCCTATGACTGCCAATAAACCCTTGTTGCAGTTTCACCTTTTCTGTATCTGTGCATTTTAAATTTTGATTATATCCTTTTAAATATGTTGGCCACCTTTTAACTCCCAACACCTATAATTTTTTCATCAGGGAATTTTAAAGGAACTTTTAATGTGTGTAACGATGTATTTATCTAGATGTTAAATATGCTGTCGTAAGACTTGTCTTTATATGTATAATATACCATCGAGCACATCTTCAGTGCTATATTTATATTCTGTCACGATACATCGGAATACTGTGGTCGTCAAAAAATATAATTCGAGATTTTAAATGATGTCGACGTTTCACGATCCCCTGAATCCGGAAAATTATTTTTCACGATGCCATCAGTATGTCTGTAGCTCGGCCTAGAGCCGAAACTATTTTACTGATCAGGATAATACTTGATATATAAGGGATTTACAAGGCTGGCCAGAGGGATTTTTGTAGTGATCTATCAAACCCTAAAATCAAGGGAAGATTACAACAGAGGGACAGGTGAAAAAAGCTATTTTCTCAAAATCAGTTATAGATAGGTCTATATGATTAAAATTCGTATTTATAAACTGTTTAACATTATAAACAAAATGCTGCCTCTCAATTTTTGTGAAAATGAATAAGAGGGTGTTATACTTTACATAAATGGATATCTTCATTTTGAGATATAAATCATCATTGTAAGGTTGTAGGAATGTCTGAAATAGAAAATTTTACTTGAAATATATTATTATAAAACCAGCTGTTTCCCAGCTATATAATACAAATATTTTTTAAAATAGTGGTCTAATTGTTTTGTTCCTTGGTGAAGAGGATGTTCCTTTTTTCTCAATATGTTTCAGTAACAAAGTATGTAATTTCATTTATGTTCTTTGGTGAAATATGATTATCTTTTCTTCCCTTATGTTTCTGTAACAATTTATATATTAATTTGTTTCACTTATATTACGAGTTTTAAGTAATTGTCTCTATTTTTTAATTAAATAGTGAGAAAGTGTCTGCGGTGCACCCTACGATTTATTAAATTGTACTTTACGAAATTTAAGTTTTTACTAACATTATGTGTAGTCATACTTTTATGAATGCGCCATTAATTTTACTAAATATAATTTTATGTATACACACGCCAAACCACATGTTCAGACGATGCAATTTTTATCATCTATTAAATAAACCCTATGCAATATTGGGAATGTCAGCTACACTACTAACATTATTATATAGCTTGTCGAAAATGCTCTTTTATACTTAGTCCCACTATAGTATACTCTCTAGGTCCTGATTAATCAACCGAGTAACACGGAGCGTGTTTGTTTGGTGTGGAAGTTTCTTGTCTTTAGTCGGCTCGGAACTCGTCGTGGACCAAGTGTAAAACCTTAAGTTCCCTAATTGGAATGGCGCTAAAGCGTTAGATAAACTTTGTAATCACTCAGGCGAGAGTTAAGAAGTTTGTAAAGGGCCCCTGAATTAATTTGAAGCCACCTTGAGCAAGGCCCATACTTGTTAAAGAACCTAGTATCTTATCCTCGACGCCTATCTTGAACGTGGTATTTTGGGCGGGACTCTCTTGTAACCTCAGCGCAAACTAGAGAGCGATACACTTCTCAGACCGCTGCTTCCTCTTCGAGTCGGTATTTCGTCGTCGCATCAAAGAAGGATCGAGGTGGGGATACGACATGCCTGAACGTGCTCAGAACCAAAAACTGTCGTGGCTCGTGTTTTATTCATTCAATTCTATTAATGCAGTAAGATGGAGTGGACTGAGGAAAGTAATTTTAATTTAATATAAATGTATGAATAGAAAATATAGTTTTAGAGTGTGAAACACCATTTTAATAAAATTCAACATAATGATTAGTGGGATTAAATAAAAGGAAAAATGAGAACTGATGTGGATGCCCGTAAGAAAAATAATGACAAAGTTATGGTCAATACTGAGAAAGAAAAGAGTTAAATTATAGCAAGTATTGGAACAATCAGAACTAAACATTAATGAATATGTTAGTTCTGTGATTAAAGAACCCAAATGTATTTATTAATAAAATAACTGATTCTGGTTATATTTTAATGCTAAATTCAAGAACAATGTTTATACTGTGTTTAGTTTTGCTTTCTCTCGACACCTAGGAGAGAAAGTATTGTGATCGTAAAAAAAAATCGAACTACAGATTTTGATAAATATTGACGTTTCATGACCCCGTTAAACAAAAAAACATTTTTTACGATGCCCTCTGACTCTCTGTACCTCGAGCTAGAGCCGAAACGATTATATTGATTGGTCCAAAATTTGATATCTGGTGATTTCATTTAGATGTTTTTGGAATTAGATGTCTAACCCTAAATTTAAGGGTTGTTTACTGAATGTCAAAATTATAAAAAAAAAGATTTTATCGAAATTCGCTCTAACGATCTTAATTAAATTTTATCTCTAGTCACGGTTCATCACTATTCAAAAGATAGCAACTCTCATTTTCTCACGAAAATGATTTTGAGAGTACTTACATGGAGGAGATTTTCCAATTGTCATCACTTCTCCGCAACTATTTGAGATATGAATTAACCTATTATTGTAAAGTTGTAGTAGGCTACTATTAGAGAATAAAAATTTGAAATATATTTTATAAATCCAATAATTTCTAAGCTATAAGCAAATATATATACTTTTTAATTCAAGTCGTTGAAAATTAATTTTATTCTTATGCTCTTTGTTGAACAAAGATGTTTCTCTTTTCTCACTTTTTCTGTAACAGTGTTCCTAGTTCCTAGTGCCATAGAGTAAGTAACAGTGAATTTTATTTTATTTATGATTTTGGAGTAGTTTTTCTACAACAATTTACAGACCTATTATTTAGTTTCAAAAATTTTACTAGTTTTTAAATGTCTATTTTAAGATAAAAACGGGAGAAAGTCTGTG
Source organism: Timema podura (assembly GCA_033556935.1). Classification (NCBI taxonomy): domain Eukaryota; kingdom Metazoa; phylum Arthropoda; class Insecta; order Phasmatodea; family Timematidae; genus Timema; species Timema podura. The sequence goes on along the minus strand of JAVRXN010000008.1, from coordinate 87,041,455 downwards.
TGACACACCGTACCATTTGTTTATTTAGACTATTAGACTTAACTAAAACTACAACATTTTTTATAGGTGGGTAATAATATAGGCACATTTGCTATATCTAATAAAATTATATTTAAACTATATTTTGATAATTTTATTCTCACATTACTACAGATGCTTATGAAGTGTAAAAAAAGCAAATGGTTTGCTTTCCAAAGTTTTCAATTCTTGTTGGATAAGGATAAACCATGAGAAACTAAATGCGCGGTAAGGTTTAATTTTGTTGTTTCCATAATAAAACCAATGCCACAATAAAAAATGTTAGGCAATTTATGAAATTTAAAATAGTTTGATCTCCTTTCCTGCATTTTATAACTGAATAGAACAATTTTTTTAAATGTTCACCGTCTACGCATTATTATTTTTACAATCAAATTGTCCAATTTTCATGAAAAATCTGCTGATTCTTGTATTATTTTGGTCACATCAACAGGAGGCTTTCGATGAACACATCTGAAAGAAAGTATCCTCTTGTTTTCATTTTCATTGTCTCTAAGACACAGAAAATATCTGTCCTTATACTTTAGAAATCATACTTCCTGATGGTGAATAAATATTCAATGATCATTTATTGCTTCGTAAGAAATCATAAATTTGATTTACAGCCATAATCATGAATGCAGCTTTTGCTGAAAGTAAAAATAGCGGTTTTCTAAGTAATCTAAACAAGGATGAAGACATTCAAAATACATTTTTGAAAACTCCGCAAGCTCTTTGGATCCTATAGTTAAAATCTATTAGATGGGAACCTTTAAGTTGCATTCCTGGAAAGATTTTATTTAATAGTGAGATAAGTGCAAATACTTTATCCCCAATAAAAAAATACATATTTTTTTACTTCCTTCAGATCGTTTGTATTTTGGAATATTCAAGGTATTTTGTTCTAGCTTGTTTTATAAAATACAAATTTTTAAAATACCATTTTCTTAACTTCTGCCCTGACCTCCAACATCGACAAAGGCATCGACCAAGGCAAAAAGAACAAAGATAAGTGCTGATTTATAAATGTAAAAATTCACTTCCTTTAATGAAGGAGGCTTACAGAACTAAGTGTTTTCCATCCAACAACCCTAAGAAATGAGGAAATGTCCACATTTATTCAAGCTGTTCAACGATGAATAGCCATCCTTGTGTTGGGTGTATCCATAAAGTAACAGAAATAATATTATTAGTATTCATATTTCAATGGCCCAGACCACTTTTAGATTTTGAAGACACTTACAAATATCAAATGCAAATGGTCCATTAGGAAGCGTTTGAGTAAAGAGAGACTCTCTTCTTGAGGATTATGGTAAAGTGACCATACTGACCCTCTTTACGACCTATAGTAATTATTAATGACTGTACTTATTATTAATGTCATATTATGTTTTAATGTTACTACGGATTCCAACTGTACAGAATAAATAAAATGAATAAATAACGCGTAAACTGTAAATTCAGATAAATACAGTCAATAGTGATTTGTATTGATTAGTCCCTGCCTTCTTCGCAACCTGCCAACTAAAAAAAAAAACATTCGGGTAATCGGTGGCTTGAATAAGTTCTTGAAAGTTGGAGTTTCTTGTTCATTAAAAATAAATAAAAAATTTTAGAGTTCTTGTTGCAAAATTGAAGAAGACATATCAACTTAACAAAAGGTGCGATTCAAAATGAAATCATAGGTATTTTCGTAAACGATGACATGGCATTTAAAAGCAAAATCTTAACCCTTCTTCTACAATCCTGTCAAATGGCCGTATGACATCCCACACATTCCATCACAAAGCTTAAATGGCAAACAATTCCCCATTCCTTTATACAGTCCCATAATTTTAAAATAAATGCAGCCCCATCATGGTAATAGTCTCCATCTCATTCCCAAGGGTATATTATTTACACCACAATCTTCTGCAAACCATCCTATGTTACACCGTCTCCGTGCCTTCTACTTAACGACCACAATTAAATAAAAGGGAGAAGGTATAATCTACATAAGGGAAAATATAAGCAGAATTAAAAATATAACAATAATATGGTTTATTCAGTATAAACGTAGATAAAGCAAAGTACAGTGGTCTCATTATATCATTCTGAATAATGCTGAAAATAATAACGTGAAGCGCAGAATGTAAACATCCCATGTTTACATTTATTACAAGTCGTCTTTAAGAGACACAATATTACGTAGATTATAATATCAAAAGCGAAGTTAAACTACCAAAAGTGAAGTGAAGTAAGATATCCACAAAAATGAAACAAACATTAAATATTCTTGCCTGATGGGCTCCTCAAACAATTACCAGTTACAATACGAAAATTTACAACTACATAAAACATAACGCGAGAGTTTGACTTCCAGACGCTAGTCAAAATCTCCCGGGACTAACTATATCTTAGAAAAACTAAAGAATGAAATTTAGAACAAAATTAAATTATATAAAAAAAATAACAAGAATGATTTTATATCTACAGTCGCGTGAAATAACAAAATACAAAAGTCCACACATTTTAACAATTTACATTTAATTTCACTCAATACAAAATTACCAATGGTGGATTTCAAACTAAACTAATAAACTAACAAACTAACCAACCGCGCCTAAGTGGCGGCATACAAGTTACATTTATGCGACTGAGATAAAAAAGCAAAAAGTTAAATATTAAGCAAAACACAAAATAAAGATTTTAACACGAAAATATTATAAGTTGAAAATGAATAGAGTTCTTTATAAGTAACATCCATAGTTACGTTCCAATTTATGATGTATGAATGTTTATCCGATCATTGTCCAGGTAGACGACAATGATCCGTCCTCGTTCGTAGATTTTAGATAGTCAAAGTTTTTAGACAATGTCAGCCTGTTTTATAGTGATTTTCGTTGCACGGAAAGAGGGGAGGTAATTTCTAGCACGCAGTTGCTAGCTGTCATCGGTCACGTAGTCACTTTGTAGGGTTGTTCCATCGGAAAATTAGAACAAGTCGGCGATCATTGGATGTTTGTGTTGTTTGGGGAAGTTCATCTGACATCCGTCAGAGGGCGGGTGGATTGTTGTCTTCTAGCGTTCTCCATGTTGTCATTCTTCAGAATCAATCTGACTAGACGGAGAATGACCACGCGTTGATTGTAGACTCTCGTTAGCTCGGCCCCATTCTGCACATGGCTGCACGGTGTAGTTCAGCTTTGGTGGCGGCTAGTGATAGAAGATTTCAAAGGTAAGTTCCTGAACAAATATGAGTAATATTACAGAAGATTGTACAGCATGAAATATACTGTGTCGTATTATCTTTCCGTATTAGCCTACAGGAACTACAACAGAGAAATGTACCATTGTAGGGATTCTATTTAGGTCGGAATTATAGAGCGGGTGGTATGAATTCTTGATAGTTACGTATCAACATTATAACGGGATGGATCCAATTGTAACTAACTGTAAGTTAACGTTACAAATCTCCCCCCTTGACCAGGAGAATAAGAAGATGCAGTATCCGTCCTCAGCAAGGTGGAACATCAAAGGGCTCAAGGTTGCCTTCTTGTACTTCATCTTCCCAAACAGCATGAAACGATCCATTTTTTTCTGCTCTAGATTCCATCATCTAGAGAAGCAGTCGGTACCACTACGTAGACTTTACCAGAAACCAGGAGAGAAAGGAAAACAGGATGCGCAACGAAAAATCATATACAACAAGTCTGTTGTCGAGATGTAAGTGGCGTTAAGTCACACGCAACCACATGTCTAATTGTCTGTATGAACACATGAAGAATCTCTTCTTTCTTCTACGTTCAAACTCAAGTTCTCACAATAAAGTTCACTAGACTACAAAGTCACAAAAGTTTATCCTCATGAAATCCTAAAATCCTATAGAAATCCTACATAGATGTATCGGAGGAGCGTCCCCCCCCTCAACACTTTTGAAGGTTCATATTCAAAGGTTTGAGAGTTTCAAATGTTAGATCACCATAATCTCACTATATTCTATATAAGTCCATTCTCAGTACTCAATCTAGAATAGAGTGTCTCAAAACATAGAATAGAGAAAGTTACGTCATAATTAAATCAAAACAACATTTGATTTCGTGATCCAAATTCCATGAAGTGGAACATCAACAAATTCGTGCCATAATAATCTATAAACTATTCACTTATTTCATAAACACATACTATCTACAAGTTCAATTACGGTTCAATACCTGTAAATAACTATACACATGGCCAACAATATATATATAACAAAACACTATATCTACAAACCACTGATATATAACATATCATTAATGGTAAACAAAATTTAAATTTTAAACACGATTTGGCTCACAGCCAGGGCACAATGCCATCAAACAAAACTCAAATTAATAAGGGATGCCAAAAGATTAATTATAGGTCCCCATATACCTATAAATTAGGCATGATTCCACATTATTATTAAGAGTATGAATAAACTCGGTCAATACTATAATTAACAAAATGAAATTACGTTAATTGACCGTTCATTAAATGACTCAACAATCGTCAAATAATATCAAGACATCAAGTCTTACCCAAAACAGGAATACCAAAAAGATCAAATACAAGTCCCCATAAACTTATAAAAAAATTTCTTGGCATCCTACATTTACCTAAGTAAATCCAAAATGGAGTAATTAAATCTGTAAGTACAATAACTTACGAACATTATCCATTAAACTATGACATTCTAAGATGTCGGTATTAGTTTAAGATGGCTCACATGAGCTCTTCGCGTATCGGTCGGGTCTGTCTGGCACATCAACCTGACCGACACGGGTGTTAAGAAAGATTCAACTGACCAGGGTCTATCCCATCTGGGAGAGAGCCTGGCAGATATTTAATTAAAGCAAGACAACATAAAGAAACAAGCACAAGAACTACAACGGGGGAAGGGGGGCATGGAAATGCGCTTGACTCGTAAGACCCATGATTCTTACGGCGCACAACTAGTTTCCTGAACTACACTTGCTCCGGACATGTCCTAACTGTTTACATTTAAAGCAGCGAATTCCTGACAAAAACTTACTATCCAACGCTCGCGGGCCAATATGGTTCTTCTTCACAGGTTGCACACCCAACTGAGAAATCGCAGAATTATTCCTAGACCTACCACAATAACTAGGATTCGAACCCACGCCTGGATTGTCAACAATAAAAGGCGCATGATTTTCCAGAAATTCATTTTCAGACAACAAAGTACCTTCAATTAGGGAAGCTAGCTCATGTAACTCAACTATCGTACTAGGTTTAGAAGTAAATACAAAATGACGTCGAGACAAGGGCGACACATTCTCCAAAATAATATTTACTATCTGACATTCAGAAAGATCTAACCCTAAAACTTCAACAGCCTCAGAAATGGCCATGATGAAACTCCTTAACGACTCATCAGGACGTTGAAAGCGATGTACATACTGCTTACACAAATTATCTCTAGCTCTAGTAGGGACAAGACAGTCTAATATCTTACGACTAATAAGTTTCCAACATAACCCATTAACTAACCCTTCAGAAAATAAACGAGTTAAATATCCAGAAGTTTTACCTAAACACAATGCAATAAACTCGGACTCAGAACCGATATTTAAATGACAAATCCTTTGAACCTCAATTAAAAATAAAAAAAGAGATGAGCTGTCCTGACCATCACACAGTGGTATTCGACTTACAAAATCAACAAGAATTTTACTTTGGATTTTATCACTCACCCAAGCGCGTGACATTTCAATTGGATCTCCAACCCTCACCGGTACTGAATGATGATTCTCCACTCCCACTGTTGCCTGGTCTCGAGACGTATCGCTCTCCGAAAGGATTCCCACGAGAACTGCACGAAGTCTTGCTACCGTGGTTTCTGTTGAACCTTGCAGTCCACGCTTAGCAAGCTCGGAGATAAGGCTTTCTTTATTGAGTCGGTAAACATCAGATTTAGACAACACGCTCGGCTCGCCAGTCACTACTCCCTCAGTCGAAGCGTCCGTAGTCAAATTGTGTTCCATTATGAAACAGAAAGAGGTACAAGGTTAAACTCAGGCTATGATTTCACAACAACAACAAAAATATACAGTATAATTTTCCAACATTTTTCAGCAATGATATAGGTTATTAATTAACTAATTAAACAGGAAGATCAGTTAATTAAAAGGACAGCAGAGTGGCGCAGTGTTACACCGTCTCCGTGCCTTCTACTTAACGACCACAATTAAATAAAAGGGAGAAGGTATAATCTACATAAGGGAAAATATAAGCAGAATTAAAAATATAACAATAATATGGTTTATTCAGTATAAACGTAGATAAAGCAAAGTACAGTGGTCTCATTATATCATTCTGAATAATGCTGAAAATAATAACGTGAAGCGCAGAATGTAAACATCCCATGTTTACATTTATTACAAGTCGTCTTTAAGAGACACAATATTACGTAGATTATAATATCAAAAGCGAAGTTAAACTACCAAAAGTGAAGTGAAGTAAGATATCCACAAAAATGAAACAAACATTAAATATTCTTGCCTGATGGGCTCCTCAAACAATTACCAGTTACAATACGAAAATTTACAACTACATAAAACATAACGCGAGAGTTTGACTTCCAGACGCTAGTCAAAATCTCCCGGGACTAACTATATCTTAGAAAAACTAAAGAATGAAATTTAGAACAAAATTAAATTATATAAAAAAAATAACAAGAATGATTTTATATCTACAGTCGCGTGAAATAACAAAATACAAAAGTCCACACATTTTAACAATTTACATTTAATTTCACTCAATACAAAATTACCAATGGTGGATTTCAAACTAAACTAATAAACTAACAAACTAACCAACCGCGCCTAAGTGGCGGCATACAAGTTACATTTATGCGACTGAGATAAAAAAGCAAAAAGTTAAATATTAAGCAAAACACAAAATAAAGATTTTAACACGAAAATATTATAAGTTGAAAATGAATAGAGTTCTTTATAAGTAACATCCATAGTTACGTTCCAATTTATGATGTATGAATGTTTATCCGATCATTGTCCAGGTAGACGACAATGATCCGTCCTCGTTCGTAGATTTTAGATAGTCAAAGTTTTTAGACAATGTCAGCCTGTTTTATAGTGATTTTCGTTGCACGGAAAGAGGGGAGGTAATTTCTAGCACGCAGTTGCTAGCTGTCATCGGTCACGTAGTCACTTTGTAGGGTTGTTCCATCGGAAAATTAGAACAAGTCGGCGATCATTGGATGTTTGTGTTGTTTGGGGAAGTTCATCTGACATCCGTCAGAGGGCGGGTGGATTGTTGTCTTCTAGCGTTCTCCATGTTGTCATTCTTCAGAATCAATCTGACTAGACGGAGAATGACCACGCGTTGATTGTAGACTCTCGTTAGCTCGGCCCCATTCTGCACATGGCTGCACGGTGTAGTTCAGCTTTGGTGGCGGCTAGTGATAGAAGATTTCAAAGGTAAGTTCCTGAACAAATATGAGTAATATTACAGAAGATTGTACAGCATGAAATATACTGTGTCGTATTATCTTTCCGTATTAGCCTACAGGAACTACAACAGAGAAATGTACCATTGTAGGGATTCTATTTAGGTCGGAATTATAGAGCGGGTGGTATGAATTCTTGATAGTTACGTATCAACATTATAACGGGATGGATCCAATTGTAACTAACTGTAAGTTAACGTTACACCTAAATCACCTGGAACTACCACTGCTTCATCAACTCTGATGCCAGACATTGTCTTGGATGTAGAGTTATATCTAAAGGAATTAATTCAATCAAGTGTTGATAAATATAAATAAACCATCACACTTGAATAACTGTTGCTATACAAATATTTTTAAAAGTCCACTGCTGTACTGTCTATTTTATATAAACCATATCAATAAAAAATTAGTTGTAAATTTCCTTCAGTGTCTCTATTTGATCTTCAAACCCTTCAGGCAACTTGATGCTGATAACCTGTATCTATATTTCTAAAATGTAGCGGCTAGAAAGCGCATTGTTACGGCAGCTTTTCCTTAACACTTGAGGCTTTCCTCATGTATGTGTTCTTCTTCAACACTGTGATCAATCAAATTTATGAGAAATTAAAATCATTCTTTGTCATTAATGCAAAATGTTTATATTGTTCACTGATTTCTTGGAATTCCAAATCAGGAAGCATTAACACTATTTTCTATCCTTTTATATACAGCCCCCATTTACTTTCACTTATTTGTTTTGTTGTAAAATACCTTTAAGTTTATGCTGTGGTAGCTACTTGTTGTTTATCCCTAGTCCTGAAGTTGGTATTCCACCGCCACAACACATGACTGATGGAAAATATTGAACGCTACAATGACCGCGACGGAACGACGATCGGATCTGCCGAAATGTTGTTTCAAACAAACGTGTCTCATGTATCGTCAAACCGCTCAATGTAGATTGAGTATTCCATCTTTTAACTCTTGTAAATATGCTAATTCATTATCATTAACTTAACCAGAGTTAAAAATTGTAGATTGAGTATTCCATCTTTTAACTTTGGTAAATATGCTAATTCATTATCAATAACTTTTGATATTACACTTTTAAACCTCCTTTAAACTTTCAGGTTATATCACATTGGCTGGCAGGGTGTGGTTGAGCCATATTTTATTTTGGAGTTGTTCTTTTTTTATTAGTCATGATGTTGATGCCAGTTCTGCATTGAAACATGTAGAAGCTCAATACGTTGCAGGGAATGCAGCATTCAAAGAACAAGGAATTAAAAGCTAAGGAATGAATTCAATTTTACACTTTTTTCATTTCTATTAAAAATTCTTTATTTATAGATGTTTTGTTCTATTCCCATTTCAACGCGGTAAAATTAACAAATACATGTTTGGTTTATCTTGTCATATTACTGGCTAAAAGCAATTTAACCCAAAAGCTCACAATTTTTAATATTTTTTAAAAAATATTTAAAACTTTTTAGATGTTGGTTAGGGCTTAATTCATTGTATTATGTATTTCTTCAAATGATATTGACTTGTGATTGTATTACCAAACTTTTCATAAACTTAAATTTTGATTCCTATACGGTTGTTATATTGCATTATATATATCCATGTTTATTAATGCTAGATTGACATAGTTATCAACTTTACCTAAAATTGAATTCTTCTACTATTAATATATCATTTTGATTCAATTTAGAAACAAATCCTATTGTTATTATGGATCTAAGTTTATTATTAAGATTAGTATTAAATATATAAAATTATATATGGCCGGTTTTGGAACTTAGTTATGAAACTACACATTTTTCAGAATTCTCTGAAGTTAATCTGTTTAGTGTTCTATGTTGAATTAAATATAAATATAATTATTAATTAATTTTAGTTCTTTCTTCTGCTGAAATACATTAATTATATTGTGTTATTACAATATCACAAGCACTTTATTTCTAATGTAAAACACCCATTCAAATAAAAGCAAGTATTATTATCCATTATCCATCCTATATCCTCATGTGACATTTAACTACATTCTTCATCTTCCTTAATTTCTACGCTGAATATTTTTTGTTTTGCCTCCAAGACTTCCTTATAGTAACGCAATTAAATAATCTCTTTCCTGTCAGCACCAAAATGTTTTTGCAACAATTTGTCTACATTCTTTAGTTTTATAGGACTTATTTTAATGCCAATGTTAACCACGTTTGGTTTTAGATGAATCACCGACTTAGCTCTTCTTACTATGCTTTTAAAACTTCCAAACTTAGATCTGTAATTCCCTTCACCACGGACCACTATACCATTTCTTGCACTATCTAGTCTTAGAAAAAACCTTTTTGATGGAGGAAACTGAAAATACCTTTGTCCTGGTGGATTCAGCACATCATAAGTACTTTATTTCCAGTCAAAAACTCTGCACTCACTAAAAAGATGGCAAATAGTTCCATGTTCAGCAAAGATATTATCATAATCTTTGGGATCTCCAATAACCTCATGCTTGCGAATCACCTTTTCATTTCTGGCAGAAACCCTATCTGGTGGTAGAAAAGAATGTCCAACCATGGGGAAAACTATTTGAATTTATATGATATGATTGGGATCCTTTGTAACAAACCATGAGGAGAGAATTCCATTCATTATTGAATTTTTATTTTGGCCCCCACATCCATCGGCCACAAGACAGAGTATTTTAATATTGGCAAAGTATGTATTGCAATGTCTGTGAAATAACGCTGATGCAATTTCATTGGAGCCTTTTAAATGATCAGATTCATTCCAGTGATAGATGAATATATGATTGAGATTTGGAAGTGATTTGGAATCCCCTTTTAAGATGGTAAAGTTACTTCTGTATAGTTTCCGGCTGTAGTATGCGACTTGATCAGGAACACGTGCTAAGGTTGTTTTTTTTCAATCAAATGACATAATCATTAAGCTATGTCTTTTCTCTTTCAAAACTTTCACTTTTAAACTGTGAAGACGTTTTTCTCTCATCAATTTTGACTTATTCTTGGGAATTCTCTCTCTCTTAACCTATTCCATCATCTCAATACATGATGGACAGGCATTAGTACGTGGCGTTCCAAGCCCGATATTATTTTTTGTGTTCAACACTTTCCTAACTAAGCTTTCTTTGACTCTAACAAGTTCAGAGGAGTGATTTTCCTCGCATTTACGCCACATTTTTTTAATGGATCAAATAATTTCCAATTAAATATGAGCACTTGATTTACTGCGACAATAGTGGCTTTCTACAGCCTTAAGGCTTTCAATGAATCGTTTAACTGATTCGGATAGGTGAGAGTGTCTATTTTATCTGGTATCAATCACCCCCACGAGTTTCATTTGGCATTTTGCCAGTTTTAAGAAATATTTTTGTGATTCCTTGAACTCTGTTTTGAGACTAGCAGTGATCTCAAAAATGCGTCCCTGCAAACAGCTACCTTTGTCCCACGTCCTTTATTAATTGTAATAGAATACTTCAGGGTCACATTTTTAGATTCTCTAATTTGTCCACTGGTATATGGGCGATGTCCTGTTGGCTTTTTGCATTTTGTATGTTTTAAAATAAAACTGTCCTGTTTTATCTTGTCACCGTGGCCATAAAAGATATCATGTAAATTTTGTATGTCACTTTTCTTTATTGTAGCACACTTGAATGTCTTTGATTTGTGTCCAAATTTTGGTGTGAGAGGAGGTTTTGCGCTAGAACAATATATAAACAAAATATACATAAAATCTACTCTTTTTTGAAAAGCATAACAGCTTGGATAAATATGGGAGTGAATATGAAACCTATTTTATTAAAAATTAATACCTAGGCCTATAATAAAAGGATAGAGGCTCTGCTAGAATTACACAAATAAAGACTAAATGCCTACTATTATTTTGTAGGCCTATATGCTAACATTATACTGGTAATTAAATAGCCTACAGATAGACCAATCATATTATGAGCTTAGTTTATTTCTTCTTAAATTAGTTCTAGAAAATAACCTATAAAAATATTGATGTTGATTTTACCTTTTTCTCTTGTTCTTTGTTTTTTTCTATATTTCAGGTTGACTTACTTTCTAACGAGATCTGCCTCGCTCAACAACTTTTGGATCGAAATCCATTAAAAAGCTATTAATATTGTATTTAAATTATAATTTTAATCCTAAATAATGACAATAGTAACTTGTAAAATGCTTAGAATTATTCAAAGATAATTAATATCGATTAAAAACAAAACAATTGGATTGAACCATGGTATGAATTAGAATTAATAGAGCCAAGCTTCTGATTATGAAAACGACCGCTTTTGGAACCAAGCTTTCAATGGAGAAGGCCGGTTTTGGAACTCACTTAAATATTTAGGAATTTATTACAGTTAATAATGGCCGGTTTTTGAAACAAATTTTGGTTTACAGTGTAAAGTCGATATGAGACTTGCGATTGAAGCAATAAATTATTTTTTTTTTTTTGGAGATGGCCGGTTTTGTAACTAGATGGCTCGTACAATAGATGATAAAATAATGGTGGGTTAACTCTGATTTAAAATGAATACAATATTTTGTGTTCAAAAACATTTATATTTAACAACAACATAAATTACTATCTCTGGGTAGAACTTAAAATAATAATAATAATAATAATAATAATAATAATAATAATGCATAAAATCGAACACGAGACTCTATCAGGACCTCTGGGCCATGTTGGGAAAAATTATACCTTTACTATACCTAGTCACAAAGGACTCAGCTTGCGTACAACAATACCGGCCTCCAAGGTTAGCATCCCTGAGAACTGCTGTCAGGTGAGACATAGCTAAATATGTGTTTTTTGATAGCAATAGTAAAAAGGGGGATAACACTGAATTATGGTGATAATAATATAAATAAAATACTTAACAACAGATTTGACCTAAAGAAAAAGAATTAAGTTTAATTTTATTTTAATAAATAATTGTCAAACTAAAATTTTACCCTGCCTAACAGACGTCTGATAAATTATAAAGCTAAATCACAATTCATAATTCAAATAACAGCTCAGTAATTTGATGTATCATTATAAAAAATCTTAAGACCATTCTTTGTGGATAGTTAATAAAATAATAATAAAAATATTATAATTTCTTGAGACACCTAATTAATAGATTTCCCTTATGAGGTTATCAGTTAAAATAAAGGAATAATTGAACATAAGACATTGCAGTCGTGTCGAAGGAATGACTCTGACCAAAAGATTATTTCCAGAATCATTGTAAAAAAAATTGATAGCTTGAGAAAAAAAAATTATATTGGAAAAAAAACAACGAAATCTTGAAATTGTAGAGGAAAAGGTTAGTAAAAATATAGCGTCTGCGTAGTGAGGCCGAAGATGTGTAGAGATTATAAGTTAAAAAAAACCAAAAATGTTGATATCCCCTCAAAAGATGTTCTGGGGGGTCATCGTTGAAGCTGTGAGTTGGTCCAAAACTCACTAAAAGTCCAAGAATCGTCATTGCAGAGGTCTACCAATGGTATAAAGTTGTCGTCGCGTCTCTGATAGGCATTTTTATGATAACTTGAAAGGTTATTTTAAGAAGTAACTGCTAAAATTTCAATTTTTGTTGCACTGAAAAAAAGTGTGTCATCCTCTCTTTATCCCCAAGACAGCAGTCCCGCTTCTTTCTTCTAATTCCCGCCTCTCGGCATTTCTCGTAGAGGCCCCAAAAATATCGCGGATTTAAGTTCTAGATTTTAAATATATATCTATAAATATGTGAAATTAAAGTAGAAAAAAGAAATATCTGGGGGAAAGAAATAACAAATAAGAAGCTTGATAAATCTAAATCTTTAAATAATGGATGCAGAATCTGATATATGACAGTTTTACATATGACCATTGTTCGTAAACAAATTCAATTTCTTTTTTTTCTTCGTGGGCCTTTTAAAATTAAAATGTACGAGATTGGATGACGTATCTGTGTCGTCACATCTCCCGCCTTCCCACTCTGCTACAGTCCATTTCTCTCTTCCTCATGTCACATCGGCCATTATGACTATCGTAGAATCTCGTAGAAGGCATTAAAAATAAAATTACACCTGATCAGTATTGTTTCAAAATGTGGACGGAATATTTGGACAAAAACCCGGTGAATAAGTATATTTCTTGTTCTGATAAAAGTACTGTAATAATTAAGTATTTGGTGTTTCCTTCGACGCAATGCAGTGTCCTTTTAAAACCATAAGTTTTAAAATAAATTAATTAAATGTAGTATGGCATCTGGCTGCATGGCGTGCTAGTCACGTCAAAATAAATAAACAGTTCAGGATAAATTAAAACTATACAAAAATATAAATTGACAGTATTAAAATTCTTACAATACAAAGCTAACATTAGTTACTATTTAGTTATATAATTCTGTTGGTTGATCTGTCTAAAATCCGTGTTGATAAACGTTTCAATAAATCATATTTAACTTAGAATATTTAAATAAAAAAGCATTTGCTATTTCACATGGTCCACTATAAAAAAATTACAGCCATCTTATTTTTAATTTTTAAATATGAACATAAACTTTTATAAGCATTAAAAAATGAATTTAAATTAATCTCGTAATAAGATAGTTCCCAGTAGGTGCTCATATAAAGCGCATGCGAAACAGATCTTAGAGGAATGGAACTGGAACAAAAAAAGTGGTAATGTACGAGTATTACGTTGACTAATAAATGATATACGAAGCCTTTCAAATTTCTAACTGCTTGTGATTCTTATGTTTTCTTATAGGGTTATCAAAGTTTTGGAAGCTTATTTTGACGAAAGATTAACTTGTTTGGACGTAAATTTTTGGAACGTATTCTTGTAATTGTGATTGTAATTTCAATGTATTAAAAAACATGAATGTTTTAACAATTTTGATTGTTTTCTACTATAGCCAGTGTCTATTTTTATTTGAGTGTTGTTCTTAATTTTAAATAATGTTTTTTAAATTGTTATTTCTAGTTAAAAATCTGACATTCTAATTTCTTTATTTTCAAAAGTATTCACAATTTATAAAAATGAGTGTTATTCCTATTTAAGAATATGTTTTGTTTTCATATATTTTTAAAATATCATATTTTAAAGATGTAGTATTTACATTTTAACTTTGTTTTGAATTGACCTTTTAAATATATATTATTTCACTTTTAAAATAAACAAATATATTATACGTGACTTTATAAAATTATGAATATATTCGAAATTGGTATATTTCTGTAATAGTCGTCTCGAGTTCGACTTGAATGAAAAAACCCAAGCTCTCAGACCCCTAGTAAAAGCCCAATTTGCTATGATCAAAACGGCCCCATTTTCATGCATGCCGGACCAACCAATCATCCAGGTTCCGTCTAACCTTGAGGCGTTTCGGTATCCACTAGCTTGCGGTAGCAATTTATCCCTCTCACGAAGTGATTGGTATTCGGCGTGGTTTGAATGGCAAGCCTTTTGAAGCTGTCCAACCATCTGTGACGTAAAGTCACCACAAAACCTCCTACAGATATTTCAGAGGCCTTCGAGAGTCACTAATATGTACATTCTCTCTAAAAAGTATAGTTCATTCTAAAGGGGTATTTAACACAATAGAGTAAAAATTTTTTAATATTGTTTCAGTTATAAACTTTTAACGCACCTTACTACCTTTCTGGACTATATTCACTTTAATTACGCTAGTGGAGTAGAAATAAGGGATGTTGCATCTAGAGCAAATAGCCCGCATTTGGCAAGAAGAAGAGCTAGAAACAATAAAGAACACACCACCTCTGTACACTTAGTTGATATTCGAACCCCAATCTCAGCGTCACCGGGAAACTAGAGAATATGAGACTGATTCGTAATTGTATCATTCTGTTTTTAAGGGTTGATTTTATTTAACATGCAAGAAATTTTGTATTTTTTTATGTGGGTGGAGAGAATATAAAAATTGTGGGTGTGGGTGGTTGATAATTTATCAAACTACCTTATATCTTAAACGATTGTTTTTATGTTTCAAATTATACAGTCTATTGGAATAGAGTAAAATCAAACCCTACATGGTGTTTGAATGGTTCAAGGCGCTAATCTCACAAAATACTGGACTGCTGGCGACGGGAATATTGAGGTTCGAATCCCAGTCGGATGTATTGAGGGTGATTTTCCTAAATAACTGCCTACTTTTCCTCCAAGTAAATATGTGTCCACTTTCTATTAATTCAATCTCCCTCGTTCCTAGCACATTAGAAAAATTAATTTATATGTACACTCCGTCGTGATTGAAAGTTAGCAACTTTTTGGCTCAGCCCGCGCGTTATGCTATGCCTCCACACATGACTGCAAAATAGTTTGCATGGCTATGCCCAAGGCCGGAGTTATAGAAAGCATTAAGTCCTTAAATTATTTCTTGAGTGTTGGAAAGGAGTGGTGGTGGAGGGGTTATGTCTTTTTGCGATGTCCAATTGGTTTAATCTAATAAATAAATTTTACTTTTTTGTTCCCTTCCTGATAAAATCAATTAATCGTTACATACTTAGTTAATTAATTATGTTTGCTCTCATTAATATATGGGTAGGCTTTTTTTTAGCTGTTAAAGATATAACCACGCCACATGTAATTCTGACACGTAATTATTGGTTTTCCACGGTAACATAAAGCAGGTATCCCCGTTTTAGAATATTTATTACTGTGAATCGCTAATTAATAATGTGTTAATTATTAATTATTATATTCCACACATGTAACACAAATAAAAAATTAAATCTAAAATATTTTTACTTTATTTTTAAGAAGCTGAGTTAAAAAGCCTATATAATAAATTTAATATTCTCAATCCTGATTTAAAATATTTTATATTATTTCCGGGTGGACAAAAAAAGATATATATTTGATAAAATTTTAAACTCTGTGGGACCATAGCTCGATTCCAAACTTTAATTAATGTTACCAAAACAGCCAAAATATAACTATTAGTAAAAAATTTTAATAAATACTTTAATTGTGAAAATGGTAGTTTATTAAGATTTACGTTTATTATCGTTTTCTAATAAACTAAATGTATCATGTTAATTGTGTCGAATCTGTCTTTCTACTAAATTAAATAAGCAAATCCAAACAATAAAACTGGCCATGTCGTCTGCAAGTATGAATATAATATCAGAGTGAAGAGGTTTAAATAAATGAAAAGCAAGGATACATATTGTTGTTGGTTTACGAGCTTAAAACACTTTACATGATATCTCTGTTTATTTAAATGGCTAAATTTTTGGTACACTTCTATCAACATTGCTAAAACTGTATTTTTTACCTATGAATAGGCCTAGTTAAAGGTACTACAAATATAAGGAAATAAACTTAAAGTTATATTTTGAAGTAAATTAATATTTAGCAAGAAATTTACGTCAAAGGATTAATTGATATAAGGTTAAATGAGTTGATATATTATAACAAATATTAATTTATTATGAATAAATTAGACAAAAAGTAATTATAAACTGATAATAAAACATTTAAGGTTATCAAAATTACATATTTTAAAGAAGAAAATTATAAAAATAGTCAACTGTTGAAAGTTGATATGTGAGATTATATAACATATAAAACTCTATATATATGATTAATATATTCAAATTTAAGGTGACTTTAAATTTAAAACTTTAAACTCCAATATATATATCATATCTATGATAATTATATAGAATATGATTAATATATGATTTGATTGATATATTGACTGACGGACTGACATGACTTTCTATCAAACTGGACTGTGGACTGAACGTCCATCAGTCTACTGCTGATTGTCGTGTAGCCAACAGCATTGTGTGTAGGTCTCCTATGTTTATTGATACAATTTTATAGTGAGAAGTGAAGTAATATATTACATTTAAATTATTTGAATAAATTTATTTGTATTGTGCTTTCATGCTTGTGCCTGTGAGAGTTCAATGGCTTCCTGATTGAAAGACTTTCTTTTGGAATATAATTAGGCATGGCTTTGGGAATGTAAAAACTAAAGATTATGATATTAGTGTGAAGCTTACTTGGTTCTATTGTATATTTTGGAAACAGTAAATAAGAAAATAATAAGCATAATAATATAATACTGTCCTAGCTTCAATTGCCATTCCTTCACCTACCATTTTATTTTCCGTTCCCTCTTTTGTTTACGCTTTTTAACAATAAGTACAACTGTAGCACACTATATTTAGTCCATATTCAAGCCTAAACATACAAAAAATCGTCCATTACCTACCACGCTCTATTACAGACTGACGGTGTATATGCCAATATTCAGTTCATTTCAAACTGACGTGTGTGGAGCCCTTAACAATTAATATTATTAAAACTAGTCAATGGTAGTTTTATACCTATGGCACTCTAATCCGAACAAAATTCACTCCTCGCCTTTCCGGATTATTTTTCTGCTTGTTTTATTTTTC
This sequence comes from Timema podura, assembly GCA_033556935.1. Lineage (NCBI taxonomy): Eukaryota > Metazoa > Arthropoda > Insecta > Phasmatodea > Timematidae > Timema > Timema podura. The sequence goes on along the minus strand of JAVRXN010000008.1, from coordinate 87,023,527 downwards.
TAGTGACAAATTGACCAGAGAGAGAAAACAGAAGCCACTGAATGCATACACTTTATTTACCACTGTTCTGTGGTCTCCCACGGTGAAAAAAGACAAAAAAAAATCTCTCGCACTCTGATGAGCAAATACCTACACTTAGCAGTATTTTTTAACTAGGTTTGAAACATTTCCGAGAAAAGTATTTAATTCTCAAATGAATAATTCGGTTTTTCATTATTACAAATGAAAGCTGCTTTTATAAGGGTTATATTTACCATGCTTTTGTTTGATTAAGGTTATTCAGAAAAGTATCTATCTATGGAATAAAAAAACAATGTTTAAATTAAATGTGAAACAGTATGCTAATATAGAGTCTGTAGTACAAATCTAACATAAACCCATTAGCCAAAAATATTGTTTGAATTAAATATAACATACTAGCCAAATATAGTGTGTTTTATATAAATATAACATACTACCAAATATAGTTTGTTGAAATTAAATGTAACACACTAGCAAATATTGTGTAGCTAAATAAAATGTAACATACTAGAAATTATAGTGTTTAAATAAATTTAGTGCATCAGCCAAATATATAGTAATGTATTTAGCTGAGCTATTATTGTTAAGTGCGGTTATAGCGACATCCTAAATATCATATTGCTTAAATTTAAAAACGGTGTATGGGCATCGTAATCGAACCTAGGACCTTTCGCTTAGTAGGGTGATGCTATAACACTGATCCATCCATGAGTCATCCTGTGTCCAGGGTCGTACTTAAACCATATTTTAAGACATATTCTGTGATGGACGTGTGGAAATAGTCTGTTACTTAACATGAAAACATGATATATCAATGTGTATAACCTGACCAGGAAGTAAGTGATGCTAAAAATAATAAAAGATAATAATATGAGTTATCAGATAAGGCAGCCAACCACCTTGAATTGGGAGGGCTTTATTCTTTCAATTGTACAATGAAAACTTGTACGAATGCGCATATCATCATGGATCGAATAGCCAAGCTGGAGGAGCTCTCCGAAAAAAAAAGCGAACATAATCTCATACGTCCTTTTTCACAAGATTGCATTTTTAGATTCTTCATTTTTTCCTCCACATTGCGTAAACATATTAACTTCTTACCTTTTTAATAAATGGCAGTAAACTAAATTTTATTGTTTCAAGCTATGAACCCTTTTTATAGATATAGTTTGATGAATCTTGGGTTGTAGGTTTACATTATTTATAAGCTTTCCTTGTGTAATTTTTGTTTATAAGTTTGCAATGTGTATCTTTAGCGCAATATGAAGTGTGTTGATAATTGTGACACTATAGGTGAAAATACCATTGATGTTATCGGGAATAAAACAAATTCCACTGCCATTGAAAGAAACTGTGGTAAGCCATGTGAAAGACGTGCGGGTGTACAGAACCAAGGAAAATATTTGTTTTGGTTGGAAAATGCTGCCCAAGTTACTGCTGCAATTCAATTTCTGCAGATTATCATGAATATTTTCATAAGTTATTTTGGGCTAATGGTATTAAATCGCAGCAGGACACTTTGTTTATGAGTTCTATGCAGATGCAAGATCCAAGATGCAAAACCAGTTTTAGTTAACTCTTCAAAGAAAGGGTAAAACATTTGAAAATAATCTGTCTCTCGGTCATGGTAAGAAAGTTGATATTTGCCGTAGTTGCACAGTGAAAATTTTACAAATATCTGTTAAGAGGCTACGAACTGGGCTATAAACTATTCAATCAACGATGTTGAAGGGGCTACCTATAACATAAAATACAGGCACACACTTCAATCCTCATAGGAATATCAAAAGTGAAGTATGGGACTTAATCAAGAAGTACTTGCATAGTATTCCACACAAGACCTCTCATTACTGTCAATCACAATCCAAGATAAAATATCTTGACTATCCCAGTTTGAAAATAAAAATATTGCTCAACAAATTTTAAACATTTTAAGGGATGCAAATTGCCATGATCTTGATATGAGCTACAAAACATACAATAAGTTATATCGATAATTATGTAAATCATCCGTAAACTAAGATTATTCTGACATTTGTGATTGCTGCACTAAGTGTGAAAAATATTGAAAGAAAATCCTCAATATTTCTGTAATAACGAGTTTATATTGAACCAAAGAAAGGTGAATGCATATCAAGAGATGATTAAAAATATAATTCAAGAGTGCAAATCAGAAAAGTACTTTTCTATGATTTAAAATGTGTCTATGCTCAAAGCTCGCCCTTAGCTAAAATTAATGTCACATCACAGTTTTACAAAAGGTTACCAGAGTAGTATGTCTTTAGCGTTCATATCCACAATAATGGCACTAGCTTTATTAATTGCTTTTTAAGAAAATGAAGGTAGGAAAAACCCTCATTCGTTTGCAACCCACTCCCCTCAGGAGCTAATGAACATTTTTACGAAGAAGAACATTATTCTGTTTTCTGTCAATGTGTGAGGACAGACCAAAAACTCAACTGTACTGGTCTTTTGTTCATTTTTTTCAAAGGCATATGCCCTATATTTGCCACATGTCTTCCTTATTAGAGTTAATAGTTATTGCCAGTGTGATAAGAACCTTTTCCAATGAAAAGGTTGGAGAAGATTCAAATAACAAAAGATTACCCAAGTGTCATAGTTGAATGCCACCAAAACCCCAAGTGATTTGAAGAAATCTGGAATGCAACATTGTTAATGGACTGGGAAAAAGCATTGCGTCCATTATTTATGAAGACACTCATGAACAAGTATGAAAAATTCTCCGTTCATAAGTGTGGTCAGCAGTGGCAGCTCCTCAGTAAACCTTAAGGGTGGGTGCTCACTTAAAAATTGTCAAATTAGGTGATTGAACAGCTTACCTTATACCAACCTTAAACCATAACTTACAAATTAACTTAGTAAAATATGAAAAGCATAATGTTATTAAAGTATAATAACTCACTTTGTTCAAAGTCGAAGACTACCCATTGAGAGACACAAACACACAAACACACACAAAACACGAACACCAGTAAACAAAAAATGTAAAAATAGGTTCTTAACACTATCTTGAACACAATATATACAATATATTTCAAGAATTAGTGCATCCGTAAATTTATTGTTAGAAAAAAAAAATCTAATATTAAGTTTTTGTCTGAAATAAAGTTTTTCATTGAATTTGTTAATTAATAGTTCGCTAAAGTCTGGTATCTCACGAATCATTGACTGTTTTATAGACAACATGGCCATATTATTTACTCTGTCTTCACTCTTGGTGTTTCTTGAGTTGTATTTTATTAAGTTCAAAGTTAAAAAACACCATTCAGTTTCTGAAATAGTCATAGAAATTGCTACAAGATTTCTTAATGCTTTTGTGATTTCTTTAAATTTACCGTCTAATAAAAAGTAAGTTATCAAATTTAATGTTTTCAAGCAGCAAGCCATATATTATTCTCTTATTTCTGACCTCGAGTAAAAATCTTAAAAGTTTTTTTTTCGGGATTTTTTATCAATCATTGGAAATGCACTACAGAACTGGTTAATATCAACAATTGGAAGACAACTTTTGTATGTTCATTGAGGCGTTTGAACTGAAATATCTTTAATCCACTTGGATGGTATTGAATAGATAGTGATATTTATTTAAACACAGCTATATCAAAACCTTCCTTTGCAAAAAATTTAAATTCTCATCATTAGGTCATCGCTGTTTTCCATAAGTTGGTCCTTATGTGAGCATTTAAATTCTTTCATTTTGTCCATCGAACGCAGGGAGTAGCTTATTTCTAATTTCAATCACCTTTTTGAAGCTGTAAATAGTAACATGAGTTTCTCACTGGATTGGTTTGCAAAGTCCTGAGTTAAATATTTTTGGAACGCCACAGTATATTTTCGAAGCATTCCAGAATATTTTGTATATTAGTGAAAACTGTTCGTATTTTCCAGGTTTGAAAATGCCATCTAGTTTGTGAGGGTTGAGGTATTTTATATTGCATAAATGCTCTAAGGCCACTCGCCTGTCTGGAGAGTGGAAGAAAAAGGCGGAACTTCCATTTGAATTGACAGAAATATTCCCAAAATCATTATATTAAAACCAGCTTGTTCGAGCAATATATTTAATTGGTGAGCGTAAAAATAAATATAATGGGCTTTTTTAAATATTTCTTTGATTTTAACATTACACCTCCATCACGTCCACGCATAGCTGAAGCTTAATCGTATGTTCGCGCGATAAGTTTATCTGAATCTTTTTATAAAATCAGATCAAGCTGCTGCAAAATACATTGTGAAAAACCATCTGCGTCTTGTTTTTCTGGGTTTCAAAAGCCCCAAAATAGTTTGCGTACGGGTCATTTAATTCATACCAAAAAACAAAATCTGTTTGAGTTGTTGCAAATACGTCAGTAATTTTGTTCACCATGAGAGATAAAAATGAGGTTACTTAATCTCTTTTACAATATATTCTTGGTACTCATCAAGCATGTATTAAAAAATCTCATTTTGTACAGTCTTGGAGATCCCTCTGTAAAAATAGTTTTTTTCCACATGTCTTCTAAAAGCAGTATCAAATTTTTTCTTATATAATCTACCAACTCCAAAAATAGGCCATTTATTACTAGAGCCTTCTTTTACGTTTTGACTACGAATAGGCATATTACACTTACCCCCAAATTTTAAAACGCCCCTCACTCTAGAAATAATCTCTCAATTTTTCTCCACCCTTTAATTGTGTTTGTGAGTATTTTACGCTTATTCTATAATCAAATTAGTGGAAATATTTGTTTTTCTTAGCAGCTGAGACCTGGATGAATTTAAAAAAAATAATTTTAGAGTTTTCACGCTTATTAATTTTCAAATGAAGGTGATTAAGTTTACGAACATCACCTTTTGTCCAAATGTCATCACCACCAAATAACAAGCTCACAAAATCAAAATAAAGAGCTACTTTCTTCATACGCACATATTAAAGGCCTTTTATCGAATAATTTACTATAAAGACAACTGCATAAATTCTCCTCTTTGTTTTTTTTACTTTTCATTTATACCTGAATTAAGCTCAAATCATACACTGATCTTGCATTGTTTTTATTTTCAAATTTTTCTTCTAATAATAAAGAACCAAAATTAAGTTTTTTAATATCGGAAACTTTCATTTTCAATCAATTAATCGAGAACCTAAGTGAAAACAGGTAGCGTCGCAATTTTTACTATACAAGAGATGACTGACTGCAGTGTGTATCACGGGTGATCACTTTAACTCAGCCCAAATTACGTGCTAGGTGAGCACTGATATAATAACATTGACGTCAGGTTGGTATGGCACCTTACGACCCTGTGATGCATGAAGAGCTTGGGGCGTTGGAACAGTCAGCCACAGATAACATGTTGGTAAGAATTTCAAAACATATTTTATTTCTTCTTTTGCTTTCTTTTGCAGGGAGGGTGGCATCCCAGATCCCTCCCTCACTATCCGCCACTGTTCAGAACAAATTTAGTTTTCAGAAGTTAGTTTCCACTTCTTATTCTTACCATTCAATGTTTGTACCTTTCAATTAATATATTAAACGCATTCAGGTCCTGGAAGTAAAAAGTATAAGCCTTCAGTACGTAGAGCCAGCGCCTTTTAAAGCTGGAAAGGAAAAGGATATTAAGGCACTACAGTCAAAAACTAATAATGAGTGAGAAAAAGTCATAGGTGGAAAGTGTGGAAGATGTACTGTATAAAATTAAACAAAATAATATACAATATTTATTTTTAGAAATAACTATACATATAGAAACACATTTTTCTGTTTGAAATATTCCCAGAACATTGAAGAACAGCTGTTTTGTTTATTATTGATATTAAACAATAATTAGTGAAAATAATTACATTATAATATGTATTTCAATTAAACTATGATGCATTAATATATTTTAATTTTCCTTTGATTTGTGTTCTACAGAAAAAGGGCTTATAGGCCTACCACAATTTAGTTTATTATTGATTATGCTTGAAATAGTTTTGATATAGTAAGGACATTTTAAAACAGAATAAAAATATGCTTAACAGAGTAAACCTAAGATTTAAACTAACATCAAACTAGAGAGTAAAGAATTCATGATATTTTAAATATTCAAACGTGTTTTTCTGTGAAACAATATTACTTCCATGTGCTCCTTTTACAGAGAGCTTCTATCTAATGTATGGTTGAAGACGCATTTAGTTATTATATTCTTTATATTTTCAAAAAAAGAATAATGAACTCAACTACTTCAGTGACGCATGGCTTAAAGCGCTACTCTATCAGTATACAAGACTGCAAACAATGGGATATCGTGGTTCGATCCTTGTCGAGTATACTGAGGGTGATTTTACTTAAATGTTTATCCACTATCTTTCACGCAAATGCAGTTACACTACCTCTAAATTCAACCTTACTCATCTCTAACCCATTAGGGTAAAGAATATATAAGCGTATTGCCCGAATGAGTAGTAAGATGCGATGCTAAAAAATAAAATGAACTCTCTCCCCCCCACCCTCTCTCTCCTCCTCTCTCAACATAATATTGACGAATCAAGTGCCATTCAGCCGCGATGTATGTTTACTGCTTACACCCAGTTGTATTAGACACTGCTTTGCTTACTGATAAGATAATGTGATGAGATGTAACTTAACCGGTTCCCGGAAAAACTAAGCAGTGAAAAAAACAAGTTCCATCTTGATTCAATGATTACTTTTTAAATTCACTTCAGGAATGTAAACATTTAATTATAAACCTTTGTGTTTTATCTGTGAATTGTAAACTTTACGCAATTCATTGTTTATTTCTAGCTAAGCACTAAGATTTAAATATAACCTTTATTTATATATATATATATTTTATATATATATATATATATATATATATATATTTATATATATATTTTATATATATAATTTTTTATATATTATATATATATATATATATATATATATATATATGTATGTGTAAACTCAAGATAAAATGATACAAAGATGTGATGTGTTACCTGTGTAATTAATATTTGCCTGATAGAACACTTTTTAACTGCTAATGTGGAAACTATGAAACAAACATTTAAACTATAAAAACAGGAAACCGTTTAATTATGTGTCTTTTACTTTTTCATATCTATATAAATGATTGGAGGTAATGATAAAAAGTTTTGTACTCAATATTAGGATGAATTTTTACGTTTTATGTGCGTCCGAACTCTAAAATGTAGATTTTAAAATCATGTCTCTCCCAATGTCTCTCCATGGCCACAGATTTGAAACGGTTTGATGGATTTGTTTTTCAAACTTGATATCTAGAATAGCATTTGCCCACGGCTAAGCTCGCATTAAACAATGCATCAACACATTAGACAACTTCAAATGATATAAAATAATTATTATTATTTTAGAGCAGAGTTTTATGTGCGTGCGAGGATTCACGAATAAACACTGACTCACTCAGATCTACGGATGTGGTATCGAAATAAAAGTATCGATACTGTACTCATTAAAAGTATAGAAAGAAAAGTATCGATAACGTACTAGTATAGAAAGAAAAGTATCGATAACATACTAGTATAGAAAGAAAAATATCAATAACGTATTAGTATGGAAAGAAAAAGATCGATAACGTACTAGTATAGAAAGAAAAATATCGATAACGTACTAGTATGGAAAGAAAAATATCGATAACGGTAAGTATCGGTATTGAAATTTTAATCTGGAAAAAGGTTTTTTATCGAGTTATAATAATTTCAGCTTTTGCATCATATTTATATTTTCATATTTATTTAAATACTGACAATTACAATGTCTTTTTAATCATTTGAAACAAATTTTAAAAGATTATTTTCCACTATACAACTTCTTAAAAAACTTCCATGATTCACTTTTGGGAGGTATCATTTTTTAAATACATTCGTCTATCAAATTTATTATTAATTACCGATAAACAAAAGAAGAATGGACGCACTGCCCAGTTTCATCTGATTAAACAACGCACATAAACTATTCTGCTTCGTTTGTTTGTGGCACCCTTAATTTGAGTGATTTCATTGAGCTCTATACAATCTTTTTTTGTTTAGTTTGTGATGACCGGTCTCATTGATAAAGGAAGAGGAAGTACTGGTTGGCACTCACCCCGTCTGGTATCAAGCTGAATTGATAAATAAAGATAAAATAACAGCTGTTAATTATGATGAACTAAACTATATTGAATGCTATATTTGCTTCTTGCTTGACATGCACAAAATTAGTGAGAGTTCCTTCACTGTCCACCTTAATAAACATTAAATCCTAGCATGAGTAAATATGACCAAAAAAGATATTGTTTCTTTCGATACTGATCCAATACCGGAGTGTAAGTACTGATCAGTAATAGTATCGGAAAAAAAGTATCGAAAGGAAAATATTGATATTAGTAAAGTATCGATACTTTTTTCAATCTCTACATATCCCCTTCCGCTCCATAGCCCTGCTCATATCTCTTGCCATCTTCTGTACCCTCAATATCAGTCATGATGAATGTTTTCACTGTTTACACCCTTTTTTTTTCAACATTACGTTGTCCGCTGATGAAATAACATAATGGTATACCAAGATCCCCTGAAAAATAAGGAGTACAACAGAAGTTCGAACCAATGAGTTCTTTTTTGAGTTTACTGAAAACAAACAGGCATACAAATACTCTAAATATGAGCTAGCTCGTATTATTATCGTCTATACTACCCATAAAAAAAGGAAAAATCCACAAAATTCGAAATTGTGCACACATCCCTTAGACATTTATTATATTTATAGCTTTACTATCCAAGAAACAAAAATAAGGTAAATTGAAAGAAGATGTTTAGATTTACCATTAAATAGACCAAACTAATTAAACACAATACACGCAAAACTATAAAATAGCTTTAAAATATCTAAATTTAAGATACAAATGTAAGTACGCTAACAATTGTTTTCTTACATGAACACATTGTTTCGATGAACAACAAAATAAATAGTTTTGATTTACTATTAAAGGAACAAATCTAAATAAATCTAATTTATAGGCAAAACCATAAAATAGCTGGAAAAATACCTAAATTTAAGAGGCAGAACCAACCAAACTAAGTGTCACTGTTACGTGGAGAAACTGTTGCAGTGAAAAACAAAACATATATTTATATATAATAAATATAATATAATATATAATATAATATAACATATTATATTATTTATATACTATCTAATAATCGACTTTATTCACTACATTTCACTATAAATAGTTATGAATTGAGCACTGTGTGCTAAACATTGTTTACTATTAACTAAGCACTAGGCATGTATATAAACCAAAGATCAAAGGACGGGTGACCGTTTATTTATGTGTATTTTTTATTTGTAAAAGAAACGCTATAATAATTTATACCATCTAATATGAATTAATAAAATTACAGTAAATATCAAAACACTCGTTACCAAGTAGATGTATGATAATAATATGTTTGTTGATATTTCCAAACCTCTTGTTGCTAAGGAGACTTAAAAATAAGATTTTTATAATAAAAATTAATATATTTGTATTGTTACAAAGTTAAAACACAAATGTAATGACACAAAAATATGGTTTTGTTCGACACTGCTTCACTATCTGATGAGATATCTTGATAGTATATAGCTTACTATACCCTGTTTTCTTAAATTTGAGGAGTAAAACAGAAACAGGCATACCTTAATCCACTGAGTAATTTTTGAGTTTGCTGAAGACGTAGAAAAAAACAAATAGAATCTAACGTGCAAACAGTTTTATAGCTATATTATAATCTATACCCAGTAAATTATAAACTCCACAAAAATTCAAATAAACAGACTGACCTAAGAGTTTTATTAAACGTATAGAGTGTATTTTTATATAATTATCATCAAATGTTTCTTGTTAATTTTATTCCGAGGCTTATTGTTTACCAAACTTCAATACATGGTCCAACTTAATTAATCAGATAATTTTGACAGTGTTTGGGTGATATTCTCATTTTTAATATATATATTACATTTGTATCCTACTCATATTTTTAGTTATATTCATTTTAATTTGTAGAAAAGAGAAATAAGAAATTATTATTACAAGGAACGTCCTTGGTAGAACGACAATTGATTGATTGTAACACTTCTCTAGTCAATTAAACAAAATAAGTTATGAATATAAGGAATTACTTGTGATGAGATAATTACATATGAAATATATTAAAATTAAATTATATATGAAACATATTAAGATTAAAATTAAAATATATCTAATAACATAGTACACAAAGTTAAAATAAGTGTTTATAATATTATTAAGAATGTTATCTGGGTCAAAAGGTTTAAAATGCTGTGTTAACAATCTAAAGGATTAATTACAAAATTTTTGCAAAACAGATTTGTCATCCAGATAAATATTTATAGCTATGATATGTTGAATAATATAAGTTGTTTATATATAAGATATTGGATGTTATAAAAGAAGTGTAGACGAAATTGTTAATTTGAAAAATGCTAGCTATAATATTACTTGAAAGAGTGAATTAAAGAGACGTTCCTTGTCTGACTTTTTGATTCCACTCCTTAAAAGCTTGTTACGCCTGTAGGCTGGGTGACGTGACGACATGTTAAGGCGCATTACGCCATACTCAGGTCTGAGACAAAACCAATGCGAGATATTAAGCATTGAATTAGAAAAATTGTATCCAAAAGATTTAGAGACTCGACTAAAATTGAGAAACGTAAAGACACTGGCCAAAGACTGATATAGAAATAATCAATAGTAGAATTATATCAATCAATTATATTCATAACTTATATTGTTTAATTGACTAGAGAAGTGTAACAATCAATCAATTCTCACTCTACCAAAGACGTTCCTTGTAATACTAACTACTCATATTTGGTACCATGAATATTTATGAAAAATGTATTTCGTTAATGTAGTCCGTGCAGTTTACGCAATTTTCATAAATATTGAGATAGCTCTGTATTTAACCTCGATATTGGAATACAAAATGGAAACAAGTCTGACTACCAAAGTACGAAAATATGGTAAATTTTCGAGTATTGAATATTGAACGAGTCAACTTTTCGTAGAAATGAAATGTAATTTATTTTGTATGATAAAATGCTAACACACAATACTGACTATCATAAATAACTTATATAGGTTAATTCAAAAGGTTAGGTCAAAACTTAAGAAGCGTATAAAAGGACTCAGGTAGAACAAATGTTGAACAGGAATCCCCGTCCACCGAAGTCATCCGAGATCATACGAAGTCATCCGAAGTCATCTGATTGAAGCATACTTTAGCAGTTGAAACAAAGCCACAACCTTGTTGTAGCCATCCACGAAGTTAAACTTTAGTAACATTTGGTCTCCGTTAGCGAGAAGCTGTAATACGAGATTTGGCCATACACCCTGGTGGTGGTTGGTTTATTTATATTATTATTTTAGCACCGCGTCTTACTACCCGTTCGGGCTATACGCTTATGTGCTAATTAAGCTAATTGGTTAGGGAAGAGGAAGGTTATGTTTAAAGGAAGTGTACCCACATTTACGTGCAGAGTGTAAAACCATAATGAAAAAAACCACCCTCAGTGTACCCGACCGAGATTAGAACTTCTATCTCCCCGTCATCGGCAGTCTACTCTACTGTGAGAGCAGCGCATTAAACCACATGACCACTGAAACGGGTCTGTTGCTTGGTGTTTATAAATGAATATTATTTTATTGTTTTACCATCTTATATTCCTGCTAATACCGGTACACTTTCTTTGTACCCATTATACCTAGAAAAATCCGATCTCTTTTTTTTTAAAAGTACTAATTAAAATTAAACTACATTTTGCACGTTTTGGCAGGCTTAGTTGGTGTAAAGCCTATATGAGAATTTAAAATTAAATTTAAAATTATAAATTTTTTAAATGTAAATCCATATATATGTTTCCTTAATATAATCATGATGTCCTAAAATATATTGTAGCTATTCTCTAATATAATATTATTTTTTTGTATAAAAAATACTACCATGTGTATTATAATGTTGAAGATTAATACGTAAAATCTAGATAAGAATCAATAAAAAGGTTTAGGATATTTTTGTAACAGAAAAATTATCCGACTCGGTGGTGTAGTTGGCTAACGCGCTAGTCGTGTTGAGCTCGACTGCCGAGGACGGGGAGATCGAGGTTTGAATCTCGGTCGGGTGAACTGGGGGTGTTTTTTCCTAAAGTGTTTTCCACTCTCCCTCCATGAAAATGCGGGTTCACTTCCTCTAAATTAACCTTCCTTATTCCTAATCCTTTAGTGTAATGATTACTTAAGCGTATAACTCGAACGGGTAGTAAGAGGGCGGTGCTAAAATTAATTAATTGTAACAGCAAAAATGTTAAGTGATGTACCTGGCAATATTTATTTTTGAGAATCATGAAACGAATACTAAGTCTAAATATTATAGATAATACACGAGAAATTACCGGAGAGTGATGGTTTTAAGTAATCTTAAGTTGATAGTTTTATTTTCATGAATATTGTGATACAATAACAGCTATCTTATGCTAATACCTAACCCTATTTAACCTAAACCTATTTAATACCAATCGTTCTGCCAAATAAAATGTCAAAATCATCATCCGTACCAATATATCATTTTAATATATTTTCCATTAAATCTTTCATTGAATAATGTTCATAAATGAGATTATTGATATTTCGTCTCGTAAGATAAGCTGGATTACCAATTTAGAACTTTAACACACTATTCTTCTTTTTCTTGTTATCCAGTGACCGGACAGGCCTGTAGACAATGTGCTGCACCAACCAATTGCCTCCACTTTCCCCTATCCATAGCCAGTTCTCTGAATCGAGGAGATTGAATTACGTCCATAAAATAGTTTTGGGATCATTAGGTGTGTAGGGTAGGTACTGATCTGCGTCCTGTGACAACCAGAGAGACCGAACTACTTCCAGAAAAATTGTTTTGGGATAATTAGGAATGTAAGATAGGCTCTGAGCGTTGTCCAGTCAGGTACCATCTGTCTATTTTTTCGTGGTCTTGGCTGCTGATGTATGGGTAAAGGGTTCGATTCCAATCTGGTAACAGGAGATTATTCTTGAAAGGGGAATAATTCTCATGGTCACAAGAGTTTGGTAGTTTAGGCTTAAGTTAGGTTAATATCTTACTTGCCTTTATAACGTCATATTCACCACTATCATACTCTCCCCTCTGATATTATTTTAACACCCCCATTTTTATGTATTAATAACATTCATTTTAAATAGATATTTTTGTCATGCGGCGAAACTATTTTTATGTTGGTAGCGTTGGTTTTCGCCAAATTTTGCTTCAGGAATTAAATGTTTTAATTATTTATTGCCTACATCCATTGACTTAATTCATTACTACATGGTACCTATATTGGCATATGCAAAGTAGAAATACACAGCTTAGTTTACTCACCTCTAAATTGACAATTAATTTCATCTTTACGTCGAGAGGAATGCAGTTTGTTTATAACCAAAGATCAACATACTTGTGAGTGTGACGCTGTGGAACCACTACTGCATCCTAGCGGCCGGATCGGAAGCTTGACGGTGCATAGTGAGAAAAAAAAGTCCCCCTATTGGAAAGGAGTAGTGAGGAGAAGTATTTGTTTTTTAGTTAAAAGCTCAATTTTCAAATCCTGACAGAATATGTAAAACTATTACATTTCACAACCCACAATAACTTCCCCCATGATTTTTGAGATCCTGTCATTCTTTAAATGTTTCAATATATTTCTGCATTTTTATAAGCTGTCTGTATTTTAAATCATCTTTATATTCTGGTGGTTGCTTTGGACTAACTGTTGCTTTTGGTTTTTTTTTCAATTGACAGATAATTTTATTAAGAATATGATTTGGAACATTTTAAAATTGGAATGAAGAACTGACTTCTATTTTGTGTGTAGTTTTGACCATGACTAGAATCTCAGTCTTTGATTTTTCAAACATGAAGAAGTATGACAAAAAATTTGGCATCATAAAACTGATTCAAAAGTAATTACAGTGATCAGTAATGCCCTTAAAATTTTTGTAGGAAAGGTTCCACGTAATATTCTTTAGTTAGAAGATGGCACTCACGTTCACCCTTAAGACCTGCACGGGATATAGGATGAACGCGGTACATGTTCTCTGAGTGCCAATAAAGCAACCATCTCACACTACTGCTACGTCCGTAACATGGTAAGGAAGCTGGATCAAGAACACGACTATATTACTTTGATGTTACTGCTTGAGTGACTGGTTGGGTCGGAAAAACTGGCTATCGATAGGATAGTCAGTTAGGATGGGGCATGATGGGAAGCAGTCAATTTATTACGTCACCACCCTGCTTGCCACCCTACATGCAATACATTACATTCCTCCCTTACAATTTCTTGACTATAGATATTTCAAAATACATAAATATACATAAAATAAAGAATACAATGCATGACCACGATTTCCAATAGTCATGATGAAATAGTTTACATTTTGAACACTTTTTATACAAAATACAAAAATACATAATATCCTATCTGATCAGAGTTTTCAATAGTTACAGTGAAATAATGTAATAACACTAAGATATTTACAAATTTAATTTAACTACAGGTTTCCTACACCTAGTTGGATACCTAGGCTCTTTTACTTCTGGTGAGATTTCCACCCTCTGAGGTGGGTGTGATTCCGGACTATTGTCCTTTTCATGAGATTCAACCCTGGGGATGAATGGAGAATGATTCTCCCCCCTAAATGCCTTAGGAGATGTCAAACCTTCCCTATTAGGTTTGGGAGCTAGCTCTGAGGGATATGGCTCTCTAATGCTAGGTTCTATCTCCTCCACTCTAGTTTCAGGGGAAGACTGTAAACTAATTAATTGGTCAATATGACGTTTCCATACTACTGCCCCTACTCTGACTAAATAGGCAACTGGACTCAATTTTGATACAACAACCCCCTCAATCCATTTATTCTTTGCTCGATAGTCTCTGACTAGTACTGGTTGGTTTGGAATTAGTTCTCGAGTTTTACATCCCTTTGCATATTTAACCTGTTTTCTTTGATTTTGCTCTACATTTTCATTTAGATTAGAACGTAGCAAATCAAGCCTAGTTCTAAGTTGTCTATTAAACATTAATTTTGAAGGTGTTTCATTTGTTGTACTATGTACCGAGTTCCTATAATCACATAGAAATCTACTTAAAGCTATTTCTATATTTCTTTTTTCATGAATAGCAATCATCAATTTATTTTTTACAATTTTTACTGCATTTTCGGCTAGGCCGTTACTTTGAGGATGGTATGGAGGTGTTAAAGTATGCTTAATACCATTTGCATTCAAAAAAAACTTGAATTCATGTGACGTAAATGGTGGTCCATTGTCACTTACAATATGTTCAGGTAAACCAAACCTTGCAAAGAGCTGTCTTAAATGAGCAATGGTTTGACATGCTGCTGTTGACGATACCTCTAACACTTCCAACCATTTAGTATATGCATCTATGATAACAAGATATATCTTAGATTTGAATGGACCCAAAAAATCTACATGTAACCTAGACCATGGTTTATTTGGATAATTCCAAACATGTAACATACTCTTTGATGGATTTTGTCTTTCCAAGAGACAGGGTGCACAATTGTTGACCATTTGTTCAATGTCTTGATCAATATTAGGCCACCAAATATAAGATCTGGCTAAAGTTTTCATTTTAACAATTCCAAGATGACTTGAATGTAATTCCTCTAACAAATATCTACGAAATTTCTTTGGTACAATAACTCTATACCCCCACATAAGTATTCCTTGCTCTAATGTCAATTCATTTTTCCTATGAAAATAAGTTGTCAACTCCTTATCATAATCATAAGGCCAACCAAACTTCACATAACCTGTAAGTTTAACCAATTCTGGATCTTTTTGTACTTCTCTCTTTATATCTTCACATTTTATAGGTATTCCACTAATTTCAAAACATTGTAAATAAGTACCAATACAACTATCATTCTCTAATTCATCTTTGTCAGAGTTAACTAATGGCCACCTGGATAACCCATCAGCATTACCATGATTTTCTGATTTGACATAGCAAATATCAAAATCATACCCTGATAAGAAAAGAGCATATCTTTGTAATCTACTAGCTGCAAAAGCTGGTAAACCTTTTTTCTCCCCAAATATGCTTAACAAAGGTTTATGATCTGTACATAGTATAAATTTCCTCCCCCACAGGTATTGATTAAATTTGTTTACTCCAAAAACAAGGCTCAAAGCTTCTTTATCAATTTGTGAATATCCCTGCTCAGCTTTAGACAGTGTGCGGGAAGCATAGGCTATTGGACGTTCACTTCCATCACTCTGCACTTGTGACAATACACTACCCAGGCCATAGCCTGATGCATCACATGCTAATTTTAATGGTAATTTAGGATTATAGTGAGCTAATACCTCTGCTGACACTAACTTCTCTTTAATTATTGAAAAAGATTTCATGCATGCCTTGTCAAAATTAAAATCTGTGTTTTTTCTCAACAGACGATACATAGGACACAGTATTGTGGATAAGTTTGGAACAAACTTTCCATAGTAATTGACTAGCCCTAGAAATCCCTTCAGTTGTTTAACATTTTCTGGCTTAGGTGCATCTAATATAGCCGCAATTTTGTCTTTGGCTGTTTTTAACCCATCCTTGTCTATTACAAACCCTAAATACTCTAAACTCTTAGAAAAAACTTACACTTGTTTTTGCTTACTGTGAGACCCTTGTCACTTAAACGTTTACATACCTCTTTGAGTCTGTCACAATGTTCCTGCATGTTCCTACCAGTAACCAAAATGTCATCCAAAAATACAATTACTCCTTCCAACCCCTGTAATGTTTTTTCCATTAATTTTTGGAACAAATTTGGTGCTGGAGAAATTCCATAAGGAATTCTGTTGTACTTAAATAAACCCTTGTGAGTGCTTATCACACATAGTTTCTTAGAGTCTTCATCTAACCTAACTTGTTGATAAGCATGACTTAGATCCAGTTTACTAAAGGTTTCCCCCTTTTGTAAAGTGACAAATAACTCTTCTATTTTGGGAATAGGATGTCTCTCTAGTTCTAAACTAGAGTTCAAGGTCACTTTAAAATCTCCACATATTCTAATATTTCCATTGCTCTTAAGTACAGGAACTATTGGTGTACCCCATTCACTATTAGAGATCGGAGTTATTACCTCCTCTTGCACTAAGCGTTCTAACTCCTGCTCTACCTTTTCTTTAAGTGCAAATGGAATTGATCTTGGTTTACAATACTTTGGCTTAGCATCTTTTTTTAAATTTAACCTAATAGGTTCACCCTTATAATCTCCTAACTTTTTATTAAAAACTTCAGGAAATTCCCTTAACAGGTTAGTTACCATTTCTGTTTGTAGCCTATCTGCCATTACACTATTTGCACTATGCAAATTTTCTGGAATCAATAATTGAACTTTTAGTTCCTTAATCCAGTCCCGCCCCAGTAATGGATTAGCTCCATTTTTAATTACAAATAATTCCATTTTGTGGGACAAATCCTGATATTGAACTTTCACATTTATAACACCCACAGGAATAATTGGTTCATGTACATATGAATTTAAGATTAAATCAGTTGGATGCAATTTTAAGTGACTCAATTTATCCAGATAATACTTTTCAGAGATTACAGATACCCCTGCCCCTGTGTCTACTTCAAACGGAATTTCTTTTCCTTCCACCTGAACATTTATTCTAAAAGGTTCTACTCTTTCACGCTTCTCGCCAAGCTGATTTTTATATAGCCCAAATAAATTTGAAATGTCATCAATGTTTTCATCACTATCGTCATTTAACACACCCAACCCCATAAAGTGTTGTTTATTACTGTCATACTTTTGTCTGTCTCTGTGAGATTTGCTAGCATTCGTACGAGTAGCCCTATTAGAATTATTTGACTTACCCAACTGTTTCAATCGACACACCTTTTGCAAATGACCCTTCTTCTTACATACACGGCATTCATACTGTTTATAATGGCATTCATTTTTTAAATGCCCGTTTCTTCCACAGCAATAACACCTCACTTCTCACGTACCGCCTTTTCTTTCTTCTTTTTTCGACATTTGAAGAATTTGGGATGTACGATCAGCTGTTCCACCGGTGTTATGTCCAAAGGCTAGTGACGCTGCATCCTTCTCGGCTGCCTCCAAAGATGTTGAAATCAGCACTGCCTTTTCGTAGTCTAGTTGTCTCTCCGCTAGAAGTCGTTGCTTAATAGAGCTGCTTCTTAATCCACTTACAAGACGATCCCGTAAATAATCAGATAATGATTCTTTAAATTCGCAATGCTTTGACATTTGTTTTAAGCTAGCGATATAATCTGATACACTTTCATGCTCATGTTGTGATCTTAAACTAAATTTATACCTTTCGGCAATAAATGATGGTTTAGGATACAAGTGTTCTTGGATAATTTTAATTAGATCCTCATAGCTTTTGTTGACGGCTTGTCCGGTGTACATAAATCTCGTAAAAGATTGAAAGTTTTCACACCTACAACTGTCAGTAACGTACTTACTTTCTTCTCATTAGTTATACTATTACATTCGACAAATAGCTCGAATCGCTCTACATATGACGACCAGTTTTCTTCATTACTGTCGAAACTACTCATGTTTCCGATGACCGCCATTTTGTGTTAATATGGATGATTTTTCATAGACCACGCCCAAAGTTATTAAAATCTCCAAATGTTCTCGGAGTTGCCTCAAGTCTGATTTGAATACGCTTCCATTTGAAAAAAAAACTTTTTTTTCTTATATAATTAAATTAATTATAACAACAAAACTTTTAACGCTGGACTTCCAGGAACATATTACATAAGTTTGTTTTTCCTCGTCGCCAATATGCTACGTCCGTAACATGGTAAGGAAGCTGGATCAAGAACACGACTATATTACTTTGATGTTACTGCTTGAGTGACTGGTTGGGTCGGAAAAAACTGGCTATCGATAGGATAGTCAGTTAGGATGGGGCATGATGGGAAGCAGTCAATTTATTACGTCACCACCCTGCTTGCCACCCTACATGCAATACATTACAACTACGAGATCTCATCACATCATACCACTCCACATTAACATAATATAGTAAAAGAACACCCAAACTGGTCAAGGAAAAATCGATCTATATAGAGAGAAAGTAAAATAATTTTATTCAAAACAAAGTTTGAATTGACGGTGTAAGTTTATATTCAAGGTCTAAGATTATTTTCGTTTGTACAGTAAAGCATAGAACTAGCTGCATGCATCCACTTAACGGGACCATAGAAGTGATAACATTCAAAAACAACATTATTATTTCTCTCAAACAAGCAATACATAATTCAGTGATGATAAAATCTATATAAGAACATCGTAAGCTAATGATATTAAAAATATGAATAAATACCCTTAATGGGCCTGAAGTAGAAATATATGCAGTGCCAGCAATGCGCTCTAAAAGTTGGGGAGATATCCAATTAAATTGAAAGGCCACACATAGATGGCACACTCAGGTCATTAAGTTTATTCAAAGTGGCAATTAAGGTGCATACTCCCAATTAGGATTCCCTCAACAATACTAATTACTTAAGAAGAACTAAAACCTATGCAGGATATACAAAGTCTTAAGGCCAATAAAATACAGAGGGGACAAATATCTGTTAAATCTTGTCTCGACACTGAGGGTGTGAAACAATAGAAAGAAAGACTCAGCTATCAGAAACAGCTCTATAGGGGTATTCCCCACAGTCATAAGTCACAATGGTGGGCCAATACACTTGTATTAATAATGGTTGAACCATTTTGTAACAAAGCAATGTTCCATAGAACTCAACAGCCATTGAGGACAACGTAAAGTTTTAGGACATTAAAACCTATAAATTAAGGTGTTAGAAAAACACACATATCGGATCCTAAGGACACCAAGCTGTGATTACCTTAAATTGAAATGTATACACATCCTTGTCCAAATAATTAAGTACAGTTCTCAACATAAAAGTCACATACACGCGCAGTGTTTCAAAAACATGAATCAATACCCTGAGTGAGTAAGCTACTACTAAACAAATATCATGGTTAAATTATTACATTAAATTAACTAAATAGAAAGGCCAAGTGCCTGCAAGTCAACAAAACAAAACCTAGATAATATTTTAACTATAAATTTATGGATGTAACCAAAAAAGTAGTTCACATCAGCAGAGAACATGGTGAGCTGAAATATATTGTTAGTGTTTGTTTTTTCATTGTTAATAGGAAATATATTTAGGAAGAGTGAATAAATGTATAAGCCATTATTGTAAATGGTTAAAGATTTTAGCCTGCCACAAAAATTTTCACTTTCAAGAATTTTTTCTATTATTTCAACAGTCTTTTTTTTATGGGTGAGACTATTCTGAATTTATCCGAGTTTTATCCTTTCTCATTTCCAGCCATCCAAGAGCAGAGACTATTTTAAACAATTCTCCAAGATTTTAACTAAATTTATCAAAGTTCTTATGCTCAGTATTTAAATCAAAAATAGTAAAAAAATCTATTGAATGTTTCAACCCATATTATTATCATTTTAGCCATCTTTAGACATAAAATGTTTAATTTTTCTTAAGAATATATTTTTCACTATAACTTTTTTATTTAAATTAACAGAAACCATAAAGCATTTAGTCTATCATGTATGTTCACATCAATATTTTATATTTCTTTATATAGATTACAAATTGAATATTTGTCTCATTCTGAAGCACGACATTAACCATATCATTTAAAAATATTTCAAAAGATATTTATGGATTACCTTAGTATTGTTACCTAACCGGAGCTCCTCAGGCAGGAATACTTAAATTGACATGCATTAGAAATCATCTGAACAATATCTAACATTATTTTTTACGTGTCTTTTTATTTGAATCACTTCCTCATGCAGTGTCTATATTTATTATCTATTTATTATAGATTTATGTTTATCTTAGCATGTGCCCTGGTTTGTTCCCAGTAACCAAAGGTAAGGTCTAATCAACTCATGGATATCATTGTTGAAGGTCAGGCGGGGTCGCAGCTAACTATCTAGGTACCAGATCCCTTTTATTCACACACCAGAAGTTCCAGAATGCTTATAAGAACTCATTTCTCTACCAATTGAGCAAACTTTTTTTTTATAGCTGAAACAGAAATTCATTTAAAAAGGAACCATGCAAATTCCTAGAAGTCACCAACCATAAACTAGATAACTTAAAATCTATTTTGTATGTTGTTAATTTATAGTAACATAGTTCATGTGATTTCTTCCATAACTATCTATATTCACATTTTTTAAATTATATTTTACTAAATACCTCAGCGGGACATGAAAAGAACATTCATGAAAAATATCTATGATTAATACACTTGGGCATCTCCTGGGAAACGGTACACTAGTACTAACTAGTCTTTCCACAAATTGAGTTACACATTTATATATCCTAGACATGCCATTATCATTATTACTAGTGACATAAAGTCAGTCAGTTGTTTACAATAAAAGTAAGACAAACATTCAATCTCTATTTTAAATCTGTTTGCTGTTTTCTCGTTAGGTTAGGTAATGTTAGGCTATATATCATTTGATGTAACATTTTACTGTATAAATGATTAAATCTTACTTTAATGTATGTAGCTAGGACTTAGATAAGAAACCAAGATAAGCGCCAAATAATATTATTAATAATTCAAATAGATAAAATTAAAGAAATGTTAAAAATTAAATTAAATGACTTTAGATTCAAATATCTGGTTATATTGTGCTTATAATTCATAACAGTGTCAAATAATAACATATATTAAAATAACATAGTCAACACAGTTTGTGAATAAAAACATCATTTGATGACAAGTCTAAAAGGTCCATAAACAAACAATTTAAGAAATACACTATTAACAACGAAAAATTAAAAATAATGCCCAAGTTTACAATACAGCCCTGTGAATAAATATTTAAAATAATTTTAAAAAACAGTCAAGTCAACATCCAAAGTTTTAACAACGGTAGTTAAACTTCATGTTCTAACGGATGAAACAATATTGAAAAATCAAAGAGAAGGTTGGGTAACAGATCTAAGTCCAGTCTTGGTTATTTCCCGTTACTCCTTTTAGCAAAAAACAGCGGTTAGACGAGAACCTCACAGTCGCTAACCAACACTTCGTGTTATGTCTCAACGGCTCTGTAGTCATGATTATGGTACTTAAAATTACCGAAACCTGTCGGCAACATCTAAAACAGCTTTCGTCTAACCGCTGTTTTTTTCTAAAAGGAGTAACGGGAAATAACCAAGACTGGACTTAGATCTGTTACCCAACCTTCTCTTTGATTTTTCAATATTGATTCATCCGTTAGAACATGAAGTTTAACTACCGTTGTTAAAACTTTGGATGTTGACTTGACTGTTTTTTAAAATTATTTTAAATATTTATTCACAGGGCTGTATTGTAAACTTGGGCATTATTTTTAATTTTTCGTTGTTAATAGTGTATTTCTTAAATTGTTTGTTTATGGACCTATTAGACATGTCGTCAAATGATGTTTTTATTGACAAACTGTGTTGACGATGTTATTTTAATATATGTTATTATATGACACTGTTATGAATTATAAGCATAATATAACCAGATATTTGAATCTAAAGTCATTTAATTTCATTCTTAATATTTCTTTAATCTTATCTTTTTAAATTATTTATAATATTATTTGGCGCTTATCTTGGTTTCTTATATAAGTCCTAGCTACATTCATTATCACTCCTTGCTGTTTTCTATTTTAGAATGTTTTCTAAAATGATTTACTTTAATGTATCATTATAAACACACATTTGTTTATCTTGCTAATATTATTTTATTTCCTAGTCTTCACTCTTTCTGACGCCACTCAGGTGGTAGTAAAATGTATCAGTTCACTCCTTCGGACACGACTCAGGACTTCAGTGGCAGTGAAATATATTTCCCCTCTTCGGGACGCAACTTGTACAAGGGGTGATTCTTGGAGTTCCATTAACCTGTAGTACCACTTTTGAATTTTGAACTTTTTTTGATGCCAAAGTTTTGTACTCGTTTTGTACCGCTTTGTACCACAAAGAAAAAGTTTTGTACCCGTACCCGTTTTGAGTAATTTGCATACCCAAGTGGTGACTCCAGGTTAATGCTATTGTACCAATTTTGATTTTTGAACTTTTTTTGATGCCAAAGTTTTATACTCGTTTTGTACCGTTTTGTACCACAAAGAAAAAATTTTGTACCGTACCCGTTTTGAGTAATTAGCATACCCAAGTGGTGACTCCAGGTTAATGCTGCTGTACCACTTTTGATTTTTAATCTTTTTTTGATGCCAAAGTTTTGTACTAGTTTTGTACCGCTTTGTACCACAAAGAAAAAGTTTTGTACCCGTACCCGTTTTGAGTAATTAGCATACCCAAGTGGTGACTCAAGGTTAATGCTGTTGTACCACTTTTGTATTTTGAAATTTTTTTGATGCTAAAGTTTTCTACTAGTTTTTTACCGTTTGTACCTCAGACAAAAATAATATATTTCTTATATTGTTGCAGAAACGAAATAATATATTTCTTATAGTGTTTTAGAAATACTCCACCAAATATCTTAAATGAAATAATATACATTACTAGCTACTTACTTCCTTACTTACTCTAGGCATTAGGAACTCGAAACACTATAAGAGATATTTAGTGAAAAATAAGAATGGAAATCTGATGGCAGATATGAGCGAGGTTTTTAGTAGATGGAAGGACCACTTCAGTAATATTTTGAATATCCATATTCGGGATTGAGGGCTGAGGAATCCCTACTTATAACAACCGGGAGGACCACTGAATTAAACAACTCAGACTTAAGTATTATTTTATTATATCACGAGCACAAAAGAGGACCCTGTTCGGTCGTTTCATTCGTTATAAACAAAACAAAAGACTACAGGCCGATGGCAACAGAAAGTGATAACATTAAAATATATGCGCATAGCAAAATGCAAAGACACACAATACACAACAGTCCATGTAGAATCAGAATCGGAAGAGGTTGTCAAAATCGACACTGCTAAACCACTAGTTCTAGAGCCTAGTATAAGTGAAGCTATTAAGACTGGACTAACCTTTTCTCAAATGTTAAGAATGAGGTTTACTTGCAAATAACATTGAAATGACCTACAAATTTAAAGGTAACTTGTAAATGGTTGTTAGGTAGTTTCTACCTTGAAAGGTCTCACACACCCTAAGTTTGTGGACAACTGAAAATAAAGAGGGATGAATGAGTTGGGTGGGGATGTTGAACTTTGGCATTGAGCTACAGCTTATTAGTTTCACGGAAATACCTGAAATATATTTCCTTTTCTTGAGAATAGTAATTCTACCTACTTGTCAACTTCCCGTAATAGAAAAGAATAATATTTATTTTAGATATTCATTCATATAAATTTCTCCAAATATAATCCACATTTAAAATAATGTTATGACAATAGGTATGTATCAAAAAATAAAAATAATTTTGTTGTGGTTACGGAACTACTTTTTTTTTAGCACCGTGTCTTACTAGCCGTTCGGGTTATACGCTTAAGTACTAATTACGCTAATGGATTAGGACTAGGGTAGGTTGAATTTAAAGGAAGTGAACCCACATTTGTTTGGAGGGAGAGTGAAAAACTATTTAGGAAAAACCACTCCTAGTTCACCCGACCGAGATTCGAACCTCGATATCCCCGTCCTCGGCAGTCGGGTTCAACACGACTAGCGGGTTAACCAACTACGCCACCGAGGCGGGTTACGGAACTAGTGATGCATTTATTCATTAAAGTGTTGAATTTAATGTAACAAACATGAATAATACATTTTTATTTGATACATTTTGCTATGCATTTAAATAACTTCCAAAACTAACCACAAACACACATGTTTGTTTAGAAAGTACAAATAATTCTACACGTACTATTAAAGTAATATTTCAAGTGACAGGTTCACTTTGACATGTTTATTTTCCAGTTTGATACTTTACCAAAAGTAAAATTCCGCTAAAATTGAATGAACAACCGTATTTTTGTGTTTTTTATTCCAAATTTGTACTCAATAGTTTGAACCTTTTTGAACTCAAAATATCCATAAAATCTAATGGTTACATTTTAATATTCATTGCACACCATTTTTTTAAACAAACAGTTTGGTCCTATAAACTAGTAGCTTTTTTCTATGAACGCCTAAACATAACAAAAATAGCCGCTAACACTTGAAATGTAGCCACTATTGATGAACCAAATTTAGTTTAGACAAGAGACACCTTTTATTTGATCAAAATAATTGATCATATTTGACCAAAAACAGCCTGTTAGGTCGAGTCACTTTAAATGTACCATATGTATATAATTTATACTTCGATCAATAGGCATGTGGACTAAATATCGGGTTCTGGTTTTCTGGTGACAGTGAGATAAAGGTTCGAATTCCAGATAGGTGCAATGAGAGTGTTTCCTAAATTTTTTCCCTATTTCCCTCCACGCAAATGTTAGTACATTTAATTTAAATTTCACCTTTATCTCCAGCTACTCAATTAGCGATATTAAATCCGGATACCCTGAGCGGGTTTTATCTAGGTGTTTTGTACACTTTAAAATGTACATTACATTTTATTTAGATTTTTGTTTAGCACAACGTCTTACTATCCGCCCGGGTTATACACATTATGTACTAATTACGCTAGTGTGTTAGGTATGAGGAAGGTTGAATATGGATGAAGTAACCAGTATTTGCGCTAAGGAAAAGTTGGAAACTACTTGAGAAAATACACCTTCAGTATAGCAATTCAGGGATTCGAGCCCCGTTCTTTCCGTCATTGGCAGTCTAGTATATTGTTATCCTTAGACCATTCGATGACCAAATTGGGTTAGGGTAGTTTGAGTGCATTGTAATAGGGATGAAGTGAGAGGTTTATGGAAACATAACAGTAAAATTTGCAGGATGATAATTATTCCCAGCGCAACTGGCTAGGCTTTGAACCTTGACCTTTTTGTTAACGTTGACCAATTCTAAACCAAGAGTGGTGTATTATACCTCACGGAAATTGTTACTGTGTTGTTTTTAGTTTCAAATTCAGGCTTTGGCATATTACGAGTACAATCTATTGTGGTTGTGGGTTGACTTGTAAAGTTGAACGTTCTGGAACCTTAAAGTCATTGATTAACGTTATGGCCCAATACAAAAAATAATATTGTGTGTTATGATTATTTTATATTTATTTAATAAATGCAAGGTAAATATAACAATTTTAAACCTAATCCAACCTATTTTACATTGTATTATGTCACCATCCCTTGCCACCCACATTATTTTTGCGAGCAAAATTTACAAATATTGTATTATAAACTATAATTAGTGTTATTTAATAAGTATTGATAATATCTATTAAAATTGACAGCTATAGGTCACGTGACCTGATGGATGCATACATGAAAGTAGATCTATTTATTTTTATAGTGCCTTCTTATGAAAACTTGACTTTACTATCCACTGATTTTTGGAGGAATGACATCTAGAAGGTCTTTTTTCTTACTACATACCACTATATGATAGAATTCTTGATAGGAAAAATGGCCTCTCAGACACTAATTCCTACAAAACTCGGTGGAGCGCTTTAGCTTACATTGAGAATTTCATACTACAACCGAAACCTCTAAGAAATTAAACTTTTTTTAAAATGTTATGTTGTTTATTAATATAAATTGAGAAGAAATGGATCTTTAAATTTTTAAACTTTGGCCACCATTTTTATTAGAGCATATGTCTTTTCCGGCTAAAATATTAGCATATCGAATATTATAAATTAAGAATAAATAATTATTGTTGTTCATTGTTTTATCTGAGGTTGAATCAGATATATTTTTAACTGATTTCGTATTAATTACGATCATTGATGTATTATTTTCCGAGTCCATGTAATGATTGGTTTAAAAACAAATGTGAATAGTTATTACTATTAATCATACTAACTAAAACTCTCTTGGATTATATAAGATTTAATAAAATGTAATATAATATAATTCACATTATGGATTATACACCGGTTACGAAATAACTCAGACTTGGAACATACACTGTACTCAGTCAAAGTATACTAATGATCAGGAAGACAGAGGTGTCGGGTCTGTCTTGCCTGAGCTATAGTTCAGAGGTACAGCAGTCTTTTCACCATAGGAGTGAGTGGTGGTAACTAACATCTAGCAGAAGTTTTATTTTACTGCAAACAATGATTGAAAGTCACTCATATTAGTTAACCTATGTGTAAATATTTATTATTTGCTTAATAATTGATGATAAACGCTTCCAATTAATACTTCCCTTGGAACTACCGAACTAAAAAACTACTGCTTGTTGTCATTTACCACTCTTCCTATGTTGAGTCGATTGTATCAGGAATGTCAGTACTCGAATCCTAGTCTGATTTACCAAGTGTGGGTATCTGATATTGTATCCCAGACACTCTCCCTACTTCCAAATGCTAGTATCCTTCCTTTAAATTCTACCTTTCCTAAATTATAACCACGCCATTTGTGAAAGAAACAGATAAATATAAATTTTATTTCCTAAATGGCTCTCTACGAAAATGTGAGTACACTTCCTCAAATAATAACCATCCTCATCCTTGACCCAATAGAGTAATTAGTACATATGCGTACAATCCAAACGGGTAGTCATACCCGGTGTTAATAAATAAAATAAATATAAAGAGTAGTTGGGTGCGTATCATATGATAAGGAAATGGGTAAAAACTATGTTGCCTAAGCAACTTAAATAAAAAACTCAAATTTTATGTGATATATATTATTAAATTTTAAAGTCTAATATGTTCAAATTTACTTTAAGATTGTTTAATTTTTTTTAAATAACGTCATTTAAGTTTTTTTTTTTAAATGGAAATATCCAAATGTCAATGAATTACTAGATGGCATAGATTAGAATGCTAGTTATTTTAAAATGTTCTATAAACCTGTAGGATTGTTGCATGTGTTTCCACTCCTAGGAAGAAATATGCCTTGGTTTGACCCTCAATATAGTTCAGTTAGGGCAGATATCATTTACAAACAATGCATATTACTACCCTTTCGGAATACCCGCACATGTACACTAATAGAATAGGGATAAGAAAGATAGAATTTAGAGAAAGTGTACTTGAAATTTGTAGAGGAAGAGTGGGAAATAATTTATGACTAGCTACCTAAGTACAACCGCTGGGATTCAAAACCCATCCTCTCTGTTACCGACAAGCCAGCCAAGAGGAGACTGACACTTTTTACCACGCTATAAGTGGTGTGAATTGTAAGGGCTATTCTTAATTGTTTTTAATTTTCTTAAAAATTATTTGCTTGTGTATTTTCTCTTAGCTTCCCTCATCTCCGGATATTATCTTTTGAGTTCCTCGACACTTTTTAAAATTCAAACCTCTCTGCTTTTTTTTTTTGTGATCATAAGGATGCTTTCTCCCATTCTTTTTCACCATTTTGAAAAAAAAATATATCAACAAATTATAATACTACCCATTCCAACCAATACAGCAATAGCTCCTGACGAACTTTGTGTCGGTGCTGGCTTGTTAGAAACTTTTCAGGTCTTAAAAGTGTATTGAAAGATAACCGAGTCCTCCCCCTTCTCCCCTTCTGTAACCAGCCAAGCGTACTTAATGGAGTTTTGACAAGGAAAGAATGGAGGTAAAGTGACCTATCTCCAATGTAATATTAAATCGAAAAGGCATGAAAATTGTTTTTTTGGGTTTGTTCAATTTTTCCATATATAAATACCCAATTATAATTGTACTATTGCAAGCGTAAACTAGTTGTGATAATTAATGCCTAGTTAAAAAATTTAATTTCCTTTTCAATTAATAGTTTGAAGCTCAAACACATTTATTAATTTATATCTAATTGTTTATCTATTTATTCCATGGATTTATTAAATTTTGAGTCTGGCATAATCGTTTTACATATTGATACCTTAAATTTGACACAATAAATATTTTATTATCATTCATGATAGTTGAGATATCATCATAATAAGAATAACCTTTGGGTAAATGGGTGAAATGCGGGTTGCGGGCTGCCCCTTCAACTGTAAAGCTCCTTCTTAAGACGTCCGTGAAGTTGACCTCCCTACTTTTAAAAATTAAAGTTTTTATAATCTCAATTGTTTGATCTTTGTTTGTTACGGATTGTTCCGCAAACATTTTCGTTTCTGTTCATGACCCATTGGTTGTGTAAACTTTTTTTAGTATTTTTTTTATTTTGGATTTTAGCTAATATTATATTTTTGGCTTCGTCTTTTATGAGTCATTTTTAGGCATTTTTGAATAATTGCCAGTCACTTATGTTAGATTAGTACATTTTAAATGCTACTAATATTTTATGAATGCATAAATATTAACTTTTTTTAATCAAATCGTTGTCGGAATGAAGAATAAGGTTGAGAATTAACTCTTTATCCTCTTTTTTTGTCATGTTTGTAAAATCCACATCACCCATGAGACGCTGCTGCTAAGCGGTGAAAAGTTATGCTACAACAGCAGATTGTTGTAAATTGAAAGTTGTGGTACAACAGCAGATTTTCGTAAATTAATGCTCTAATTAGCAGAATACATGAGTTTAAATTGTTGTTAAAGGACTTTCATTGCATATCTATTTTTTAGTTTCCATTTGTATTTTCTTTTTATTTATTTAACGCCGCGTCTTAGTACCCGTTCGGGTTATACGCGTAAGTACTAATTACGCTAATGGATTGGGAATTGGGAAGGTTGAATTAGAGGAAGTAAACTCGTATTTTCGTGGAGGGAGAGTGGAAAACCATTTAGGAAACCCCCCCCCCCAGTTCACCCGACCGAGATTCGAACCTTGATCTCCCTGTCCTCAGCAGTCGAGCTCAACACGACTAGCGCGTTATAGCTACTCCACCAAGACGGGTAGTTTCCATGTGTAAAGCGTGTGTTTGATTTAGTCATATGCATTCATTTCAATATTTTATTTAAATTCTCAATTTTTTTATTTTATTTTTTGCATATTTGTAGACATTTTTTAGAGGTTTAGAGATTTTACTTACTTTACTTTTTTTGGTCATATAAGCTAGATCCCATTTATAAACATTGATTGATTTGAATAAATCATTTTCAATGTCGAGTTTCCTTCTTTTTAAATGCAAGCATTGGAATACACGACATTGGAAATGTGTGTCACCCTGGCCACCCAACATTTAGCCACCAGGTTTTGGAAAACATCCATTGTTTGTGCGTTAGTGCTGGTTAGTGCTCGATTTTCATCGTTAGTACTGTAAATTCGAGGCACTTATTCACGATTTCTTATGAGTGGGTAGGGAGATATCTCTCTGGCCACCAGGATTAAGAAATAATAGAGATAGCCTTTTTTGAAAACGCCCATCGTTTGTGCTACCTTAGTGCTGATTAGTGCTAGGACTTCTGTACTCAAGATTTATATTTATGGATAACTAATTATTATGATTTGATATATTGCTCTTTGCACATAAGGCAATGTTAACTTGGAGGGAACCATTCTGGTTTCATTTATTTTTGAATGTTTGATTTCAGCTTCACGAAAAGTTTGTGGTCCTTTGTTACGTGCCTGGGAAAGCATTGTTTATTATCGCTAGACCTAATAGAGGTGTCTGTTAAAAGTTGGGATAGTTCATTTTTACAGCCTTGTTTTCATTTAGAGGTTGGTTAAATATGGGGCCGCGAGCCGGCAGGGAAGTTAACTCTCTTGTGGAAATATTGTTGTTTATTAAAGTTAGGATAGTTTATTGTTGTCTCTTTGCTTGTATAAACTTATGGTTATTAAATATGGGGCCGCGAGCCACCAGATGTTTATATCAGCGGAGGGCACTCCGTTTATTGTTAAAACGTTAGGTTCATTTATTACTGCAAGACTTTTGAACTTTATATTTTGTCAAGTATTATTTATATAGCTCCACCATTATTTAAAGTTAAGTATTGGTGATCTTTTCTTGCCTAAGTCTTACTTTAGGGGATGTGCTGGCTCTTTGTCATTGTTATGAGAGGTATTTATTATTGTGAGTTAGGGGACCAATTTATTAGTTATTGTCATCCTCTGATGATGCCATTTTGGCACGCTAAAATAAATAAGGGACCTTCTGTCATTTGTTATTGTTTTAGTGCCCATCTGACCTTGGTGGTAACCCTTGTGTCTTGTTGCCCATCTGGCTTATGTTCTGGTTTAGCGCATTAGCTCTTAAGATCCTCTCCCTAATTGAGCTGTATTATGTTAATTGTGAAATATATTTATAGCTCTCTTGTTCTTACATCTGTGTGTTATTTGTGTGGGATAATGATGGGGGTAGGTCACATTATTTAGACATAATTCGTTTATTCGAGTTGATCTATTTACTTACATGCTGGAATTAAATTTTATACCATACCAAGTTTTTTTATTAGTTTCAAAAATTTTGAGCTCCCCATTTACCGAAACCAGTTTTGAAATCACAAAATCTTAAATATTTATTTTTGATTTTTGGGGGTGATCGTTCTAACTAATTGAAAGTATTTACATTTTCTACTGTAATTATTATTATTTTCTTACTATTAGTTTGTGAAATTCTTAGCTCTCCTTAAAACCAGATCTTGATTTTAAAACTAAAAATATATTTCCAACTTTCTAGTTACATGTGAAATGTCTATTTATTACCATGTTGATTCCTTTGTCTTCTATCACACCGATGAGTCGTTAATGGTTTTAGTTTTGTAAATTTCGAGATTCCCAATTTCACCTGCCGCCACTTAAATAGATAAAATATTAAACCCTAATTTTGTTTTTTGGAGTGTTCCCTTTATATTTTCGGTAAATTAATTTTTTTTATCACCCCTAAAAGGTCTTTATTTATTGAAATAAACTAATTTTTACCTTAATTTTGAGTGGTACCTATACCTGCTTTCAAAGTTTCAGTTCTCTACCACACAGAAAAGTAGTTGTTTCAAACGTGCTTCAGCGGCTGTCTAACGCGTCACTCTTGTGTTGGACTGTCCTACTGAGGACGGGGAGATCGTGGCTCAAACCAGGTCGGGGGAACTGAGGTTTTATTTCCTAAATAGATTTCCAATCTTACTCCACGCAAATATAGGTGCACTTCCTCTAAATTCAACCTTCATCATCCCTTTCATATTAGCGTAGTTAGTAGTTAGTATATAAGCGTATAACCCGAATGGATAGTAAGATGCGGTTCTAAAAAAAAAATTGTTCAAATTAGTTTTGGAAATTTTAAACCCCACCCCTTCATTATTTTCTCAACACTCAACATCCACTTAGAAATGTCGAATTTTAAGATTTTCTTTTCTTATCTGAAGGAGTCCTTCCACCTGCTGGTCAAATTTAAATTTTCTACCACACCTAAAAATATTTTTATACTTCAACCCCCACCCCTCGCCCGTTTTCATATATTTTCAGGTTCACACTTGAATTTTAAAATGTTTAGGCTATCATGGTTATTCGAAGAGTCCCTTTACCTTATCTCTGAATTTCTGTTTCCTTGCACACCGAGAAGTAGTTGTTTTAATTATATTTGAGAAATTATAAATCCCTGCCCCTCTTCATTTTACAACTACGATTAGAAATTTAAAATTAAAACTTATTTGGTTATCTGGAGTTGTTCTTCTATCTATAGATCAAATTTAAAATATTTACTATACTTAAAAGTTTTTTTCATTTTGGAAAAACTCCTTATTCCCTTTCCCTTATTTCACAGAAACCCTTTTAAGAATATACATTTTCAAACTTCAATAAATATATTGTTTGGTCCCTTTAACTGCCTGCGGAATCTAAATTTGATTACACACTAATAGGTAGTTATTTCTATTAGTTTTGAAAATTATGAAATCTCTAACATCCTTTTATACAAATCACTCTTATACATATCATATTTCAAGATGTATTTGTTTGTATGGAGTTGTATATCTATATGTTTACAAAAATAAAATTCTACCTAATCTATAATAAAATAATTATAGTCTCCCACCACATCTCCCTCCTTATATCTTGGAGCTCCATTGTGAAATTATCTCTGTTTATGTTGTTGTTTTTTTTGTTAAATGAGACAGTACCTATAGCTTCCTGCCGAATTTTATCTTTCCAGCTCATTTATACAACTATTTTGACAATCAAAATGTTCCTACCACCGTCGAACACTTTTTGGGATTACAGTTCGCAAAACCCCTTATTATCGGAAAGGTACAAAAGTAGTACAAAACTTTGGCATCAAAACAAGTTCAAAAATCAAAAGTGGTACAACAGCATTAACCTGGAGTCACCACTTGGGTATGCTAATTACTCAAAACGTGTACGGGTACAAAACTTTTCTTTGTGGTACAAAACGGTACAAAACTAGTACAAAACTTTGGCATCAAAAAAGTTCAAAAATCAAAAGTGGTACAACAGCATTAACCTGGAGTCATCACTTGGGTATGCTAATTACTCAAAATGGTTACGGGTACAAAACTTTTTCTTTGTGGTACAAAGAGGTACAAAACTAGTACAAAACTTTGGCATCAAAAAAAGTTCAAAAATCAAAAGTGGTACAACAGCATTAACCTGGAGTCACCACTTGAGTATGCTAATTACTCAAAACGGGTACAGGTACAAAACTTTTCTTTGTGGTACAAAACGGT
This sequence comes from Timema podura, assembly GCA_033556935.1. NCBI lineage: Eukaryota > Metazoa > Arthropoda > Insecta > Phasmatodea > Timematidae > Timema > Timema podura. Next base: position 86,989,771 of record JAVRXN010000008.1, on the reverse strand, counting down.
ACAAAACTAGTACAAAACTTTGGCACCAAAAAAAGTTTAAAAATCAAAAGTGGTACAACAGCATTAACCTGGAGTCATCACTTGAGTATGCTAATCACTCAAAACTGGTACGGGTACAAAACTTTTTCTTTGTGGTACATAACGGTACAAAACTAGTACAAAACTTTGACATCAAAAAAAGTTCAAAAATCAAAAGTGGCACAATAGCATTAACCTGGAGTCACCACTTGGGTATGCTAATTACTCAAAACGGGTACGGGTACAAAACTTTTTCTTTGTGGTACAAAACGCTACAAAACGAGTACAAAACTTTGGCATCAAAAAAAGTTCAAAATTCAAAAGTGGTACAACAGCATTAACCTGAAGTCACCACTTTGATATGCTTATTACTCAAAACGGGTACGGGTACAAAACGGTACAAAACGAGTACAAAACTTTTGCATAGTAAAAAGTTCAAAATTCAAAAGTGGTACTACATGTTAATGGAGCTGATTCTTGGGACCCAACTTGATACACCCCATCGGAAATACTCAAAAAGCTACTATATACTTCTAATATAATAATATACTTCATCTTAAACATAGAGCTGCAGTGATTTGCGTAAAATGTCGTTCAAATGAACACGTGAAACATTTTTACATTTATATTTATTCAGATTAAAATATAAGGTTGTTTATGATATAGAGTACTGTTGGTATTTTTCATCTGTATTTTTAGGTAAGCTATAGTCTTAAATAACAAACTACCAAATATATATTGCATGAAATCAAAGGTGTATTGCGTCTCAACGCTACAAAAGTCCTTTAAATGGCCAAATTTCTAGACTCAAATCATTAGATTGCACCAATTTATTGTCTAAATTAAATATGAAACAATCAATTTATTTATTAATATACTATCAGTTTTTTATTATATATATATATCATAACTATATTTATAGACCCAGGAAAGAACAAAATCTGTGAGGCGAAGGAGGAGGTAGAAGACAGAGTGCATTGGTGGTCTAAATTTACTTATTAAAAAATTGTCATGTCACAAGACTTAATGCAAAGTAATAGTAATAATAATAATCACCATTTATGTGCAATGATAAATTTTAAACATGCTAACTTAACAAATTTAGTAGATTTTATGGAAATTGGGAAAATATATTAAAAGATATTATCCATCCACAAATTAATTACTAAAGTAGGCACCTCCAGTAATAAAAAAATCATGAAAATAACGTGATTATTTTAAATAATAAAATTATTGTCTTATGACATCCAAGCCCTCCTTCCATCATAAAACATGAATGAGTATAAATTTTTAATTTATAAAACATTTTTTATTCAAAAACTAAATACATGTGTATTAATAAACTTTATATAACAATATATTTGTTAGATACATTTCAAATACATCAAAATTATAACTATGGCACTAAATTTTTTTCAGCTTAAAATATAAAACTGAAGTTTACTATCTATTACGATATGCAATCCGCTGTTGGCCTGTGTCAATTACATAACAAGTTCATATACATAGGTTAGAGTCAATTGATTGTGAAAGATAAATGAACCTTGCAAGTAGATATTTGCAAGAGTGGACAAAGCTGAAACCATTTCATCTCATGCAGAGTGGACAGAGAGGAGGGCGCAGGCGTCTTGTGACTAGCTTAGAGCTCGCTGTTACATGTGAGCATTTTTGTTCTACTTTTTTTTTTTTTTTTTGTATGGACGTAAAAGTCAACTTATTTCTACCGTGAAAGGAAACATTATTATCTTTTTTTTTACATTACTGTGCAGCTAATAAGATAGGGCCATAGTGTTATCAGTCAAGGCAACACTGCTACCTTTCAGGGTCGCCTGAGTGTATATAGTTGTGTTCATTAAAAGGGTTTACTATTAGTTGTCACATCCTTAGTGTGTTATTGATGGCTCTTTTTACTATGCTACCTTTTGATTCTATTGAATGTTAAAGGCATGGAATCCTCTGTTGTCATCATAAAAGCTTTATCCAGGACCAGTGGAATCTTAGTTTGTTGACAAGGCTCGACTTCAAACTTGGAGAGAAGGTGGACTAAGCCCGTCTTGACCTTCATAAGGCCAAGCCTCATACCTAGAAAAAGTATTACAAATTAAATAAAAACAAGCCAGGCGCAATTTGAAAAATTTCGAAAAGAAAATGTCTAAGCTAAATTTAATAAAACCAACCTAATTGTCTTATATTTATAGATTTTGATTAAAAATCAGTAGGTACAGTACTTGGACAAAGGAATCTTTCTCATATTACAGATTGTAGAGATGTCTGGGTTTGATTACCAACCAAGGCAGATTTTAATAGATTGATTCCCACCATTACAAGTTGCCAATGAAAGTACATTTTCTATAATTTTTCCATTACTCATCCTTAATCTATTAGTAGAATTAAACATGTATAGCCCAGACACGTTTGAAAAGTATATGAGAAAAATTTAAAGTTAGAAAAAATAATAGTTATTTTTTTAAGGTTGGAATACTTGTTAAATTCTAAAACATAATATGCATTTTTGTAACGTTTATGGGACAGATCCACATGCCACCCCTTTAATTATTCTGCTGACTTCAAATACCAACCTAGTTTTAAATTATGAATAGTTCAATATCATTTTAATAACTACAAATATATTAATATGAATGCACATAATGCTATTTGTGGGTACATAGGTAATATTACTTTGTTTATATATAGTTTAGCCCAAATAGTTATTAACTTACCTATACACTTTCTTGGCCCCTCGCCAAATGGCATATAAGCGTAGTTTGGAATGCTCTTCCGGTTTTCTAGGGTGAATCTTTCAGGGTTGAATTCATTCGGACTAGGAAAATATTTGGGATCGTTATGAAGTCCCAGCAGAGGGATGAAGACCGTGGTTCCTTTCTCCAGGATAAAGTCGGTTCCAGGAATTTTGTAATCTCTTAGAGTTCTTCTATCCAAAAACGGCAAAATTGGATATTTTCTCAGAGTTTCTGTAAGATAAATACATACATAATTATAAACTATGTATTACTTTGCTTAAAAAACTCATTAATAGATTTACCACCATGGCCATTAAACATGAATTCACTTGGAGAAGGGAGAGTAAAGGAACAGTGATATTCCATGCAAGCAGAACCATCCGTTTACACATCACCAGTAATACAATCTATTGTGATATCTTAGCATTCTTTCCGCCAATGATGACTTTAGTAATAATAAATTGTATTGTATTTTGAAAACTTTAATTTTCTATTCTCTATCCACACACGTGATATGTAGTATAATGTGTACATTTACAGAAAAAGGCAAGTTGGGGAAATATTTTTGTAACATGACGATGGAGGTCCATCGTAACACACATCCAAATTCAGGCATAATAGTGCTTAGTGATCCTCTCCCAGTATGGGAAGCGATGCATTTGTAAAATATACAATTGGAAGATTTAGCTCCTCTCTGATTGGCCAAGAGTGTAAAGTGATCGATAAAAGCTATACACTTCAAGATAGTGATTGTGACAGAAAAAGTACACTCTCGATGCTTTTAGACGAAGAATGGTTCATCTGATATGTGTGTAAACTTAAGAATTGGTTTACGGACTGGGTTCTCTAATTTAGCATCTGACCCGGTCTTTATGGTTTACGAACATGCCCCCATCATGACATCCTTTGGATCATAGTCACTCATTTATAACGTGGTTGTAGCCTGGGTACATATACACGGAGGTAGTGACGTTCTGCTGTACTGACTTTAAGACACGGTTCAATAAGTATCATTTAAATGAATAATTATATGTTTGTGTCATATTTATGACGATCCCACCCACTGAATCTCTGGCTAGTGAAGAACCGGTGGAAGATTTAACAGCATCATACTTTCTCAAATTCATAATTTGTAAATAATAAATATATTTTGAAATAAATAACTGCTTAGGAATTAAATTATACAATAAGAATGGATTGTAAGTTTTCATCGCAACTGATTATTCATACAGGCAATGAGGATATTTAAATTAATATATTAAATGTGAGATCGGTTACATTTTGAAAATTTAAATAAACTTGAGTGGCTTAGGGTAAAGAGAAGAGGAAACCATTCGTGAAAACTCCTCAGAAGCATAGGCTGGAATTCAAACCTCAACATTCACATGATATAAAAATTACAGACAATTTGAGGATAAAGTATTTTCCCTGAGTTCAATATCCTACTAAAATGGGTTATTATATCGGCATATGAAGTGTTTTCTGAGACGACTATATCACGTTTTGTCATCCCTCCAACTGTAGATAGACTCAAGAAAGAGTGCTATCTGAGACCACATGTCAAGGTGAGTCATCTCTCCATCCATATATATGCCAAGGAAGGAGTGTTATCTGAAACTACTAGGTCATTTTTAGTCACCCCTCCAACCCTAGATATACTCAGATGTGAGTGTTATCTGAGACCACATATCAAGATGTAAGTCATCTCTCCAACCATATATATAATCAGAAAGGAGTGTTATTTAAGATCACTATGTCACGTTTAGTCACCTCTCCAGCCATAGATATACTCAGGAAGGAGTGTTATTTAAGATCACTATGTCACGTTTAGTCACTTCTCCAACTACAGATAGATTCAGGAAAGAGTATTACCTGAGATCACCATATCTAGGTACGTCATCTCCCCAAGGGAATCATGGGTTACTTCTCCACCATGTTTGTTAAGGACGCCGATGATCTCCTTCTGAAGTCTGGTCTGCAAATTCGGGTGGGTTGCTAGCTCGTACAGGGCGAAGGCCATGGTGTTAGCTGTCGTGTGATACCCAGCGAGTAGAAAACTATGTGCTTGAGCCGCGTAGTCGTCATCTTCCAGTTCTGAACAAAATGTATGCATGTAATAAACATTACTTAAGTTTAATAAAGTTTGAAAGCACTCGGGGATTCACCCATAACTTAGATACAGTTACTATAAGATCAACTATTCCAAAGTTTGAACTACAGTTGTTTAGTCGTAGGGAAATATAAATTGTAACCTTTATTCGAGAACAAAGGAATTTACCCTTTCCTTTTCCTCCCCTCTTATATTCTCAATAATTATAAAATAGCTTCTAAAGAAATACGGATTTCAAAATATTTTCTGGTGAGAGCCCTTCTAAACTACCAAATTAAATTAAAAAACATTTTAGGGAGTACCCCTTTGAATATCTTAGAGAGTCCACTCATTTTTAGAAACAATTTGAGGAGAAAAAGATTAGTTTATAATTAGTATCTTTCGCTAAGCATAATTAATCTTAGAAAATATATAATTTTTTGACCCTGTTACAACCTACTAAATATCTTCGTAATCACTTATACTCTGAGGGCCCCCTATACTTAGGTACCGTCAAAAAGAAAGATGTCCTGATTAGGACCAATACTTTTAGGCCGAAAACCAAATTATTTCGTAAATACCTTTACCTCTCTCACTTGGTTAGGGTAGCAAACGTTTAAAATATAAGTGTATTTAATTAGTGCCTCTTGTTTGGACCTTTTGGGAACGTTATCCTATTAAAACCAAGAATTACAATATTTTAATCTTGATTATCAAAGCTTTTAGCCAAATGGGGAGTCTGTATCAAATCATTAACACTATGGCTAATTGTGGTAGAACGTATTGAAAAATAATACAGATTTAGAACACTTGATAATTGGTGTTGCATGTGTCGATTTGAGTAAATAGTAGAAATTCTAGGTGTTGTAGGAAAAATGCATCCCTTAGAATTACACTTATGTTTTAATCAAATGTAGTATTATGATCAGCGATGAGTGGTTTGTGTCGGAGCAAGTATTATGAAGGTATATGAGTGTGTTTGGATCAAGTAGAGAGAAGTGGTATGGTATGTAAATGGTAGATGTGGTAGAAGATGATGTATGAAAAGAGAAATATTAAGAGTATTTAGAATATAATGATAACATGCATGACTCGGTGTATGCATGTTGAATGAAAGATAGTATTAGGATAGGAGAAATTAGTGAGGATGGATTAAGTACGAAGTTATATTTTTTAGCTAATGTACGTTCTTGTATGTTAAGGGAAGGGTGTGATCACTTATGTATGTAATGTATGTATGTATGTATGTATTAATGTATGTATGTATGTATGTATGTATGTATGTATGTATGTATGTATGTATGTATGTATGTATGTATGTATGTATGTAATGTGTATGTATGTATGTATGTATGTATGTATGTATGTATGTATGTATGTATGTCTGTATGTATGTATGTATGTATGTATGTATGTATGTATGTATGTATGTAAGTATGTATGTATGTATGTATGTATGTAGTATGTATGTATGTATGTATGTATGTATGTATGTATGTTTGTATATATGTTATGTATATTATGTATGTATTATATATATTATGTATAAATGTATATGTGTGTATGTGTGTGTACCATAGCTATAATAAAAGAAATTAGATTTAAATTCTAAGTCTATATAATATAATATTTTTCTCAAGTACGTTTGGTATGGTTATTATAACTTATTATAGTGAGTAAAGAAACAGTTGCATTCTACTCGAGAAATGTTCTCTTAAAGTAACCTAACACAGACCCATGGTAGTCCATGATGGTTTGTAGACAAATACCACTTAACAATTTTGCTATCGATACATGTCTGTTGAAATAGATACATTGATGGCGATACTTGTATGTTGAAATAGATAAATGGATGATGATACTTGTATGTTAAAATAGATAAATGAATGTCGATACTTGTATGTTGAAATAGAAAAATGTAGGCTAATACACGTATCTTGAAATTGTAAAATAGGCGTCGATACATGTATGTTGAGATGGTAAAATAGGTACCAATACATGTATGTTAAAATATTAAAATATGTGTCGATACATATCTGTTGAGATAGTTACACGGTATTGATACATGTCTTTTGGGGTGGTTGAAGGTATCTTTACATGCCTTTTGAGGTAGTTGAATGTGTCTATGCATATATGTTGAGATAGTTAAATGGGTGTCGATACACGCTTAGTGAAATAGTCGAATGACTGTCGACACATGCATAATGATTTAGTCAAATGGGTGTAGAAACATACCCGACTAGTTAGTCAAATTGGTCATGATACATTACCTTCGATATGGTCAAACATTCATGCCTATTGAGTAAATTAAATGACTTTTGATTCATAAAGTTAGATTTTGGACCTCGATAAAACTTTCATATTTCCTCCACGTAAACAGTAACAAATATAACCATGATACTTACTGACATCTAACACGTTATTTTTGTTGGTCATATCCGTGCTATCTTGTTCATCAGCAGCCTCGGTGCCATGGTTTTTGGTTTTCTCTAGAACTTCCCCGCCTTTCCTAAGTTTCATCAGTAGATGGACAAAGTCTTCGCGGACAAGTCCTGTCTCCTCCCTGTGGGCAACGACGTCCCACAGAGTCTTTCGAACAAAGTCGTCGACATGGTCGTTAGTTAATTTTAATTTAAGATATTTTACTGCCCATGGGAGGAAAAAGGCTATAGTTGTTTTAATTAAATCAATTGTTGTCAATTCAAAGATCTGCCTCAGAATCTCATGAAACTCTGCTTTGCGATCAACTATAGCGTTTGCGTTCACACCGAACGCACAGGAAGCGAGCACGTCGATAGTGTAGCCAGCCGTTATTTCTTTGACTGGTATAGTATTCCCTGTGAACAAATGTAAACAATGTAACTGAAGAGCCTGTATCACCACCTGGAAAGTACGTAACTTAGATAGGTAATATAGTTCGTATCAGTCGTAGCTACGTAGTGTAGTCTACTGAAACATATTACAAAAGATATAATTGAGACCAGTGAAAAACTTTGTATGTTATTTTAAAAAGTAAAATATTTTAAAATAAAAAATCTTATAAATATAATTATCTCAATCTCACTTTAATCAAATAAATAATGCATAAAACCACACTACAATATGTTTTCTTGTTCGATCCATATCTTGAACCTAAAAATTCTGTTAATCTTTCGTGAGATGAGCTATTAAGGACACCGTCTAACTGAAGGAACGAGAACTCAAACTGAAATATTTTTCAGACTAATGACAGTTTTGATGTTTCAAAGGCACAGTATAACTTTAAGTAAATCACAATTTTTTGTGCGTGTGTTTACTGAAAGTTACTACACGTTTGGACCATCCGTATATATACACTATGGATAAGAAAGTTGAGTCTTAAGGATAAATATAGTCCATAGAAAATTATTAGGAGAAGATTTAAAAGAAAAACATCATCAAATACCCGATCGAGGTCTAAGCCTCGACCTCCCCAATCACTAGCTAGGCAATCTTTTGTGAAAGTGAAGCCCTAGACAATTTTTAATTTTTTATTTGTGGCTATTACGCTATTGACTGCTTTTGTGTCTACACTTTACTAGACGCAATTGTTATTACTATTATTATTATTATTATTATTATTTATTATTATTTATTATTATTATTATTATTATTATTATTATTTATTATTATTATTATTATTATTATTATTAATCATAATAATAATAGATCCGTGGTTTTATAGGCAGATACACTAAAGTCCGTGGTAATTCGCCAAACATTATGACATATTAACTGTATTTGTGTATATGGTTCTTTAAGCAATAATAGTATTATTATTATTATTATTATTATTATTATTATTATTATTATTATTATTATTATAAATATTGATACATGCAAGAGTTTGAGTATCTTTCTATTTATCTGTCATGAGCCATAAGTGATATCTATTATATGCAGAGCTATGAAAGTTAGAAATTGGTGGCCCCTGTACACGAAAATATACACCTTGAAGATGAAATTTTAAATTAAGATTTAATTTTTTTAAATTAATTAAAACTGGGTTGTAAGCAATAAAATGAAGATTTTTTTTCCCTTTCTGTTTGAAACAAAGAAAAGCGTTACCTGGGGAAACCCAGCAATCAATTACGTGGTTACCCCGAGCAACGCCAAGTACTTCTGATTGTTTGTAATATATTAGCGCAGGTGTGTGTGCATGCGTGCATGCGTGCATGCCTGTTTTAAAGAACATACCTTTAAGTGACTGTTGCTCTACAAACTCAGCCAACTCCAATGCTTTTGCGTCCACCAAATAAAACATGTTTTTGATTTTGTTGGAACTGAACGTTGGTGTCAGTTTCATCCTGATGTACCTCCACTTTTTTCCTCTCTGTCCAATGATACCTTTGGCATTTAACGGATCGATTGTCTCATCCATGGGGTTACTTCTGTCCATAAACACGTCAAAGTCCTTCACCAAGATATTCTTGATCAGGTCCAAATCTCTGAACACGATCGCGGGCCTATCGACTGAGAACAGCCCGAAATATGGTTGGCCAGCGTGCCTCTCATACTCTTTCATTAGAACACCTCCAAGAGAGTCGCGTTGGAGGAATATGTCCTTCATATTGCCGAACAATGGCAAAGGTTTTGTGAAAGGTACGCCTCTTTTCTTCCAGTAATTGAAATTTCGTGTGAAATATAAATATAGTGCAATGGTGCTCGCAATAGACAGCAGGAGTAGGTCAGCAATCATATAATCGGATATGATGGCCATTTTGGAAGGAAGTTGCTGTCAACTGAAACTAAGACAGAACAACAGTTATATATACATACATACATAATACATACATACATACATACATACATACATACATACATACATACATACATACATACATACATACATACATACATACATACATACATACATACATACATACATACATACATACATACATACATACATACATACATACATACATACATACATACATACATACATACATACATACATACATACATACATACATACATACATACATACATACATACATACATACATACATACATACATACATACATACATACATACATACATACATACATACATACATACATACATACATACATACATACATACATACATACATACATACATACATACATACATACATACATACATACATACATACTACATACTACATACGTACATACTACATACATACATACTACATACATACATACATAACATACATACATACATACATACATACATACATACATACATACATATACATACATACATACATACATACATACATACATACATACGTACATACGTACATACGTACATACGTACATACGTTACATACAGTACATACATACATCATACATACATACATAACATACATACATACATACATACATACATACATACATACATACATACATACATACATACATACATACATACATACATACATACATACATACATACATACATACATACATACATACATACATACATACATACATACATACATACATACATACATACATACATATCATACATACATACATACATTACTCAACAACATACATACATACATACTTACATACATACATACATTACATACTTATTACATACATACATACATACATACATTCATACATACATACATACATACATACCATTACATACATAAATACATATTACTATACATATTACATACATACATACATATAATACATACATTACTACATACTAATACATATAATACTACATACTACATAATACTTACTACATACAACATAAGTATACGTACATACAGTAAACTAATACATACTACATACGTATACGTACACGTACATACATACATACATACATAATACTACAATACATGATCATCATACATACATATATACATATTTGAATACTCTAATACATACATAATCATTATAATAATATAAATAAGTTCCCTTATGGGGTAGGAACATAAGCATTCATTTAGCTCAAAAAACAACTTCGTACTTCTATCCTCAATTTCTTCACACTTTATTCACACTTTCCTGTCCCTGCATACTCCATTTGCTTCAACAATATCCATACACCGAGTAATACACTTATTGTCCTTAAAGTTCAATTGTTCTTCACTAATGTTGAGCAGCACTTACATTATGTAGCCATCTATTATATATATATATATATATATATATATATATATATATATATTTATAAACAAACAATAATGTGATAGTAAATATTATGTAATGACTTAATATATAAAGTGATAGTTTAGTACGTATATATAAATACACAGTGTATAATTATTAAACTCTATGGTATATACATACACTATATATATTTGAATTACGTCTAAGTACATCTACTGAATAATGCATTTGATTATAATATAAAGATAGAGATGGGTAGGTTTATTTTAGGTTAAATGTGACCGCATTTTAGTGGAAGGAGATTGATAAACCATTATGGGAAATGTATGCTCATTACACTGATCCAAGATTCAAACCCCGACTTAACTATAATCAGTAAGCCAGACAAGAATAGTTTGACTTGCAGTACTAATGATCACCAATCAGGCTTTAACGTTGTCATTTATTATTGTATTATTAATTATAGCCTATATAATCATACATATTTGTGTCAAAAACTATGTAAGATTCTAAGATTATAATGTTAAATTAATGTGTAACATAAAGCAGCTCTATACATCCTTTTTAAAAGCTAACAGAATGTCTAAACAAAAATATTGTTAAGAACTACGCTTATGATGTTGCAAATAATTTAAATAAGTAGTAGTAAGCGTCATGAACTTGGAGCATCTTATTAATACATGTACTTGGGATTTCATTGTAATTTATCTACCAACAAAACAAAAAGGATACTATAATATTTACTGTACACAATTACTACTGTGTCTACTTTTATATTTAAATCAAAATTCTGACCAGGCAGGTACAGTTATTTGTTTTCAAAAATGATTGACCGTTTGAAGCCAGATTCTGTTTTAGCTTTACTATTTGCCATTTTATTAGTTTATTTATTTTAGCACCACGTTTATAGGGTTTATACGCTCAAGTACTATTTACGCAAGTGAATTAGGAATTGGGAATTTTGAATGTAGAGGAAGTGAACCCGCACTTCATGGAGGGAGAGTGGAAAACCATTTAGGAAAACCACTCCAGTTCACCCGACCAAGATTCGAACCTCAATCTCCCCGTTCTCAGCATACTAGCTCAACATGAAACTAGCGCGTTAAATAACTACGCCTCTAAGGCGGGTAGGGATTTCATTCGTCTGTTCAGATATTTACCCCACGATAGCTGTCTAAGCCGCTGATCAATTTAAACGTAAACAATATAATTGAGTACCTTTGATGTAGTTTATAAAATTTTGACAAATATTCTGAGATTTTTGTCTTAAGCCACGTGAACATTGGTTATTTTTTATAAATATAATCTACTATTGAATGTCATAACAATTTGTTTTCTGTCTAGTTTGATAACCAAATAAAATAAATAGTACGGTGCACCACACAGATTTTTCCTCTCCCTTACATAAAAATAGAGATATTTAAAAAAATACCAGTAACATAATAATATACGTTGTTGTAGAAACACCATTGATAAAAAATTGTATGACACTATTGCATAGATTTTTCATATTGTTTATTAAACATTGGAAGAAAATGTTCAAAAATAGGTTCTTAGCAAACCAGCTTTAAGTAAGTTTTCCTCGCAAAAAGAAACACATCATCCTGCTAATACTAATAAACACTCGTTATGTATAAACTTTAAGCCAAATTGTCCAAATATTTCCAGCAAATTTCAAACTTTCAATAAGATATATATAAACTAATTAAATTTATTTTTAGTTTATAAAAATAGAGGTTTATTCTGATTTATCACGAAACAATCCCCATATATTGATTTGAGATCAATATTCAAGATATATTTTTAAAATATCAAATTATCTACCATTGATCATGAGTAAAATGACCTTGGTTAATTTAGTTTAGAAAAACAAACATCTAAAATAGTCCACCGATACAAATTTTGGACAGAATCGTTTGAGCTAGTTTCAAAAAATTTCAAATCTTACAAAAATCAATCATTATTAAAATATTATAAAATAATGTTTTTTATAAAAATAATTATATGAAATTGTTTAGAGTGTAAACTATTTATATATACCCCTTTAGAGCCTTTTAATATAATTAGTATTTTCAGCTTTCACTTCCAGGCTTATTTCCTTATATATACTATACAACATCTGTATAACAAGTTTTAACAAATATATCAAACCATTTCATATCTGTGGCCAGGGACAGAGAGATAAAATAGTAACATACAGAATTGTAGAATCCACTTTTACTTTCTCTCAACACCTCATAGAGAAAGTATTGTGATTGTCAAAAAATTTGAACTCAAGATTTTGATAAATGTTAACGTTTCATGATCCACTGAAAAAAATTATATATTTTGCAATGTCGTCTGTCTGTCTATCCATCTGTCTGAGCTATAACCCAATATATATACTTTTTAATTCAGGTCTTTGAAAATGAATTTGACTACTCTGCTCTTTTTTGGACAAAGATATTTATCTTTTCTCTGTATTTCTGTAACAGTGTTCCTAATTCCTAATGTCATTGAGTATGTAACAGTGTATATTATTTAATTTATGATATTTGGTGTAGTGTTTCTACAACAATGTATAGATTTATTATTTCGTTTCACAAATCTTACGAGTTTTTAGTAAATGACTATTTAAAAAAAAAATTGGGAAAAAAACAGTATGTTGCACTGTAATTTTTTTTTGTAATGCTAAGCAATAACCGTGTATATAAACATAATTTAATCAAAACCGTTAAGGCTGATATTTAGGAAATCGATAATTTCTTCTTTTTGGCCTTCTGTAAACTACTCTTAGTTTTATGAATCGATATATAATTACAAAAAACTTTATATTATTTATAAAAACCCTAGATATCAAGTTTGATATAATGATTTTTGTTCTATAACGAAATACAGACACACAGACAGACAAATAGATGGTAATACAAAAACAATTCTTTCGGTTTCAAGGTGTCATGGAACGTCTTCACTTATTAAAATTTCATGTTTAATAGTTTTGGGTGATCACAAGTAGGCCTACTTCTCTTTCCAAAGGGTCAAGAAGAGGTAAATATAAACTTCAGTTCCAATGAGAAATAATAGGACTTCAACTTGAAATTAAAAGTTAGATCTTAAGACTCTATACATAATTAGAGCGTGTAGAGAGCGGTGCCTACGCTTCATAGAACAATTAGAATGCTAAGCGGTGACGAGAATTTATTTGTGTGAGGGAAAGGTAAACAAAAATAATAAATATATATGTATTTATATAGTTTACTGAATTGACTTCCACCAACCAAACCTTCCAATAAATATTCTATATTGGATGTACCTATAAGCTATTTGGAGTGGTCCTCCTAACCAATTTTTGAAAACTAAACATTTTATAAGATATTTGGAGTATTCTTCCCGAGAAATTATTTGAAAATCAGATGCTTCTAGAAGCTTTTTGGAATTGTCTTAGTGGAGAACATTTTTGGAATTTTTTTTTTAATAGTCCTTACTTTAAATTAAATTGTGTATATATATACACACATTAAGAAGCTATTTACAGTACTCCTCTAGAAAATTCCTAAATTTGGGTGGCCCTCAAATTGATTTAGTGTAATCCTCACTTCAATTATTTCTGACAGTGTGGTGTCTCTAGGAGCTAGGTATTTGAAATGGTGTCTTAGAGCAATTCTTTTAAAATAAATGATATGCCTCTAGATTCCAATTTGAATGATCCTCAAATGCAATTTTTTTAAAACTTAATATTCTTAGAAGAAATTTGGGGTTGTCGTCACAAGAATTTTTATTTTAACTATAGTCATCTAGGATTTCTTGAGTAGTCCTTTACCAGTATTTATTTGTTTTAAATTGACAGCCTCTAGAAACCATATGGAGTGTTAAATTTGTTAAAATTAAATGAATTTTGGGGCTATTTGCAATTAAGTGCAAGTCTTTCAGCTTCATATTAAAGAATATTAAAAGGTGTAAAATACATTTATAGGGGGCTAATTTATTCCTGAACTGAGCAATTTCCCCTCCTAAATGCCATTCCTTAGTTCCGCTGTCACTAATTTAAAATTATCCTTCCTCCATTTTTCAGAAATAATATTCTTTAAAAGGTAATTAGAATAGTCCACACTTCATTTTTTATTTTAATGCTCCTAGAAGCTATTTGGATTATGTTTTCATGCATGAAATCTTTTAAAACCATATACCTCTTGAAGATATTTAAATAGTACTCATACAGGGTTTTATTTAAAATTCCTAAAATCAATTTGAAGATTTTTTTTGAAATATGGATGCTTTTAGAAGGCATCTAGATCAATCCTTGGCTTATTTTTCTAATGCTTCTAGGTCTATAAGATGAGTGGTCTTCCTTGGAAAATTAATGCACATAGATATGATTTTTTGAGTTTAATATAATAAGTTCTCTTAGCTTCATAATCGATAATCTCATAGAATTTTAAATATATCTAGGTAGGAGGGGGCAAATTTATTCCATGTGGGAGGCAGATTCTTTCTATGAAACAATATCCCCCTGCCCCATCCAGCTCTTTTGCTACTGAAAATGTTTTTTAAACTAGGTCAGTTTCGCCCTTAAGCCTTGCTCCACACAAATAAGCTTTATACTTTTATTTTAAGGTAACACAGGCATAAAATCAAATTATACCAACATACAGTATACCTATTTAGTTAGAAAGGTATAAGTACTTTAAAATCGTATCAGACAGTCGTGTGTGCACAATACAAGTTTCTTATATGAACCTCATATGACATATATAAATTTACTATAGCTACTTTCACATACTCATGCGTGAAAAAGGGTGCTCATACATGTCATGTGACAATAGCTGTCACTTTTAATAGATATGATCAATACTTATAAAATAACACTAAAACTTCTATAATAGAACAGTTTTGTCATAGCAGATATATTTATATATATTTACGTATTTTCTCAAAGTTTCTTCCTACCAATATCTAGGATATTTTTCTTACGTGCCTCATAACCATCCCAGGGGTCCACGTTCATTGGTTTACGAAGCGATGCTCTATATATTAGTTAACATGATAATTTTAACAATTCTGTATTTACTCTAGACATTTTTATGGTCAATTACTCATTATTTTATAAAGTGGAGGTTATAGTGTGGCCTGAAATAAATCTTAATGTGACCTTACAATGTAATAATGAGATGAACAAAGCAATTTATTGAATTATGTAGTTATTAATTTCTATAAATTCCCAGTTCTTCATCATAATAGTTACAATTTTTATTGCATGTATCTGTTGTATGATGCAGTAAAAATAATAAAAAAAAACATTGAATCAATACATTATTACTACAAAACAAACACTTACAAAAACAAACCAATAAAAACAGTGCATCAATAATAGTGCAAATGTCCTACCTATAAGTGTGTTGTCCTGTGCAGCTGAAAAAATGACACTGTAATATCCTCTAGCAAACAGTTTCTATCAACTACTAGCTGTCGACTGTGCTGATATAAATTAGCTCAGTCTTATTTAACTACCATCAAACATGCGTGTCAGGCCAGCGACCTTGGCCAAGATCCAACATAAAAAACTTTTAAAGATATAAAATCACTGGATCACAACTGTATTAGTATTTATTTCATAAAATATAATACAAAGTCATTGAGAAATATTTTAGTCATGCTGATAATGGCCTAGACTTTAATGTCCTAAAATTTATCAAAAAATAACCGCTAAAATTATCTAGGAATTCTAAAAACATGACTTTGAATTTTTTTAAAACTGTAATAAATGTACATGACTAAATAAACACATAACCAATGAAAAAATATATATATATATATATATATCTGCAATGAAAATCCTTTAAATTTTTTATTTAAGACATTTAACTCGCACTTTTTGAAACAGTTAATTTTATCATCACATGCCTTATAAACTAATTTAAATTTAGAGCAGACACAACACCCAGCCCCCTGACCGTCACTACACCAACGTGAAGTGGAAACACATTTCACCAATGATAAAGGTTTGGCCATGCTGGGAATCAATCCCGGAAGCCTTAGCTCAGTCGATAGACACGCTACTGACTAATCTAAGGGAGTTGGACAATCCTTTAACAATTAATCAATCCTCGTCAGTGGCCAAATGGTCTAAGTCATCACTCTCGCAATAGACTGGACTAACTATGATAAGGGGATCAAGGTGTGAATCTTTTTAGGGTGTAGTGAAAGTGGCTTTTATAAAGGGTTTTCAACTCTCTCTCTCTCTACGAAAATACTGGTATACATGTTCTAAATTCAACCTTAATTTACTTTACATCCATTACTGTTTCCATCCTGTGGTCCAGGTAATTTTTTATTCAAGCAATATATTTTCCACTACCAGCTTGCTTGGCCTATATTAGCTTATCTTAAGGCAAGGACAGGCACAACATCCAGTCCCCGGCAGTTAATTTATCAATGTGAAAGGGCAAACCCATATTTTCATCAATGATCATTTATTTTAGCCATTCCGGGAATCGAGCATGGAACCCTTAACTCAGTAGACAGACACACTACCGACTGAGCTAAGGTGTCGGATTCTCATGCCTAACATACTGGCTTAATTATTACATAGACTTATGAGTACACTCCGAATGGATAGTACGATACGGTGCTAAAAACAGTATCTTGTATTCTGTTCAATATAATGTTGATATACAAATATCTGTTTCATAAGTAATATCTATCTCCTCCCAACGCAACCCCTTCCAGCTCTGCAGCTTTTCAACAGGAATGTGTATTTCTTAACACACTAAGATGATTCAAAGTTCATTGAATGCATTATCTTCTCCTCAAGTCCACTGTTTGCTGAAAACGTTATGTTTGAGTATTTATGGATTCATAAAAGATCGATATGGCTTAAAAAATATTATTTTTCAACATTAATAGCTAAAATTAACTTAAAAATGACTAGAAAGTACTCTACAACTATGCAAACGAAGAAAATATCTACTGAAAATCCAAGATGATATAAAATGAGTGAAGATTAACTTAATAAAACCACATTTCCACAACCAACAACAGAATGTATGTAATGTACTGTACATACAGTATACAATAAGAGCATTATCTGTTATGTACCAAAAAAAAGAAGACAGGTCATAAAATTCCGGGTCGTTCTAATGATTTCAGTTGTCAATAAGATTACAGACAAGTTTAAGATTATAATACAACAATAAACAGTTATGTAAGTGTACAAATCTGTTAAGAAACAGTCGTATCACTCTTACAAATGTGTTCTCATTAAGACATCAAGAAAAACAACATGACTTTTGTATTTGTGTATACACACATACACACTAGTCATGCTGTTTATATGTAATATAAATACATAAATAGCTAATCCGTTGTTTGGTGTTTAGTCTGGATTACACATTTCGTATTCTTATAGTTTTAGTTCACCGTCCTTACTCTGTAAGAAACTACCGCTACCATAATATGTTTCTGTTCATAAAGTCTCAATCCGTTAAGTCTTTCCTTAAGAGATCACCTTTATCAAAACAAATAATGTCGTTTCACAAAAGTCTCGATCCGTATTAGTTAAGTGATCCCCTATCCGGTAATATATTAATGTTCACACAATTTCCGATACGCAAGTTCTTATTATTATAAATAGTTTGCCACCAGAGTGACATTTTAAGGTGAACAGATTATCCATCTCCTCGGTATAATACTTTAGAAATTGTATCAACTTTAACAGTCTAACGACCATTGTTATAGATGGTTTCTATGAACTAATATTGTTAAGTAAATAAATAATATTAGTGATATGGATTGCCGTTAAATTATCAATCACATTGAAATAATTTATGACAATTTTTAAATTGACTAATTTTAATAGCAAATTCTAGAAAATTTTATTGAATGGCGATCATTACTTTAACTAAAATCAATTAAAACAAAATAATTATGAAAATGTTTAATGTTTCTACCTATTGTGCTTATATTAATTTTTTATATGAGTCTAATAGGCTATTATTATTATTATTATATTATTATTATTATTATTATTATTATTATTATAGCAACGCGTCTTACAACCCGTTCGGGCTATACACACTTACGCTAATGTGCTATGGTGGGTGTTTGTGAGATGAAATGGAGGACCTACAGTTTAACGTGGAATCCGAACCACGGTGGAGGCCTGGCATTCTATACATTCACAAGTTGTGATTAATACACGTCTTGTCAGAAGTGAATACTTTCTTATTGATTGACACAGTATCAATTTTTCTTTGTTTAGCACCAAGTTTTATTACCTGTTCAGGTTATACGCGTATGACCACTTACGCTTAATGGCTAAGGATGAAAAAGGTTGAATTTAGTGGAAGTTTACCCATATTTGAGTAGATCTATAGTGGAAAACCATTTAGGAATAACGACCCTCAATACACCCTAACAAGATTATTTGAGCCCCAATCTCCCGGTCATCGGAAGTTTAGTCCAACACAAGAGTAACGCCTTACATCAGGTCCGGCCAACCGAATTCACCCCGCAGGACACTTTGATGAAATATAATGTTTCGTGGGCCACACATAAAAAATATAGAAAATAGAAAATCAAATGTCATAAACGTTTATTTTATTGATTCATTTTATTTTATACATTCATTATTGAGATATTAGCTCTCTTTGCGCTCACTCAATTTTTACTTTCTCGCTAACTTACAGGTAGGCCTAGATAAAGTATTATGATTATCATAAAATCGAACATGAGATTTAGATGAATTTTGACGTTTCATGAACCCCCGAGTACGGAAAAGGTTTTTTTTTTAAATTTCCATTTGTCTGTCTTTCCGTCACTCTGTCTGTCTATACCTTGGAGTAGAGCCTAAACTATTTTACCGATTGGGCTATAACCTGGTATTTAGGGCTTTCATAGGATTACCCTGAGGTTTGGAAATGGATAATTAATCCAAAAATTAAGGGTAGTTTACTGAAGGGAAAAAAGAGAAAAAATCGATTTTATCTAAATCCGCTCAAACAATTATGATTAAATTTCATTTCTAAGAATTGGTCAATATTATAAACAAATTGGCTACTCTCAATTTTTCGTAAACATTATTTTAAGGGTTCCGGTCTTATGAGTAGACTTTAATTTTTTATGATATCTCCTTGACTCTATAAATATGAAATTACTTATCATTGCCAATACGTAGTCCTATTATTAATAAAAGTCTTTTATTTGAAACATATTTTTATAAAACCTATATTTTTCAAGCTATATGCAAATATATATATATTTTATAATTATTTGAGAACTAAAGGTAAATTATTGCAACCACAAAAAAAATCTCACTCTAAATGTTGATGGATGTAGAAGTTTCATGACCCCCTCAAACCCTAAAAAGTGTTTTTTGTAATGCCGGTTGCCTGTATGTCTGTTTAACCCTAAAATTAAGAGTAGTTTAGTAAAGGGCAAAAAGAGAAATAAATAGTTTTTCTCAAAATCGGCTCTAAAGATTTTGATTAAAATTCGTACTTAGGAATTGATAAAGATTAAAAATAAAATTGTATTTTTTTCATTTTCCCATGAAAATTACTTTAGGGTGCTTAATAGAAGCAGAAAATTCCGTATCTCAGCAATACTAAATACTTATACTAGATACTAAATAACAATTATTGCAAACTATATGTAGTTTTATTAAAAAATGAAAACTTTAATTCGAAATAAATCTTTATAAAACTGATATTTCCTTCAATATTGTCAAATATACAAACACCATTCTGTGAGCATTAGTTGTAAAGATATACTAATTAATTTTAACGCAATAATTCTCTAATGCCACAGAGGAAGTAAATATTAGTTAGTCTCTCAAAGAGTTTGTTTTTTTGCTTTAACCTCTTAGGGGAAATATGTGTACAACAATGATTTATCTCCATCATTTTAGACACAATAGTCATTATTTACGTATCTTATTGGCCAAAATTTATAGACTAAATTAGGAATTTAATAGTAATGGGATAACCATAAGATATGTTATAAAAGCTCCTAGTAAAATGTCGAAAATTTAAACCATAAGTTGAAATTTTAATACGAAATATTGACCCTTGGAGACCCAATATTTTTTTTATTGGTCCAAATATACAAGTGAGCACTTTAATTCTTTAATATTAAAATTATAAAATTTCAAAACCAGGAATCAAAAAAGTTTAACGTAAGTATAGCGCAATTTTTGCTCGGGTTTACTAGTGTATAGTTATTATTATATCCTTTTTTACATATATTACGAGTTTTGAGTAAATATCTCCATATCTAAACAATGTATTGAGAAAGCCCATGCGTAGCTCTGTACCATTTATTTAAATGCACCATAATTTCGGTGGTTGCACATATTAATTAATTTTTCCGATTTTCATCTGTTATTGCAGCTAAAGATTTACTTTTATGAAATATAATTTATGAAATAATAAGTTTACAAAGCTATGTGAAATCGAAGACACTAGCAACTTTTTCTGCAATAAATCATAATTTGGGATACTTTTATTATGTCACATACGTGTTGTAAGAGTTAATTTTTTATTTAGTGGCGTGGATGTGTTTTAATTCACTGTTGAACTTTAAATTAATTATTACTTCAATCTACAGAGTTCTTGGGATAGTAGAAACGTAAACGTGGAAAGGAGAACAAAATATCTCAAAATACTGTATCTTATTTCACGTGTTCTGATAACAATGATAAATGCTGCTGAAAGTTTTTTTATGTCATTACAAGCATTGTTAGTTAAATTATCTTTCCCCTGCAGTACCTTGTTGAGTTGGTTAGTTGTTTATATTTGTTAAGTAGTGAGCTAGTGGTCATAGTTCCTGGCTATGAATTCAGAGGTCCCAGGTTTGATCTCTGGTGCCTCCAGTTATTTGTGTGAAGCAGTGAGTCTGGAACAGGAACAACTTAGCTTCGCTATGACAAATGAGGAATTATTTGAATGAAAAAGTAGCAGCTTCACTCTAGAAATCTGAAATTAATAGCCGTATGGTACGTTGTGCTGACCACATGATAACCTCACTCCACAAAAGTTGGCCCTAACATCGCCAACAGACGGTGGCCGTTCTGTCAGTATTGCTCGATTGCGGTCTGATGCATGGAGTTATTTTATGTAATGTACAATTTCTAAACTACATATAATACCATTTTTATAAAGTTAATGTTGGATGATGCTAAAAACTATTTATATTTTAATTGAAAAATTTTTTCTCACGAATATGGTGAGAGACGCATCACATACAGCAATAATTCACTAGACCTGAAGATGATGCCAGCGAGCATCGAAACTACTCGGAAATAAGTGGTGCAACGAAAGCAGCAATAAGTAAGGAAGAGGGTGACCTGGCGGTCTAGGGGTAAGGTGTCATACTTCTGTGCTGAGGGTCCAGGGTTCAATCCTCGGTCCCGGCACAGATTTATCTGATTGCCAAACCCTACCTTCACCTCTGACAAGACGTGTATTACTCACAACTTGTGCATGTGAGGAATGCCAGGCCTCCACCGTGGTTCGGATTCCACGTTAAACTGTAGGTCCTCCATTTCGTCTCGTAATCACCCTACCATTACACATTAGCGTAAGTGCGTATAACCCGAATGGGTAGTAAGACGCGGTGCTAATAATAATACTTTTTATCCTTTTTGCATTTGTACACCTTTTAAATGTATTTGTCTATTTGCCCTGGAGAAATATTTTAAGCTAAATATTACAAAAAGGAGAAATGAAGTTAAATATTTAATATAATCAAGAATTATTTTAAAATAGGGTAGGTATTAAATGAATAAAGGATAAAAAGGATAAAAAGGTAAATAGAGAAAATTTTTAAAAATTGCAAAAAATACATCTACTAAAAATAAATAATATACTAAACACTAGAAAAACGCAAAAAAAAAAAGTAGTTTTCAGCTGTGGCCTGAGTCAGTTTTTAATTCAAACCATATATTCTCCAATATCGGCTAGTTAGGCCTGTAGTAGCTTCATATACCCTATAATTTATCATATAACTAGGACAAGGGCAACTTCCAATCCCCGACCGTTTATTCATCACTGTGAATGTGTAAATCCACATTTCACTAATGATACATTTTTCTGCCAAGATGGGAGTTGAAATCGGGATCCCTAGCTTAGTATACAGGCACGCAACTGACTGATCTATGGTTTCGGATAGTTTTCTATAATTGTTGTATCAAATAAGAGCTCTTTCATCTCCCAGCATTAGATTTAGAAACTCGATATGTTCATTTCAGCTTTCCGGGATTGACAATTGACTTGCATTTCGAAATCCTATTTTATATCACACCAAAAAGTGTATTTTATATTAGTTTCTCCATTTACACTTTCTTCGTTTTAAAATTTTGGGATCAGACCCTAATAGGGAAATATTTCTTTTTTTTTCTTTAAAGAGTCCTCATCCCTATTTGCCAAAGTTCTAATAAAATATTTAGCCTGTTCCACCATCAAAATTTTTTTCGTGGTTTCTTACCTGCCTGTCAAATTTCAGATTTCATCCATTCTGGGAAGGAGTTGTTTACTCTTATTTTTTTAAATAATGAACCTCCAAACTTACCTTATCCATTTCCCTTTTAGAGATTTCAAATTTTAAGATTTTTTGGCTTTCTAACTACCTGCCCACGGAATTTAATTTACGACATTTTTAATTTTTTTTTTTCCAAATATAGGTCCCCATTTCTTGGAGCCCCATTTTAAATAATCCAAATTATAGATTTTTCTGGGCGTCTCGGACCATCCCGCTACTTTCCTGCCAAGCAAAATTTCAAATTTCCACGCCCAGGGGTCGGGAAAATACAGAGATGTATATTTCATTGAGACGTACACTTTTCAGTCCCTCCCCACCATCTTAGGTAATGAAAATTGAAAATTCTCAAAAATGTAAAATCCAATTCTAGAAAAGGAACCTTCAATTTGAATTTCAATTCTCTATGTACATTGATTCAAAAGATACACAAGTGTATTTTTAAAGCATTCCAACCTTTTTTCATCCCTTGGAGGTCAAATTTCTCAAAGCCCTATATTGTTTTTTGTTTAGGGCCTAAAAGGAACCTTCATGCCAAATTGCAGGTTTGAGGCTTGTGATTGGGGAGTGAGGGAAAGAATGAGTGGTTTTGCTTTTTATATAAATAGCTAATACCATTTTTAAATGTTATGACAGTTGTCTACATTTTATACTAGACCACAAATTTATTTTAAATATTTTCAGCTATATCATATCTATTCAACTAAATTTATTATTGAGTTATATTTTCTGGAATATTATTATCAAAATTCTTAAAAGGTAATAGTTGTATCAGTATGGTAAAATCTGAGCAAAAGAATGTGAACTTTAAACCTATAACACCAACATATCTTCTATATTAGCTATCTAGCTATCAATGTTATCATCCATGCTCATTCATTTCATATTAAAAGGCGTATAACCCGGACGGTTATTAAGACGTGGTGCTTATTTATATAAACCCAAACGGTTAGTATGACGTGCTGCTAAATTAATTAATTACTTTGTTGTTTACTAATTCTCTCTCATACAAATGATTGTACACGTACTCATAATTTTACCCCTCCCCCACCCTAATCTAATGGATGTGTTTAAATAAGGATAGACCAAACGGATATCAAGATGTGCAGCAAAAAGGGACAAATCTTAATATCGGCCAGAAAATTGGATGATTATACCAACTTTTAAAATACGAGGCGTTAATAAGTTTGTCTATTCAATTTTTCTAGCATAGACCATTTCACTACTTAAAGTTATATGCCTCAAAGAATATACTAAAATTTAAATAAGAGATAATTTTTTTTTACATTATTAAAATCACTTGGAAAATAAATTTCAACTCTCACTCAGCTTATGGTCAATTGTTCTGCTAAATAGATGTATATACTTGTAGTATTTAACGTTGACTTTCTGATCTTCAGATTATATCAGCACGTGACTTACACAATAACTTGGTTCTAAAACAAATTCTACATGCTAGCCACCAATTTAGCACTTTGAACGGAAACGCTTCAATTTCATCAAATAATCAATCTTTTGACCATGGTGGTGTGGTGAAAAAAAAATATTATTTTAATTATTATTCTTATTCTGTATGAATTTATACGAATTAATTTAATTTATAATATATATAATTTTGGGCACCAACTAACAACTAGTCTACTTTTATTTTTTAAGGTAGGTAGATTTTTATTATTAAACAAATTTATCCCCATAAACTGCTCAGCGTTAAGACGAAAACCATTTCACTCAAGACCCCTGGACTTTACCTAAAGTTTTAACTCAAGTTGGACATTTACAACCGAAGACTTCCTGAAGCTGATTATTATTCTTGCTCTGGACATCCAGTCTACTTAGAATATCTATACATGAGATGCAAGTTCAAAAGAAAAATACAATGTACATTGATGAAAAAAAAATTGCACAATTAAATTTAAAGAGAGATTGTAATTATTGTTGTAAATTATATCCTTAAATAAACCCTACCTAGTAGGACATGCCTCATATGTTATAAAATTAATAGAAGTATTGTTGAGCAATACTTGAAAATGAAAATGCGTGGAACTAGAATGGAATGTATGGATTTAAAAGACCTCATTGGACCCAATCGGGATTCGAACTCTGATGTCCTCATCATCAACAGACCACTCTAATATTAAAATGACGCCTTAGACCATTGGGCCACTGAAAGGAGAATATTTAAATAATCATAGTAGTTCTTATGTAATCAGTATAAACGTATTCAAATATGTTACTTTCCACAAAGGCACAATTTAAAGGGGCACAAGCAATGATAGAATATTTTTGAAAAAACTAATATATTTATTTAACTATCCATGAAAAATCCTTGAGGTATATCATTTTACAGTTTTTCTTCTTCTAAGATATTTCTTTTTAATATCCAGGTTTTTATTGAATAATTTATTTATCAAATATTCAACAAAGGCGTTATTTAAAGGGACATAAGCCATAATACAGTATTTTTGAAAAAAATAATATATTTATTTAAATATCCATGCAAAATGCTTGAGGTATATCATTTTACTGTTTTTCCTCTTGTAAGCTATTTCCTTCTAATTTATAAATTTTTATTGGATAGTTGATCTTTCACAATATAATTTTATCAATGAACCAAGTACTGATAAATAAATGAACGAAATACTATACCTTAATTTTAAGAATTAAAAAAATTGAATGAAAAATGACTTACAAAATGTATATTGTAATTTTGTCCTGCAAGGTTTGCAGTTCTATATATTAAAAATATGTTTTTCTTATTTGTCCCTCTGTAACGGTAATTTAATCACATTTACTTTTAGCCACGCTCTGCTACCAAGAATATAAACCCTCCTTAACTACCCAAATAAAATAGAAGGTTCATATAACTACAAGAAAAAATCATTAACACAATCAGAGTAAGTATCTTTAGTAATTGTTTCGAATGTCTAAGTACAAACACCTTAAACTCAGAGCACGCAACTCAACTGGCTGTGGGAATGATTGTTAGACAGCCGTTATCAAAAAATATATAAGCTCAAAAGAAAACAAATGATGAATAAACACCTAAAACTACAAACAAATATTCTAAGGGTATGCTCACTTTTAATAAGGTTAAGTAAAAAACCAGTAATGGATTTTGATATTTATTCATAGAAAAGTAATTAAAAATATGTATGTATTTTAACAGATGATGGTATAGTAAAACAATTAATATGATAGTTGTAGAATATGCAGATATAAAATATTTTTATCATTACTATGAATATGAAAGGTTAATTTCAAGACAATACCAACGTTTAAACTGAGAATTACATTAGAAAATTTGAAATAGAGAACAAATAACATAATTTATTTAAACCCTCTCTTTCTACAAGAAAATTACTCATCAAGCTACTTTAAATAGCCCTTGTAAAAAAAAACAACTGTTTAAACATTTATAACTATCTCCACAATACGCATATATGTAAATATCTTCAGTCATTACCAGACTTCATTAATATTCCCATTTTAATACAATAAACCTCTTGATAAGAATTCGTAATATAATGAAAGACAAATAACTCTTCCTATTATTATATAAGAAAGACGAATATTCATTAAGGTTATATTCAATAACCAGTCACAAAAATTAGATCTAATTATCAAGATTTCCATTGTTTATTTCCAAGTCGAACAGTAGTGTTCAAAAACCAGATATATATCAATCTCAACATATTAAAAACAAGACTAAATACCATAGTCTTTAAATAAAATTCATAATATCCGCATACTAAATATTTGTCAATGACTCTAAAGATTATTAATATATCCCAAAAAAAGCTAACATTAAAAAGGCCGAAAAGTGAATTTAGAAAAACATCATATAAGCCGAAAAATAAATTTGTGCTTACATTTTAAATATTAGTAGCCAAGGCTACGAACTTCCCAATATAGAGTCCAATCCAAGAGTGCTGGACTTTTGGAGTACCGGCATAATATATGATTAAAAACCCAGAGAAACAGGAGAGAGAGGGAATAAGGTGGGGGAATACACGTTACAACTATAGCTTCGATAATATTCTCCATGGTACTAGAATGTTCTCCTCCATAGTAGACTAGGCATCACTTTATTTTTGAAATTCTTAGGAAAGATCCTATACTACGCGACCTCTAGCGGCCTTAGTTCAAACTTGTGGTGGGGTAGGTCAGTCTTCTGCACGGCTTGGTTATGCTCGGTTGTGCTTTGTTTTCTCGCCGAACTGTTGTCAAGAGGTGCTGGGATGGTGAATGGGGCAAGTTGTTGTTTCCTTCCAACTTGTATTTCTTCACTTGTAGCCAAATGCAACAACCTTAATTTTAAGAGTTAAAAAATTGAATAAAAAAATACTTATAAAATTTATATTCTAATTTTGCCCTGTTAGGTTTGCAGTTTGAAATATTAAAAATATGTTTTTCTTATTTGTTACTCTGTAGTGGTAATTTAATCACATTTACTTTTAAATATTACATTACACTTAATAAAGAACAAATGTGGATTTCGCTAAAGGAAAGGTAATTATTTTGGTACATCCTTTTTAATCTCCAAAGAAAATTTAAATAAATTGGAAGATACCCAAATAAAGATTATATTGTGATATAAAACAAGTACTTTTAAATAATAATAACATAACATTGTAAAACTATAATATAAAAATATATTTAAATCTAAAACAATTGCAGCATTGAATGAAATGTATAATCAATTTTATTAAATCCAATAAATTATCCATTTACAGTATTAGCATTATAATTGAACAAAAGTTCAAATATGTATTTTAATAATAATTATAGCCACTAGATCAATAGAATAATAGAATGAAAAAAATAGATATCTGAAGAAGTCCAAAGAAGTTAAAAAAAAACGCCAATTTCCACGTACTCCAGCACAGTCTTTGACACCATTCATAGTATTTAGTGCATTTGACATATTTTTAACCACTTTTACCCCGTGAAAATTAATTCCAACTGTATGAGCCCAGAAAATGGTCTTCCCTGTCATTATAAAAACTGATGACCAATATATTAACTATGTTGAAGAGACGGTATTTTAATGAGTTACTTACTTGCCTTTGTTTATTCTTTTGTAGACGTTTAACCTATTTTGTGCCATTAGTTTTGAAGGTATTGATGCAGTCTAAACGAGTACCCTCAAATTATAACAGCAGAGACCCGACAAGATGTACCAGCATTAGTCACCGAAATCAATATTTGCAGGTTCTTTAGCTGATTTGTATTTTAAAATCCACCTTTTTTTGAAATCTGCCCAATGATAGTTTGAGTTCAAATTCAAGTTGATAAAATGATAATATTGATTATCAATTAAAATTAAAATTGGTTAATAGGATAGAATATCATTATTTTAAATATTTTTACCATATAAAGGTATAATACATAATATATAAATTGATATTACTAATGTGATTAATCCTCTTAATTTATTTGGAATAGATCATAAAATTTCAGAAGAAACAGGAAATATGTTTCTGGTTGGATATGAATAGGAATTATTACAGGAGGAATTGCATGTGTAAAATTATCAGAGTAGAGTTGTTTGTATTATTCTTGATTGCATGTGTTTTAATAACAAATTTAAGTAATATTTCAAATGTTTAGTTATATATTTGATCATTAATGATTAAAAAACTGGCCTTATTATTACCCAAACACTTTTTTAATTAGGATTCACTAACGAGATATATTGTAACAATGTGTTCTGTAGACCATCCCACTCTTAGACCTTAAAGAGCATACAGTTGCCAGATTTTATCCTACGCATGGTTCGCAACGCAAATCAAAAACTGCTATCAACATGTTTTGTTTTAGAGTGGTTAAACAGATATTCTAGAACATTATCTCTTTTTTGTTGTGTTTCCATTAATTTTGTGTAACGACAACACAACACAGATCGGCACACGTACCGCGCGGCGGATAGCTTCATCTCTCTTCAACAAGCTCGATTCCACCGTTGACCTGTGTCTGGTTAAACACCGTATGATCTCGCAAGCAGATCTTTATGGGGTGGAGTGGACAAATATGTAACTAGTCTCATATCTTGATATTATTGATGAAGCTCTTGATTGTGCTACGAATTTATAAGACTGAACGTTAAAGGCAAGGTATCCGCTGTTGTCAGCATTGTAGCGGTTTTGTCCAAGACCAGCGGAATAAGTGTTTGTTGACAAGGCCGGACTTCAAACTTGGAAAGAAGATGGACTAAGCCCGTCTTGACAGTTATCAGGCCAAATCTCATACCTGGAAAAGGATGTCAAAGTGAGTTAAAACATACAACGAACATTTTAAATAATTTTGGTTGGGAAAGAGAGTTTTACAAACTACTTATCAAAGAATAATCCGAATAAGCATAAACTGGGACTGGTGAGCACGGGAACAATGGCGTTAGGCTAGCCTCGCTTTGGTAATTTTAGTGTTCGGATTTTGGCTGGGTGTATTGTGATGCTTTTAAGTAAATTTTTTTCCACTTTCTTTCCTTTGCTCAGCCCTACACATTCAACTTAGTTAAATTCAAATAGCCTGAACTGCCAATGAAAAGCGGATTCAAAATCATATTTTTTTGCTAACAATCGGTATAGATATATATACAAGTGATTAGTAGTAATGAACAGGGTTTATTTCAAAGTTGCGTATATGGGAGGGTGTAACTATGTTAAAGGTATTTAAATAATGTATGTGACGTATGACAGGATCGTCACAAGAGAATAACGTTTATTAATGGAAAAAAATCAGATTTGAATGAATTATAATGATCTGTGACGTCAAAAGAGTATGGCGTTTGAAGGGAGGGATTAACTATGTTAGAAGTATTAAAATAATATATGTGACGTATGACAATGACGTCACAAGAGCAGGACGTTTATTAATGGAATAAAATCAGTTTTGAATGAGTTATTTTATTCGTCCTAGACTGATGTGGGTACATTTCGACTAAAATATTGTTTAGTATTTTGTTTGTCAAAAAACTGTGACGTCATAAGAGTATGACGTGAATATATCAGATTTGAATGAATTTTCTTTTTTTCATCTTAAACCTTGCACAAAACACCAGATACACCAATACTGTGGTTGTAATGTTTATTAATGACGTCATTGTTTATTATTTTGTTTGTCATAAGAGTGTGACGTCATAAAACTGTGACTTTTATTCTGACGTCGATTAATGTCGTACCATGCATGAAACATCATATCCACCAATACTGTGGTTGTTATGTTTATTAATTACGTGATATTTAGGTAGTATCCATTAATACTCTACTTGTCATGTTTATTAATGTCATCATATGTATATAGACTCTATTATGTTGTAAAGCCAATATTTCAATAATAAAATGTTGACGAATTATTGTGTGGTTGAATTGTAGTAGATAGACTACACAAATTTAAATCCCAAAGTTAGTAATATCCAGTGGACACTATCAGAGAAATTAGTATTCATCAAATGTGGAGCTAGTTGCAAGAATTGTGTCATGATTTGGAAGTGGCTCAGCATTCAGTTGTTCTTTTTTTCTTTATCAAGCTGATCACGATGTAGCTCCGAGAGAAAATGTTCCTTTAAAGTGAGTGTATGAGGCAAGTGATTATTCTTTGTTAAAGTTAAAGTTAAGGTTATAATAACACTTGGCGAATGTGCTCTATACACATTAAACGATAATATTAAAATTAGTAAATGAGACAATTAAACATTATTAAAGCATAAAAATTGTATGGGGAAATTGGCTAGTAAGGGTGTTTCGTTAAAGAGAAAAAGAAATATCACCATTCAATCGGGGGTATTCCTAAGCATCTTTCTACCGGTTATCCTTTCCGCTTATATCGGAGCCTTAGTAAACTAATATGTCACAATTTAAACAGAGCTTCTCGTCCCAGCCGAAATATTTAATGATAAATGTGATGACAAGTCTTCCAATTTAGTACAGATGAAAAATATTCTTAATAGGAAATCTAGAAAAATAGACGACTAAAAAGATTGGCTGGATTTAGAAAGCTCCAACAGTGACATTTGACAAACAGGGAGAGAACAAGACGACCCATAAATATACCCATCGTGAACCCTCAAGTATTAAGACGCAGACTGGTCGAACTTGCACGAGCTATATTAAAAGTAAAAAAAAGCTACCTTCGGCTAGGAGACAACGGTTTCAACTCGATTCTTTTCAAACAAGGTCACGTACAAAAGCACACCTGTTAGAGACTCACCAAAGATGGTGGACGAGGAGTGGATGGAGGGGGAATCCTATTTTGTGCCTAGATCAGAATCTGATGAAATCGAAAATATTTCTACAACCTATTTGGCACGATAGCCGGTAAATATTTATCCCCATACGTACACGGGAGAGTGTCTACATACCTGTATTTGGAATTAGGAAAGAGGGGCCAATTTTAAAATTGGCATTTTGAGTTTTACCATAAATGATAACGATATCTACCTGGGTAATACACACTATAAGGGTACGCAAGGACTTTGGGAGTTGTTGACGAAAAGAAACGTAAATCAAGTTATAATTACAGACAGTGATTTAAAAAATAAAAATACATACTAATTGCTACGAGCGCTAATCGTAAAAACTTTTTTTATTCCAGACGGAAAAATAACGTATAGTAGAGGTTTGAAATATAAAACCATCAATTTGAAACTGTATCCGGCCAGACCTCGTTGTAACACTCTCAGATGACCGCTGCTTTAAGAAAATTCTATTACAATCTCCTTTGGCTATCAGCGTTTTCCTCCGCAGCAAAACTTCAAAAGGCTTGTCGAGTAGATCAAATAAAAGTAGACGAATGGTTAAATAGGTAGGATCCGTACACTCTTCACCGTAGTTTAAGTAAAAGGTTTTAACGTAACCCGTACAGAGTGAACAATATCGACGATGTGTGGGAGATATATTTAGTAAATATGATAGCTTTAAAAACGACAACAAGGGGTTCATTTATCTTCTAAATATTATTGACGTATTTTAAAAGTACGATAGGTCTATATCTCTTAAAACAAAATTGGGTGTAGAGATCACTTTCACCATGAAACCAAATTTAAAAGGAAGAAGAACCCCCCTTTCGATTCAGTAGGACAACGGTAGGAATTTTTAAATTCTAAATTTCGAACCTTTTTGAATCAAGCGGGCGTTAATTTTTATCATTTTCATAATCCAGACATAAAGGGGCCGTCGTAATGGTTTCAATCGCACTCTGAAAACTAAAATGTGGAAATATTTCACCGCATTCAACACCCACAACTACATTGATGTGATAGACAGACTAATTTTAAATTATAACGTTAGTGTTCATTCAACCATAGGAATGACTCCAGCGTCAGTAGAGCCTATTCATGTCCTTAAAATACTCTTACGACGCCGGAAACAGTGTTCTAACATTAAAATTAGGATAGTTTTGCTCAAGGTGGGGGATCATGTGCGCAAAAGTAAAGAAAAACATATTTTTTTACAAAGAATACGAGGCTAATTTTACCCGAGAAAATTTTACCGTAGTTAAATAAATTCCTATACTTCCCCAACCGGTTTATTCGTTACAGGATCTCCAGGGGCGTCCCATCGAGGGACATTTTTATAACTACGAACTAGTTCACGTTCGTCGTCCGACGATTTTTCAAATAGATAAAATAGGACAGAGTACTAAGATTAAGGGCATTCAATTTTATCTAGTCAATTAGAACGGATACGACAGTTCTTTCAACAGCTAGGTATCTGCGTTGGACATTAAACAAATGTAAGTCAGTTTTATGTAGCACTGACTTCGGATTCAAGCACCGATTAATAGGAAAATAATACACTCGCTTACTATACGACCAATTTGGCACAATCCATATGGCTGGATCACGATCGGTGGGAGGTCGGACTAGCCGAAATATCCTATCCCGTTGGTTTTGAAAGTATAGAAGATAACATTTATCCAAGGATAAAGAATTGACGGCAATAATCGTAGAACCCAAGTGGGACGTGTTTCGTTTCCTCAACAAGATTTCACATCCTTTATGGAGCTTTATAATAAAATTAAAAGCTCGATAAATGATAAAGGTGAGCTCGAGGTTCTAATAATTATTTGAATTTCAATGGTATATTTTTCGCGATCAATCAATGTTAACAGAGATTAAAAAAAAAAAAGGTGCATAGAACCCCAAACAGTCAACCATAACTACACGATTCAAAAACACTATTTCATTTACGGTGGCAAAGCAAAAAGAAAATGTATAATATAATTTACAGTTCATCTCTATGTGGGCATCGGAGACTCAATTACAACCATTCTAAACAGACTACACAACATGGAGTCGCTTAATGTGGTTAATACACATATGAGGGATTTAATGAGAGAAGATATTAAGGTAGTATTTTTCCGACCTTGTCTATTTCAATCGAAACAGAGCCTGTATTTGTGTACACAGACATTATAGGACCACAATTGCTAGGTGACTGCTATGTGTGATTGATTAGAATCATACAATTCATTTCTGCCATCGCACATCACGTGTTCTTTCCTATATTCGATTTTCCCGCTGAAAAATGTAATATTGACTCCATAAGTATAGGCTTGTACACAACGTTTGTTGAACGAGTGAAATTTAAATCGGGTCCCGTGCTCGCCGTAGCGGTTTTAAATTTTAGAGAAAAAAACTAAATAAATACATACGAGAGGTAATAATTTGCTTAGTCTTGAAAATGGGAGAGAGAGAGAAAAAATCGGTGCCGTCGATCACATCATCTATACAATTCAAAGGGGCCGAGGCCTCGGATCGTTCTTGGGAGGGCTATTTCGATATGTCAAACAGTTTTTTGTGAGGGGCGCAAAAGCGGTAGGGAAACAGGCGTTACAGACAGGTTCGAACATACTGGCCGATATAGCCACAAAGGAACCCGGACCAAAGTGGGTGATATAATTGAAAAGCGCGTTACTCAGGCGGTCGAGGGACGTGGTTAAAGTGGGTATAAAAGCGTAAATAACTTCATTCAAAGGTGGGCGCTAGAACAAGAGGGAACAAAAAAGCTAAAAAAGATATTTTCGACTAATTATAGATTGTTCGAAAACAGAACTCGATCTTTTCAACGAAAAATGCATTCAAAAGGTAATTAAAAATAATAAAGTGGTCAAATACAAGTCCATTACTTTCGTGGACAATGACTCTCCATTAGAATTATTCTGTCCCGGAGACGGCAAGTTCTTTCACGACCTCTCTTCATTGAATTATATCGTCTTATTCAACTCGTGAGAGGGGACGGGACACCGTTTTGATAAATATGCCAGACCACCAGCCTATCAATGACTAGACTCGGGAATAAACACTCGAGACGATGGACGTACATCAGAAAACGACCCCAAGCCATAGCGTCCAGTGTATGCAGCCACTAATGTTGTCTGTTTGCCGTTGTCAAGGCCGCCGGCTGGAGCCTGAGGAGATTCACAGACATATTCTCCATGATTGACTTGTGCAAGAAAGACCGACTGGCCGTCATGTTGTTTAAACGTCACTTTGGCAGCTGTCCAAGGTTTACAACCAGGGGTTCCCAGAAGTGTGTTCCAGCATTAGATATAAAAGGTATACTCGAATTTTATTAAATCATTTGTATTTAATTATTTGATAGATGAACATTATCATGTCAGCCATCTTTAATTTTTCATTTATCGTCAACTCAAAAAAGGAATGGGTTGTCACCGAGCTAGCGATAGTTTTTATAGATGAGAAATAATCCTCGTGCTATCAATTCAATAAAACCACCGGACTGTGTCACTCCTAATTGGTTCCAATTCTAAACTAAATTTTAGATAAAGCCATCGTACATTACGTATATAATAAACAAAAAGGCAATTTCTTGTCCCGTCTCACAGTCCAGACACTCATCCCTCTACACGAGGACTATAAATAAATGCCCCTTTGTAGATTTGATAACTTCAATTTTTGGGGATGTACCACTATTTGTCACGAATTCCCGTTAAAAAAAAAGCAAATGTCTTGGCATGATTCGTCAGATTTCACAGTGTTGAGATTGTGTATACATTTTGTCCAATCAGTGAAGATGATTACAACGACGATGACGATACTAGCTTTAACTGTGACGACTGTTGATTACAGGTCATCAGCCCAAACGCAGACAGCGATGGAGAAGGTGACGTGCAGCTGTAATATAGTGGAGAACCATCTCCCGTCAATCATCAAAGATCGACCCAAGGATTCACAACCGTCGCTGGCGATCAAGACTTTCTACCTAAACGACCAACAGAACAAACACGTAGCAGTGGAGTTCTTTCCTAACCGCAACTTTAACGCTCACGTGATGTTTTCGTCCAATTCTAAGCGTCTAATACTCACCATTCCCCAATGGAACTTTTTCGTCAATCAAATGCCATTTTGGTCCGACTGTGTAGATAGATACTGTGTAAACTTTGAGTCAAACATGGATGACATTAACATAGTTGTGAAAAAACCATTAGGCGTGTGGAAATTGAGTCTGAGTGAAAAAACCTTCAGATATACTTGTCTACGAACGAATTAAAAACTCTGTACGGTCTTGAAAAATATATCACATGCCATGTAAAATATTTCAACCATCCTAGTGTATCGGTATTAATAGAAAATGTCCTGACCACCAAAACGTTTGTCGACCGCTCCGATTCTATCCCATATTTTGACTATATATCGTTGTTTGACGATCTTTGTATTTTTATGCATAACAATAATAAATGGTGAAAAATGTGTATTTTTGTTATAATAATAATAATAATAATAATAATAATAATAATAATAATAATAATAATAATAATAATAATAATAATAATAATAATAATAATAATAATAGAATGTGAAAAAATGTATAGCTATCTTTCATTTTTCGTAATATTTCCCTTCTATTTAAATGATATATTTGTAGTAAAAGGTATATAACTTTTTTTAAATATAAGCTTTATCACTTATAAAGTCTATATAAATATGATGACATTAATAAACATGACATATTGATTAATACTATCTAAACTGGACGTAATTAATAAACATAACAACGACAGTATTGGTGAATATGGGGTTTCGTACATGAGACAACATTAATCTATGTCAGAATAAAAGGTCAGTTTTATAACGTCACACTCTTATGACAAACAAAATACTATCTGGTGTTTTGTGCGTGGCTAAGGATAGATATAATATTATTTATTCAAATATGATCTATCCACGGCATCCTCTTATGACGCCACAGATTTATGACCAAAAAAAAAACCAAACAATATTATAGAATAAAGCAAAAAGTATTGATTAAAAATGTGTATGTGAAATACTTGAAATGATTATAGCAAGTAAAAATGCCAATAAAATGGTATAGGCTCATGTACTGAACTAAATGATTCCATACATTTTGTGTCATATTAAAAATTAAAATTAAATATTTGAAAGTTTTTTATTTTTTTATTTAGCACCACGTATTACTACCCGTTCGGGTTATCCGCTTAAGTACTAATTACGCTAATGGGTTATGAATCGGGAAGGTTGAATATAGGGGAGGTGAACCCGCATTTGCGTGGAGAGAGACTGGAAAACTATTTAGGGAAAACCACCCTTAGTTCACCCAACCTAGATTCGAACTTCGATCTCCCCGTCCTCGGCAGTCAAGCTCAAAACGACTAGCGCGTTAGCCAACTACGCCACCGAGGCGGGTTATTTGAAAGTTGATGGCAAATTCAAATATATAATATGATGAAAATAGAATATGTTGAATAGGAGAATGTTATTTAAGACCTTGAAAATAGAATAAGTTATTAAAATTTGGTTAACTTAATAGGGGTTATGGACAGCAATATTTAAATGAAAGGTTTCAAGTTGATTATATAAATTTGAATATGTTAGCTATAAATCCAAAGTCTTATCCTGTTAGAAAAGTATCTTGATCCTTTAATTTATAGTGGATAGAAGTCCTAATAGATGTTTAATTTCTCAACACATTTAATATATTTTAAAATAAAGCAGTTATGAGGAAAAAAAATTACTTCAGTCACTACATGTTGTTTAACAAAATGACGTTTCTTAAAACTAGACGTTTAAAACAAAATCGTTTGCTACATTTAAACAAATTGGTTTTTTATTTATTATCTTAGGTAATGCTACCCTTAGTATGCATAACTATGTATTAATATACACATTACACTAGGATTATATAAACATATTTATATTCACGATTAACATATTTTAAAGCAATAATACAAACCGTTTAGGCCTCAGATATTTGGATAATCACATAGATCATATAGATGACATATACAATTAAGTTTTACAAAATCCACTAAATATGGGCAGTATGTTTCCGTTTTAAAAATAATCTTCTTGTGTTTCAAATACACAAAACTTTCTTTATTATCTGTATATATTAGACCGTAGAGAAATCAAATAAAATAAATTACATCAAACTCACCAATACATTTTCTTGGCCCCTCACCGAATGGCATATAAGCGTAATTTGGAATGCTCTTCCTGTTTTCAAGGGTGAATCTTTCAGGGTTGAATTCCTTCGGGTTTGGAAAATATTTGGGATCGTTATGAAATCCTAACAGAGGGATGAAGACAGAAGTTCCTTTCTCCAGGACAATGTTGGTTCCAGGAATTTTGTAATCCCTTAAAGTCATCCTATCCAAAAACGGCAAAATTGGATATTTTCTCAGCGTTTCTAGGGAAAAATCACATATATAACTTTTAGTTTAACACACCTAAATATTAGTTTAACACAAATATATAATTATTAGTTTAATAAGTTGTAAACCCTCAATTGAGTGTTCTTCAATTTAATCCTGTGTTGTATCCCCTGCTGTGGTCATTGTAAGCTTTATGCCTGTGAGTAGTTTATGTAAAGTGACTAAGACCAATGGGACTTAGGGCCTGATACTCATGAAGCCACACTGTAGGCACTTCATGCTGATTAAGTTATCTAGTTGTGGTAATCACCATTTTACAGTTCTATATCTGTTTTAGACCTTCTTGTGTAACATGTGAGCCTTAATTAGTGAAGGTCAGTCTCTGTTGAAGTCTCATGATGAGCGTGGTTAGATATGAGCTAAAGGGAAAGTACGCTATATGTCTAGCTTATTTAGGCTGATTTGCCTCTGACAAGAAGGCTAAGATTCTAATACTGGCCGTTTGTATTCAGGGTGATATGACCCTAATGTTTTTATACTCTTTTTACATGTTAATGCAAGTACATTTCCTATATAAATATACCTTTCAAAAATGTGTTACTGTGAAACTGGGTACTTCCCCTTTCATGGTGAATAATTGATGATGGGAAGGATATGTGGTGCTTCTTCTTACTGAGTTAAGGTAATTTATAAATTACGTGCCTATATAATTGGTTGGTCAAAAAGTTAAATATAAATTCTTTAATTAAAATCACCCTAAGATATTATTTTACTTCTATTTTTTATTTATTTGCGGTATTTAACGTGCACTTTTTGAACGGACTGTTTATATCAACACATGAGAATTTCTATGAGCGATAACAAAAGGGCCTACTAATTTTGCCAAGAAAGCATACCTTCCAGGGTTCTTTCACTTGTCACAAGAAATATGAGTCGGCTTTACTTAGCGTCCGAAGGCAATTGTGCTACGGATGTTTATCGCTCAAGAAAAATCCGCCGACCTCGGTTGGGTTTGAGACTAAGAACAACGAGTTCTGAGATGAGCACTTTATACGCCAAGACCACCAAGGTCAACCTAATGTAACAAACGTTAAGGAAAATTCAAACATATATGAAAATGTTTGTGATAAAATGTTACCTAATTGAATCATAGTGGAATGAATACTGAAGTATTCACATATCTGGTCTACAGACAACCAGATATTTGTGACGCACTCAACAACCAAGAGCTGTAATATTTCTAATTAATATATATGAAAAAATTTATCACTTATAGGTTTTTAATTTACTTAACATTATTTTAATCAAATGATTGCGTATAAATTCTTAATAAATTTGACTGATTTTACGATATTAATAAATATATATATATATATATATATATATACTATTTTTCATAATTTTTCAGAATTTTTTTTACTTAAAATTACAACTCATTGTGATAAAAAAAGTTATACTCCTAATATTCTCCTTCTTAAATAATGTAAGCTTTGTATTCCTTATTATTTAGAATGTTTTATAAAATTATCGGGATGGAGTGTTACCTGAGACCACATATCAATATAAGTCATCTTTCAAACTGTAGATATACTTAGGAAGTAGTGTTAAGTGATACCACAGGTCAATAAGTCATCTCTCAAACTGTAGATATACTCAGGAAATAGCGTTAAGTGATACCACAGGTCAATAAGTCACACCTCCAACTGTAGATATACTCAGGAAGTAGTGTTAAGTGATACCACAGGTCAATAAGTCATCTCTCAGACTGTAGATATACTCAGGAAGTAGCGTTAAGTGATACCACATGTCAATAAGTCACACCTCCAACTGTAGATATACTCAGGAAGTAGTGTTAAGTGATACCACAGGTCAATAAGTCATCTCTCAAACTGTAGATATACTCAGGAAGTAGCGTTAAGTGATACCACATGTCAATAAGTCACACCTCCAACTGTAGATATACTCAGGAAGTAGCGTTAAGTGATATTGGACAGGTCAATAAGTCACACCTCCAACTGTAGATATACTCAGGAAGTAATGTTAAGTGATACCACAGGTCAATAAGTCACACCTCCAACTGTAGATATACTCAGGAAGTAATGTTATGTGATACCACAGGTCAATAAGTCACACCTCCAACTGTAGATATACTCAGGAAGTAGCGTTAAGGGATACCACAGGTCAATAAGTCACAACTCAAACTGTAGATATACTCAGGAAGTAGTGTTAAGTGATACCACAGGTCAATAAGTCATCTCTCAGACTGTAGATATACTCAGGAAGTAGTGTTAAGTGATACCACAGGTCAATAAGTCATCTCTCAGACTGTAGATATACTCAGGAAGTAGTGTTAAGTGATACCACAGGTCAATAAGTCATCTCTCAAACTGTAGATATATTCAGGAAGTAGTGTTAAGTGATACCACCGGTCAATAAGTCATCTCTCAAACTGTAGATATACTCAGGAAGTAGTGCTAAGCGATACCACAGGTCAATAAGTCATCTCTCAAACTGTAGATATACTCAGGAAGTAGTGTTAAGCGATACCACAGGTCAATAAGTCATCTTTCAAACTGTAGATATACTCAGGAAGTAGTGTTAAGTGATACCACAGGTCAATAAGTCATCTCTCAAACTGTAGATATACTCAGGAAATAGCGTTAAGTGATACCACAGGTCAATAAGTCACACCTCCAACTGTAGATATACTCAGGAAGTAGTGTTAAGTGATACCACAGGTCAATAAGTCATCTCTCAGACTGTAGATATACTCAGGAAGTAGCGTTAAGTGATACCACATGTCAATAAGTCACACCTCCAACTGTAGATATACTCAGGAAGTAGTGTTAAGTGATACCACAGGTCAATAAGTCATCTCTCAAACTGTAGATATACTCAGGAAGTAGCGTTAAGTGATATTGGACAGGTCAATAAGTCACACCTCCAACTGTAGATATACTCAGGAAGTAATGTTAAGTGATACCACAGGTCAATAAGTCACACCTCCAACTGTAGATATACTCAGGAAGTAATGTTATGTGATACCACAGGTCAATAAGTCACACCTCCAACTGTAGATATACTCAGGAAGTAGCGTTAAGGGATACCACAGGTCAATAAGT
Source organism: Timema podura (assembly GCA_033556935.1). Classification (NCBI taxonomy): domain Eukaryota; kingdom Metazoa; phylum Arthropoda; class Insecta; order Phasmatodea; family Timematidae; genus Timema; species Timema podura. The sequence continues at coordinate 86,948,519 of JAVRXN010000008.1, read as the reverse complement.
CACAACTCAAACTGTAGATATACTCAGGAAGTAGTGTTAAGTGATACCACAGGTCAATAAGTCATCTCTCAAACTGTAGATATACTCAGGAAGTAGTGTTAAGTGATACCACAGGTCAATAAGTCATCTCTCAAACTGTAGATATACTCAGGAAGTAGTGTTAAGTGATACCACAGGTCAATAAGTCATATATCCAACTGTAGATATACTTAGGAAGGAGTGTTACCTGAGACCACCATATCGAGATACGTCATCTCCATCAATGCATCGTGCGTGATTTTGCCGCCATGTTTGTCCAAGACGTCGAGGATCTCCTGCCGCAGTCTGGTTTGCATGTCCGGTCGAGTCGCTAGCTCGTACAGGGCGAACGACGTGGTGTTAGCTGACGTGTGAAACCCAGCGAGTAGAAAACTATGCGCTTGAGCGGCGTAGTCGTCATCGTCCAGTTCTATGGTAAGAATTAAAATTAACAATGGCTGACCTCATTTTGTCACAAGATCAACTTATCTGAATTTCGGATTTTTATGGCTTAGTGTGGTGTGGGGGGGGGGGGGGAGATTTAGAATCATCTTGTTTACTGAGAAGAAACAAAATTTCATAAATTAAGAAAAATAGATTTTCTGACAATTTGTAGCCAGAAGTTTTCATCCCATCTATGTATAGTTTTGTATATTTTCTTAAAACTAAGCTTTCTGAACATTTGACACAATAGCTAAGTTGTTAACTTAATTGCATGAGCATTTAAGGGTCCGTGTTGGTTATCCCACTCAGAAAAAAATTAATTTAAATTTAAGTTTACTCCCATCAAACCGTATATTGATAATCTCGGGAGTGGTTTTGTCGTTATAGAGCTATGATACGAATGTATAGGTGAATTGTATGATAACATGATATTAAAATATATAAGGATACTATGACCTAAATAAAAGTGTCCAAGTCCTAATCACAAGTGCTATAATTATGTTTTAATTGTGCCTGGAATATAATCATTTGAATGAATTGAGACCCAAAACATTGTATTCTTCTAGAGGTATACAAACTATAAGTATCCTAAAATGAACCCACACAAGTCCGTCAGGAGTGCTAAAATCTTAGAGAGGCCACCATCGCCTCACTAAAGTTTTCTGTCGTTACCAGGTTATTGTTGTTGTTGTTGATTGGGTTAATTAGTTACGAGGGCATAGCCCGAACGGGTATTAAAACGTGGTGCTAAAGAAAAAAAAATAGTTACGTTTATATTAATATAGTCAAATAAATGTGATACTTTACTGTTTATGTAGTCATAAATGTGTCAATATGTCTATTAATTCTTAGTTAGTCAAGTAGGTGTGAAAACGTGTCTGTTTAGAAAGTCAGATGACATTTGATACGCTCCTGATGAGGCAGTCAAACGACTGTAGATGTTTGTTAAGATAGTTTAATTAATTTGAACACACCTCTGATCAGGAACACAATGTGTTTCAGTACGTGAAATAAGGGCGTTTTTACGTTTCTGTTAAGATATTCAAACGGACCTAGAGTTTAGCTTATTATACATTTGTATCTCCACCAAACTTACGTGTGTACTGCCCCCAAACTGTAGAGAATAAACCCAATATACTTACTTATATCTAACACGTCGTTTTTATTGGTTATAGACCTTCCTTCTGGTTGATCAGCAACTTTGGTGCCATCATTGATTGTTTGTTCTAGAAATGTCCCGCCTTTCCTGAGTTTCATCAGTAGATCGACGAAGTCTTGGCGCTCAATCCCATTCTTCTCCCTGTGTCCCACAACGTCCCAAAGAGTCTTCCGGACAAAGACGTCGACATCATTTTCAGATATTTTTAATTTCAAAAACTTTGCTAGCCACGGCAAGAAGACAACTAAAGTTTGTTTAATTAGAGCGATTGTCTTCAGTTCAAAGATCTTCCTTAGTATCTTTGGAAACTCCCCGTTGCCATCATTTATAGCGTTTGCGTTCACACCAAAAGCACAGGAAGCGAGCACGTCGATTGTGTAGCCACTTGATATTTCTTTGACTGATATTGTATTTCCTGTGAACAAAAAAAAACAAAAGTTACTAACATCACCTATTATCGGAACGCTTGAGATGCTTTGCAAGCCTCCAAATACTCAAACTTTATTTTTAAATAATTATTAAATAAAGTAATGTCAAAATGAAAGCGAACGGTATTGACATACTCTGATAGGTTGAACATCCTTAAGTTGTAAGTTTCTTATTTAAAAAAACTAATGAAAATGTGGAACTAGCTCATTCGTTGTTCTAGGGTCACAACAAATGGTTCTAAACGTAGATCTGATAAACCTAATAAAAAAAGTTATTATTTAACAGGGTCACAAGATAATTGAGGATTGTTTTACTGGTTTTGAAGCTTCAAAACCACAATTCCTATAAGAAATACCACAGTGTGAGGATTATTAAATAATTTCGAAAAAAAATTCACCAATAGAGTCGGCTACTACTTAACTTTTTTTTAAATTTGAACTAGGAATTCCTGTTTTAATCCTCGAGATAGTCAGGGTGGACTGGGCCGCTGGGACACCGGAAGATATCCCAGTAGGCCGCAGCAGGTTTAATTTATTTTGAATTACTCCAAAAGTTTGTTCAGGAGGACAGACTATTCAGATGTTTTATCACAGAAAGCTGCTAATACTGTCTGAATTTACATTTAGAGGAACTCCAATAATATCAACCCTCACCTGCTTTAGTACAACATGGCCTTTTAACCCCCAAACGAGATACGATACAAATTCTCTAATGTGTTTTGTAAAAATCACTACTTCACTGTAACAAGCTCTATCAAGGCAGAGACCAGTCCTTATTTAGCGCAAAATAAATATTTGTTTTACTTTTAGACATTCTAAAAATAGTAAAGCTTTCTTCCTTCTCTCTCCTATCCAAGATTATCTCTTAAGATCATTCGACCATCAACATTTTACTGTACAGTTTTACCAAGTGTATAATTATAATCTATATATAGTAGTTCAGTGATTTCAAATCATTACAGTTTACGAGATATAAGGGATCAAACATGATATTTTATGATATTTGTGTACCATTATTAAGGTAAAGTAATAAATGTATCAAACCGAAATTTAATATAACCAAACATTAATATGAGGTGTGCATGGTTAAATAATAATAGGGTCTAATAATAATTAAATGATAAAAATATTTCAGAGAAATATTAATCTTATTAGTCTTATATATATATATATATATTAATTTTTATAACACACAATATTAATCCTGTCAGACACTTTAGCTCAGTCAGTAGCTTGTCTGCCTGCTGAGATAAGGGTCCCGGGTTTGATTTTCGGAATGGCCGAAAATTTATCATTGATGAAAATATGGGTTTACCCTCTCACATTGGTAAATTGACGGCAGAGGACTGGATGTTGTGCCTGTACTAGTCTGAAGATGGATTATAAGGTATATGAAGCTATTACAGGACTAGCAAGCTGTTAGAGGAAAATATATGTATTGGATAAAAAAAAACTTACACAGGCAAAAGGTTGGAAACAGTAATGGATTAAATAAAATTATATTAATATAAATATTATAACTATTTATAACTTATGAGATATTCATATTATGGTTATGTCATTCTGTAAACCTCATATGATTGTCTAGTTACACTAAGTTTCATATCCATAAATTAATAAATTTCCATTGACAATGGTGCGCAAAAAACATAAAATAACAAGTTTGACCCCTGATAACTCTGACTGTAATGATTTGAAATCATTAAATCACTATTAATAGCTTATAATTATCGATTTGTTAAAATTTTGTGGTAAAGTTTTGAAGGTCGAATGACCTTAAGGGATATCTATGTTCTTTTAGGTGTCCTATCATTTTAGGGACGCGACACTAAGTACATCCAGCTTAGGAATGGCTGTAGTTGAAAGCTAGTGTAAGATTTGTGTAGCAAATATTGGTTGAAAGACAATTTTGTGGAAATAGTTATTATTTTATTAGTAATACTATAATCTCAATCAAAAGTGTTAATGAACGCTTCTAATATTATTTCCCAAGAATTACTTTATAACTAGACTTTTCTCAACTTATTGAAAGAATAAAAATATTGATATAAATATTATGTTGTTTGTTTCGCTGTTTTGATAACAATATATTTTTTAGTCCGTGAAATAATAAGTTAAAAAGTATTATATTCACATCTGTATCTTCATATAGCTCGCCACCAAAATAAATAGATTTTTTTATATAATATAAAGAAAGAGACAAACATTTTTTGTTTAAAAATAAAAGATAAAAAATTGTAAGCACGTTTGTATGAATACAACTTAGCACAATTTGTACGACATCATCAACAGTCCTTATTTCGTACAATTTGTTTTCTTAAGTTTTGATAATAAAGCAGCCTTTTGGAAGCGATCGTTTGTAAAGTAGTTGTGAATTACAGACTCCACGCCCACAAACAAAGAAACATACAAACGCTTATTTTCATAAAATTATGTTTAAATAATTTAAAAACCCTTAAAAGAAAAAGAAAATTTAAAATAAATTGGAACATGTGGTATTGTATATCATATGGTTTGTTGAATGGATACATGATAGTATCTGGTATCTGGTAGCTCTTGCTAGATGTCAGCTCCCAACATTCCTAAGCTTGATAACCTATATCTATTAGTATTTCACTAAGGTCAACAGCGATTGGGTTTTTAACTTTGTTTTTATTTCCACACAACTTAACTCACCAATTTGTCCTCCTAATTTTCACGCTGCCATTTCCTCTAATCTTTTTTTTTTTAACTCTTATAGCTTTTGAGTGGTTTAATATTTTAAGTGGGCTTATGACGCTATGATATGATTTCTGCTGTGTGAAAACTCCACTTTATTTGTCTATGTTAACGTTCTTTTAGCCGTACTCTTACCAGATGGGCCATGTTTAGATTTCAACATCCTTCGCTATCATATCTTAGATTAATTATTATTATTATTATTAGCACCACCATTTACGCTAATGTGTAATGGTAGGGTGAGTGTGAGACGAAATGGAGGACCTACAGTTTAACGTGGAATCCGAACCACGGTGGAGGCCTGGCATTCCACACATTCACAAGCTGTGATTATAATACGTCTTGTCAGAGGTGAAGGAAGAGTTTGGCAATCAGATAAATCTGTGCCCGGACCAAGGATTGAACCCCGGACCCCAGCACAAAAGTCTGACACCTTACCTATAGACCATCAGGTCACCCTTGCTTAGATACACCTCCAACCCCTTGCCGTTAGTTAATCACGGTGAAGAGGGAAACCCCCCATTAAACAAACTATATTTATTTCGGCCATGTTGGAATCAAACCTGGGAACCTGGATTTAATAGGTAGACATGCTACTGGCTGAGTTAAGGCATGGAGCACTATGACGGTTTTTAAGCAATAATAATAATAAATTGAAATATATTAGGGGAGGTATTGGTGTATGTATTATAGGTGGTCCGAAGTACATTTTGCGTCCGGGTGGGTATTGCTTTTGGTAGCCCCCTTATATAACGGGGGATAGTAGGATGATTTGAATATAGTCATCAAAGCTAGCAACTCTAAACCTAACGTAGCCTTGGCATGATAAAACACAAACCAGGCAAGGACAATTCCAAATAACTTCTAAGGTCATCCGATTTAAACAATTTGTTGTTGGAAGATCACTTCAAATATCTCCAAGAGGCATTTAGATTTCAAAAAACAAAAATTAGTCAAAGAAAATTCTAAATAGCTTCTAGGGCATTCTAAATATTTAAAAAAATCTGTTTAGCACTTCTTAAAATAGATTTCAGGGGCATCAAATTTTCAAAAATTAGCTAAAGGAGGACTATATCAAATATCCTCTAGAAGTATCCAAATTTCAAAATATTTTGGGGGAGCACTCTTTCTAAATAGCTGTTAAAAGAGTTTGATTTTCAAAAATACTTTAAGCAAAGGCTTTTATAAATAGCTTCTAGGAGCATCAATTTTCTAACATTAACTAAGGGAGAGAAGAGTAGAAAGTTCAGAAAAAATCTCTTTTGGTTCTTGGCCCTCCTACCTATCCCCCTAAACAAATAAAGTTCCATCACTATTGTATACAATAAAAATTTTTTCAATTCTCAGGGTTTATTAGTAAGTCTTTAAATCATGCATAAACTTTCAATTTTGAACCCCTCCTTCCCCACACCCCCAACAAATAATATAAATTTTTCCTATGCCCATGCCAAACCTAACCACTCCAAACCTAACATAACCTAAGTATGATATTATATAATATGAAGGGGAAACTCCATAAATGATTAACAAACGGTACTACAAGCGTTTCACTTCGAGATTGTAATAAAATGGTTATGATTACAAATAAAACCATTAGAACATGTTTGGTAGACAATGTTCGCCCCTTTAATTTTTATATAATGAACAATTTAAGAAATAATTACATATCACTATTTTAGGTTGCCATTTTTTCCATACGGTAGATGTAAAGTAACTTTTTATGAGTGGCTCTATATCCCAATGTACTAACCACAAAAAAATTATACCACTCTGTCAAATTTCATGTTAGTATCAAAAAGTGAATGAGTGTTATGATTAGCAACCCCACTATTATCCCCAGGTTAAGTAAGGGTTGGAGTTGAAATATTTGGGAATTATTTTCTTATCACTCCCAAGTTAGGTTGGTGCTCTGTTTCATGCTCTTCTAAAGCTTACGCCCCCCGAGTAGCCACCCGGTTCACCCTGCCCTTCAGCCGCTCCTGGTATGTATCTAGTATTACTGAACATACATACCTCTAAGTGACTGTTGCTCCACAAACTCAGCCAACTCCACTGCCTTTGCATCCACCAAGCAGAACATGTTCTTGATCTTGTTGGAGCTGAACGTCGGTGTCAGTTTCGTTCTGATGTACCTCCATTTCTTCCCTTTCTGCACAATGATACCTTTTGCATTCAACGGATCGGTTTGCTCGTCTACAGAGATGCTTCTATCCTGGAACACTTCAAAGTCTTTCACCAGGATATTCTTGGCTACGTCCAAATCTCTGATGACGAAGGCAGGCTTATCGACCGAGAACAACCCAAAATAAGGTTGGTCAGCGTGCTTCTCGTACTCCTTCATTAGGAACCCTCCCATTGAGTCACGTTGGAGGAATAGGTCCTTTAAACTGCCGAATAATGGCGTTGGATTGCTGAAAACTACGCCTCTTTTCTTCCAATAGTTGAAATTTCGGGTGAAATATAGATAGAATGCAATGGTGCCAGCGATGAACAGTAGTAATATATCCACGATAACAGAATCGTAAATGATGGCCATTTTGGAAGATGATTACTGTACACAGAAATAAAGAAAGAATAATATAATACAAAATTATTAATTCAAAAATAAACAATGTAACACAAAAAAGTTTTAAAGAAAAATGATTTTTTTTTAGCAGCACGTCTTACTAACCTTTCGGTCTATACGCTATTGTACTAATCACACTAATGGTTTTATGGATTAGGAAGGCTATATTTATAGTAAGTTTACCAGCATTTGCTTAGAGAGAGAGAGAGAGAGAGAAAGAGAGAGAGAGAGAAAGAGAGAGAGAGAGAGAAAGAGAGAGAGAGAAAGAATGGAAAACTATTTTGAAAAATCCACCCTTGGTACATACGACAGTGTTTCGAACCCTACATAACTGTATCTATAATAGTTAAAATGTCTTACCTAACGGTGTGTTGACCTCTACAGCTAATACGATAACACTGTGATATCCTCTAGCGAACAGTTCTCGACTGTGCTGATATCAATTAGCTCACTCTTATTTAACTACCAGCAAACATGCCTGTCATGCTAGCAGCCTTGGCCAAGGTCCAACATAAAAAAAACACTTTTCAATCTGTAAAATGGCTGATTCACAATTGCTTGCACATGTCTATTATAGCATATTTATTAAGGTCATTGAGAAACATGTGAGTCATAATGATAATATTGAGTTAATAATAATAAAAAATCAACTGCTACAATCAAGTGAGTTTATAAATAATTAAGAAACCGTCATATCACGCTTAAAAATGTATTCCCTCATCTACCAAGAATAACAACATGACTTGTTTATAAAAACTAGCCATCATCACTATCATGAACATTTCCTAACCACTGGCCAGGTCTGTTTGGACCTAGAGCCTAGACCGCCAGGCCACCTAAAATAGGTCTATAATTAGGTACGATCTCCTGCAACTTGGTATTTAGGCTAGACTACACATTTCATATCCTTATGATCTATAGTTTTTTATGGTGACCTGGCGGTCTAGGGCTACGGTTTCAGACTTCTTTGTTGAGGGTCCGGGTTCAATCCTAGTTCCTGGCACAGATTTATCTGATTTAAAAACCCTTCATTCACCTTTGAAAAGACTTGTATTAATCACAACTTTTGAATGTGTGGAATGCCAGGCCTCCACCGTGGTTTGGATCCCACGTTAAACTGTAGGTCCTCCATTTCATCTCACAATCACCCTACCATTACACATTACCATAGGTGCGTATGAACCGAACGGGTAGTAAGACGCAATGCTAGTAATAGTAATATAGTTTTTAGTCCTTACTCAAAAGAAACATATTAATGTGTTTACAGAATCCCTTATTTCAGATGATTATGTAAAATTATATCAATTCCATCTTTCTAAGGACAATCATTATGGATGGTTTCAATGATCCAACTATAGATCAGTAAATAATTGAGAATTAAGGTAGGCATGGAAGTAAAAATATTAATGATAATGATGGAATCGATAGTAAATTTTTGATCTTTTCACAATTCCATTTACCAGCCTTTCATAGCGTGACACTTGAAAACTCCAAGCACATTTTTTGGGATAAATTATTCAAATTTATTTTATTTCGCTTGTTGTAGAAAATTTGGAATTGCTATAAAACCAGATTTTACTTTAAAGCAATAGTTCGACGTTTATGAAGTTTTAAGCGTAACAACTTAAAATTTGTGTTGGTTACGACACTATAAAGCGTTCAACCAACATTTAAAATATTGAAATGAGCCCCTTGAATGTATATCCACAAGTAAAGGGATATGATTAACCTAGCTTCTGACAGACACTGCTTTGCGCTGCAAGATAACCCCGTCCTCCAAGACCCCCCTCCCCCCATTTTTTGGTATGTGTTCTCAGCATCCTACTACGGCTACCCGTATAAAACTTGCCAGTGAGATTGATGTAGAAACGAGGTAATCTATACTTTGTAACGTTTAAAGAGCTAGCCTGGTATATTAATGTCTGTTCGCCATCATTAGGGTGACATTTGATATAATGATTGTATTGGATCCAAGTTTGCTATCCTGTATTATAATAATATACAAAAAATGATGAGGCCTTATTTTAGAAATTAAAATTTCTGATATTTTATAGTTTTTTTATTTTAAGTGGATAAACTGTATTTTGCTAGATATTTCACACGATGTAGATTTTAATTTAAAATCCCTACTAAGTATTACTTCATATACATGACAATTACTGACACGTGAGATTTAGAACATGGATTAAGATTTCATCGACTCTACCTACACGGGTCCTTGTCAGGAAGTAAAGTGAGTAGATGCGTACCCTGAAGGGGTATAACAAGCGACATTTCCTTTTTGAAGCTTCCTAGAAAAAAAGTGTGGTCATCCAGGTGCTTCTCTATTGACCAAACTGCGTTGTCTTTTTAGACAGAGACGTAGAAAGAGGTAGCCATACTTGGCAACTTAGCAACATAAAACAAATAAATCTTACTATACCCTGATTTCCACTTTTGTGGTTTTACATGACAGCTAGCAGAAGCGAGCAGATGGTATCAGTAATGCCAACATTGTCTGAAAGTAACTTAAGTCAACATATTTGTAAATAATAATTATTTGGTAAGTGTCACTATTATTATCACTAAAAATATTATCAATCACTTTTAACAATGCTTCCCCAAGGATTAGAGTATAATTTTCTTGTAGATAATCTAATTTAAGAAAAAAAAGTCTAGTTAATTCTTTCTAGTTTTTCTTTTAATTCTTGTGGCCATTACAGTTTAAATAGAGCGTGAAATTTTACATTTAATAGTATTATATTCAGTTATTCATATTTTTATAACGGGCCTCGCATATCTTTAACATAAATAAATGGTTTGTGATAATAAAGAGTAAAAAAGATACAAAATGTTTTTGAAATAATATTAAGTTTAAATTTTGTAAACACCGTGTATGGATACGATTCGCCGTTAAAACTGAAATAAGTTCCCTACGTCATCACCGGCAGGATAGCTTTTCTATCCAGTGGCCATATTTGTTTTCAGCATTTAAGGCCACTTTTAACGTTCTCTTGCTTTTAATAATTAATTTGAATTAAACAGCAAAAGAAAACTTCAAAACTTAACAACCAACCAAACGGTTATTTTCATAACCAAAATCTAACAATTTTAAATAGACATTATAACAGTGAATTCTCGTATAAAATACAGTTAATAAAACCACGTGCGCGAGTAAAAATTTTGAAGCGAAAAAAATATTTAATACTTGTAAAATTGTAGTTGAGTATTTACAGGCGTATCTTTGCTACCTTTAATAATTTTATTACAACTTTGAATAATACAGTGACTTTTTTGAATATTAATTTGGCTACTTAGTCTGTGTGTTCTTTTGAGAATATTATTTCGGTGTGAACATATTATCCTTGGAAAATAAACGTTTTTTTAGTGATCTTAGAATAATTATTTATTAAATATAAAATAAAAGCGTGTGATAAAAAGAAAAGCGAGTGTTTCTGAGTGATCGATATACATTATTCGAAAATTTAAGTGTATCAAGACTATTAAATAAATATGTTAACCCCAAGATTGTGTTGTGTTGCCTTCTAGGCTAAACCTCGAGTTTTATGATGTTTATATTATTCCAAATACATCTGTGAAGTGTAATAAAAAATACTTGCGAGTGTTTCTCCAGTGTTGATAAATAAAATACCAGGCTAAGATTTCAAGTTATAAGTTATTGTATTTTTATTAGAGACTTTGTTATAACTGTTTAAAAGTAGTGAATTTAAAATAGATTTTTGTTGGTTAGGATAGCTTTTGATTTGTCATTGTCATTTATTTTATAGGCCTAAACATATTTTCTTGGATATTGATGTTTGTTTGTTAAATTATTTAAAGTTATCATAAATAGGCCTACATATTAAAACAAAATAATATAACAGATTGTAAAGGCGAGCATAATGAATATGTTTTCTTCGAGAATTTCTCTAGAGGTAAGAATATTATTTTTCATTTTATAAACAAAAGTTTGAATTGTTATATAGTACTCATACAATAGCACAAAATGTTTAATTTTTAATTATTACACTACTAATCGGCGTTGACATTTAGTTGCAAGAAGGTCCTACATAGCCACAAAGGTTTTAGTTTTTAAACAGTAGGCTACCACTAGGTTAAGGGACTTAATACAAATATGCTTAGACCTTTATGAAGTGCTCAAAAAAGGAATTAAATCTGTGAGTAAAAGTTGTTTTTCCACATAACTATACAATATTTAAATAATTAAAGCATTGTAAAGGCCCACTTTTCAATTGATATGACTGGCTTCCAAAATATCGGTTAGGCCTACTTATAATTCTTCAGCCAAACTATTCAATCATCAAAGAATCTTGCATTAATATTTGGTTTAGTACTAACGATCACCATAAGTCTATATATTTTTCTATAGGAATACTAGTACATTTAGATTTTTCACATTTATAATGTTATTAATAATACTATCTGTAAAAAAACTATTAAAAATTATGTATTTATAATTATAAAAACTAATATGGGATTAAATGCAAAATTTAAATTTTTTTCAAATAAAATATAATATTTTAAAATTTTATAAACAGTAATATATTATCACATTTATAATGTTATTAATAAAACTATCAACAAATAATTATTAGTAAAATAAATAAAATTTTAAAAATTATTTATTTATAATAATAAAAACCAATATGGGATTAAATACTAAATTTAAAAAAAATAATATAATGGAAAAAATAAATAATTAATACTAGCCCTAACATCAACATATCAAGGTCAACAATAAATAAAAAATTAATATATATAAATACAAATTAAATAAAACAGTCAGATATGTTTCTTGTATAGACCTCAATTTTGGCTGTCAGAAGTGACAGCTGATAAACACATGTTTTTGCAGATCATATGGTTCGGCGGAAGGATACATAGTAACTTTTCAAAGCTATCAGAAGTCAGCTGTGAGCTGTCAGTCAGCACCACAAAAGATAAAATTGAGGTATACCCACTCTCATTTATATTGTCGTGATTTTTAATACAAAAGCGAATAATAAATTATTGGGATGTATAATAATAATAATAATAATAATATTTAGCACCGCGTCTTACTACCCGTTTGGGTTATACGCTTAAGTACTAATTACTCTAATGGATTAGGAATTGTGAAGGTTGAATTTAGAGGAAGTGAACCCGAATTTGCGTGGAGGGAGAGTGGAAAACCATTTAGGAAAAACCCCCCCCAGTTCACCCGACCGAGAATTGAATCTCGATCTCCCCGTCCTCGGCGGTCGAGCACAACACGACTAGCGCGTCAGCCAACTACGCCACCGAGGCGGGTGGATATATAATACTATATCATTACAAATCCAGTATATGAACCGGCATTTTCAGAAGTTATGCATTTATATTTAAAAAAAGAGACAGAGATTTTGGTAAAGGCTTTTAATAGTGTATCTTGAAGAAGCTCTAAACTCTCCAAACAACTTAGTTTAGTTCTGAGCCTTCAGAGCAACCATTCATTCCCAAAAACCTATGATTACAAACAAGCACAGGCGAAACTTATTTATAATTTGTTATTTGGGAGCGGAGACCTATTATTTGTAAAGTGTGACTACTGAGATCAGATGAGTACATTTGTTAACTATCTCGTCAAATGTAAAGAATCGCCTAGGTATGAGTACGGGAACATTATTATGGGTCTTACTGAAAATTATAAATTATTTTTCTAATTTTATTTTTCTAGAGATCTTGCATCCCTCCCAGTAGACTAGTTTTGACCTTCCTAACTATAGACATGGTTAAAAAATACTTCTACGTAATTACTGAGATTTTTTCTAGTAAATAATTAAAACATCAATAAACAAAATTGTGTTGTATGTATCAATCCATGTATTAGATAAGCTCCTTAACGATGTTTATTAGTTTTAGAACAAAAAGCTGTTTAGTTAAATAGAAATGGTTTCCCAAACAGCAAAGAGTGTTATTTCAAGAATAGTTCCATATTTTCTTGAATACTACTAAACGGTTTTATTTGCTTGAAAATAACAAAAATATCAAGGTTTCTCACACAAAAAGCGTTGCATTTTAAATCGTTCATCCATTCTGCCATCAAGTTCTATCTGGATTAATATTACATCATATCTTCATTGTTGTGTTCTCTGTGAATTAATACCCATCTGGCTTATCAACATAATGTACACAACAGTAGAGTTTCCCCAACTTTCAATCAATTCAGCCCCCATTCCCTTTCCATTCTGTCACGGGCACATTACAACTTCCTTTTCCAAAAATTAAAAACAGTATAAATGTAATGAATGTTTTTATTAATAGGCCTACAATTTTAAAATTAACTTGTTTCAAACATCCCGAAATCGTTAATTATGTTATAGCCTTGGACAGTTCTAGGTTAGGAAGAAGATGATTAAATATAAACCGGGGTGTTTTGGGTTTTTCTTTGTACACACCAAGGTTTGATTGATGCACGTCTATTAGATTTTTAAAAAATTAGCTACAACAGTTATATGGGACACCTAAAATGTTTAAATGGCTTTCTCTTCAACGTAATTAAAAGTATACCATTAATAAATTATCACAAAAAATATAAAATGCGCAATAACTAAATTAAAAAAGTTAATTCAGTGGAGGATCAAAACCTTACGACTCGCTCATAAAGGGCCCAGTCACTGTTTTCTTTCCTCAGTAAAGATGAACGAATATTTCAGAAACTGCGAGATATGCACACAATTTTTATTATTTGTTTTGAACTAATCGTTCAAGAACCAGTTATTGTACTATAACTAAATCATATTTTTGGTGTCCCCTTTAAGGGCACCTCACACCCCCTGAAGACGCGCATTACAATTTGTATTTTACTCCACTACATATTATTGATGAGTAAGATAACATTCTAAAATAAATATACCTCTTAATTAATAACAGAGAATAAATTTCCGTTGTATGCTTATGATATAAAATTGTGCAACGTCCACTAGGGTTCAGCGCTCCGAGTGAAAGTGGCTTGTAGAATTTATACGGCAGAAGTCCTGAGGTTTCTAGAGAAGAATCCTTTTCTTTCACTGCTCCACACCTGTGTGTGCAGGAATAGACGGAATGGACCATGGGCACAGACAAATAATGTACCCAGACACTCAACCTCCAGGTTAAATGGTTGCGCTCCTTTTGGCAGCTTGAGTCCTTCAACACTAGGATCGCTGCGGTTAGTCCTATCATCACCCAGCAGTGACACTAGCGAAGCCCAGTGTTGAAGGACTCAAGCTGCCAAAAGGAGCGCAGCGAAAACCCTGTAAGGCTGAGAATCTGTTTCTATTTGTCTGTGACCATGGGAGAAACGCGCTTTCGTGTCATTCCGACACCATTCGGATTCATTGGTTCAGTTTGTGCACGCCTCGTTCATTTTTGTTGTGAATTGTGAGCATTGTGTCTTCTATTTCACTTTTCATTTTGGTAAGTATAATGCACATTCAGATTGATGTAGCATTCAACATAATCACCGTCGAACAATAAGTTTTCATTGTGTTTTTCCGTGTAGATTTAGTTGATTAAATAGAAAGGGGAGTTTTTTTACCACGTCTGTTATATGCAGATGTACTAGCAATGATAATGTGCTTGGGATAAGGAAGGTTGATATTAGATAAAGTTTACTAGCATATGCGTGGAGGGAGAGTGTAAAACTATTTAAGAAAATCTAAATCCAGTATACCTGACAGGTATTCGGATCTCGATCTCCCCGTCATCGGCTATCAAGTATATTGTGCGCTTTAGGCAAGGTACGCCAAACATGCAGCTCGCGGGCCGCATGTGGCCCATGGACCTTTTGTTGAACAAACTTACAGTGCGGCTTGATCCATTTTACTATAAATGGTGTATAAATAAGACATGTATTATTATTACATTTGAAAACAAGGCACTAGTTGTGGAAATGTGGTATATAGGTTGGTATACAGAATTTTTACCCTAGTCGCAAAAATATTTAAATTTTATGAACAAAAAGCGATCAATTTTTTTTGCATTTCATAAGTTTTTAAAATGATGATTCATCTCATGAAGAAGAACAAAAGCACCCGATACATCCAGGTTTACGGACACATATCTGTTATTAATTATGAAAGTGACTTCAATCCAAGATTTAAAGGCTAACATTTAAAACCTTAATAAGTAAAAGAGTTTCAACTATCTGGGGGGGAAAATAGAGTTGGTCTTAAATTCTATGTAATCTTCTTTTCATAGCAATAAGAACTTTAAAATTGTTTTTTATTAACTTGGTGAAAATTTTGAATTTTCTGAGATACTGCCCCCTCACTGCTTTCAATTTTCAGATTTGGCCGTTACGATCAAATGAGTTTGACACGATAATCAATTATTGGTGAAATTTGGATCTTTCCTTTAACAGTGATGAATTAACAGCATGACGCTGGATGTTGTGTCTGTTATAGATTTAAGTTAGTTTGTAGGTCGTGTACTGATATAGGTAGCTAGCCTGTTCAGAAGGTACACGTTAAATACCTCAAATAAATTAGAAAAAAGTTTGGCATGCCGGTCTAAGTCCATTCGACCACCAAAGTGGGTATCATTTTCGTTAGTCTACAGCAATTAACAACACCAGAAGCAGCTCAATTTCAATCTTCGCAAATCATATCAGCCTATATGATTTGAATATTTCACTTTAGACTGGTATTATCACTCCAAATAAAGTAATTAAGATAATAAAGATAAATGTTATCAATATGAGAGAAAATCATGGTTTGTATATGTTCTAAAGTCTAAACTTGCCATAAAACCACAATTCCACGTGTATAATCAGTTTCCAAAATGCACACATAACGTTTTTGTGGTAAACATTGCTAAAATTGTAACTGTCAGATAATGTCCTTACAGTGTTCTTACTATACACGAGAAGGTTCTTTGAAGGATGTTCGACTCTGTAAACTGTCTCGTACAATAGATTGCGTTTATTTATGAGCCTGGCTATCAGTCGAGAGTAGATAACGAGGAAGACAGACGTGAGAGGAATATAAAAATAGCGGTGGAAAGAACAAGCAAAGAAATTCGAAAATGCTAAAATAACATAGCCAACAGTCCATACTGGTGGGTACGTGGTCAATGGCGTCAGGCTCGTCTTGTCTGGGAGGTCGGGGTTTGAGTCTTTAACAGATTATTTCAACAATTATGTATGTCTTTCTTTCTCTCTGAAATTGTGGATACTCTTGGTTATTAATTCTATCCTCCTCGTATCTACACCATGAATGTAAATATGCGGGTAGTCCGGATAAGAGGTAGTAAAATATTGTAGAGCTTGGAATCAAAAGAACATAATTAAACTTCATCCGCTAATTAAATATGAACAACTATATATGATCGCCCTCTAAAGAACGTCTTGGATAAATTTAAGATTGATTGAAAGCATCCAAATAGGCAAAAGTTCACTTTATTTATATTTTAACAGTTGATATTCCCACAACCTGTATAAATAGGAAATTATTTGATCCAAGACTAGTAGTTTGACCCGTTCTTGGCAGGAGTACGCGCCATCAAACTATATTAAATAAGGTTAGCTCAACATACGGGTACTAACTTATGTTGTTCCTCTTAGTACAATCCTGAGCTAGCTTGGGAGAGACTTGGTTATAGGGCAAGTAGAAGAGGTGTTATCTGACAACTAGGAGAAGCTACCATATATCTATTCGCCAAACCAATTGAGCTGCAAGATAATAATATGTTGATTTGTTGTTACTTATGGTAGTAAAAACATTCATACAAACAAACAAACAAACAAACAAACAAACAAACAATTTGTTTTACTTTGATTATTCAACTTTTTATAATATTTAAACATGAAATTATGAAAATTAAGCGTTTGAAAGTTTATTTTCCGTGGAAGCGGCCTCTGTGATTCACTTAAAAAAATTATTTCCAAACGAGACCTTCTAAAATAAAAACACGCTCTTACAAAATCAAGATGGCGAACCAGCCGAAACAAGGGCTGTTGATTACGTCATAAAAAGACTCCTCTTGGTTGTGTTCATGTGCTGTTTACAAAACAGAAATGTTTTATTTTGAGATCAATATTTCGTACGGCTCTCTCTCTCTCTCTCTCTCTCTCTCTCTCTCTCCCCTTGAGTTATAAAAATCATTTATTTTAGTGGCGAGTTATAGCATAATTTAATTTATTATTATTATTTATTATTATTTATTAATTTATATTATTATTTATTACTTCATGTACTATAATAACTTTTGTTTCCCCAGCCACAAAACAAAAATATAATAATTTTACTAATATAATAGTTTGTCTTTAATATGCTACGACGGTTGGGTGACCTGGTGGTCTAGGGGTAAGATGTCGGACCTCTGTACTGAGGGTCCGGGGTTCAATCCTCGGTCCCGGCACAGATTTATCTGATTGCCAAACCCTTCCTTCACCTCTGACAAGACGTGTACTAATCACAACTTGTTAATGTGAGGAATGCCAGGCCTCCACCGTGGTTCGGATCCCACGTTAAACTGTAGGTCCTCCATTTCATCTTACAATCACTCTACCATTGCACATTAGCGTAAGTGCGTATAACCCGAACGGGTAGTAAGACACAGTGCTAATAACAACAATAAGCTACGCAAACACCAACCATACAGTAACCCAAAGATATATTTTTTTATTAAACTAGTTTGATATCACTTTTATTGCTAATATAATATTAGTAAGCAAATAAGAATTATTTATAAATAGGTTGACATTAGTCACTTTTAGTCAATGTTTGCAATAAAGAGCCTTCTGCTGTCAGTTACCACAGCTCCTGTTGTGATTGTCCAGTACACTAACCGTGCGACAACGCTGAAAGAAATTACTACAATAGAGCTATTAGTAGTTCGGAGGACTCGCTAAGGAGAGGGAGAGGGGTGGAGATCTTATATGCTAATGCACGTCTGGTGATGCCTCGTTTAGCACGTGGAAGATTACTCTTATGTCTAGTGTCCCACTTAGCTGAAACCAGTAGCATCTCTAGACCTCTTTAAAGAGGAGCTTAAGAATGAGGTTTACTTGCAAATAACATTGAAATGACCTACAAATTTAAAGGTAACTTGTAAATGGTTGTTAGGTAGTTTCTACCTTGAAAGGTCTCACACACCCTAAGTTTGTGGACAACTGAAAATAAAGAGGGATGAATGAGTTGGGTGGGGATGTTGAACTTTGGCATTGAGCTACAGCTTATTAGTTTCACGGAAATACCTGAAATATATTTCCTTTTCTTGAGAATAGTAATTCTACCTACTTGTCAACTTCCCGTAATAGAAAAGAATAATATTTATTTTAGATATTCATTCATATAAATTTCTCCAAATATAATCCACATTTAAAATAATGTTATGACAATAGGTATGTATCAAAAAATAAAAATAATTTTGTTGTGGTTACGGAACTACTTTTTTTTTAGCACCGTGTCTTACTAGCCGTTCGGGTTATACGCTTAAGTACTAATTACGCTAATGGATTAGGACTAGGGTAGGTTGAATTTAAAGGAAGTGAACCCACATTTGTTTGGAGGGAGAGTGAAAAACTATTTAGGAAAAACCACTCCTAGTTCACCCGACCGAGATTCGAACCTCGATATCCCCGTCCTCGGCAGTCGGGTTCAACACGACTAGCGGGTTAACCAACTACGCCACCGAGGCGGGTTACGGAACTAGTGATGCATTTATTCATTAAAGTGTTGAATTTAATGTAACAAACATGAATAATACATTTTTATTTGATACATTTTGCTATGCATTTAAATAACTTCCAAAACTAACCACAAACACACATGTTTGTTTAGAAAGTACAAATAATTCTACACGTACTATTAAAGTAATATTTCAAGTGACAGGTTCACTTTGACATGTTTATTTTCCAGTTTGATACTTTACCAAAAGTAAAATTCCGCTAAAATTGAATGAACAACCGTATTTTTGTGTTTTTTATTCCAAATTTGTACTCAATAGTTTGAACCTTTTTGAACTCAAAATATCCATAAAATCTAATGGTTACATTTTAATATTCATTGCACACCATTTTTTTAAACAAACAGTTTGGTCCTATAAACTAGTAGCTTTTTTCTATGAACGCCTAAACATAACAAAAATAGCCGCTAACACTTGAAATGTAGCCACTATTGATGAACCAAATTTAGTTTAGACAAGAGACACCTTTTATTTGATCAAAATAATTGATCATATTTGACCAAAAACAGCCTGTTAGGTCGAGTCACTTTAAATGTACCATATGTATATAATTTATACTTCGATCAATAGGCATGTGGACTAAATATCGGGTTCTGGTTTTCTGGTGACAGTGAGATAAAGGTTCGAATTCCAGATAGGTGCAATGAGAGTGTTTCCTAAATTTTTTCCCTATTTCCCTCCACGCAAATGTTAGTACATTTAATTTAAATTTCACCTTTATCTCCAGCTACTCAATTAGCGATATTAAATCCGGATACCCTGAGCGGGTTTTATCTAGGTGTTTTGTACACTTTAAAATGTACATTACATTTTATTTAGATTTTTGTTTAGCACAACGTCTTACTATCCGCCCGGGTTATACACATTATGTACTAATTACGCTAGTGTGTTAGGTATGAGGAAGGTTGAATATGGATGAAGTAACCAGTATTTGCGCTAAGGAAAAGTTGGAAACTACTTGAGAAAATACACCTTCAGTATAGCAATTCAGGGATTCGAGCCCCGTTCTTTCCGTCATTGGCAGTCTAGTATATTGTTATCCTTAGACCATTCGATGACCAAATTGGGTTAGGGTAGTTTGAGTGCATTGTAATAGGGATGAAGTGAGAGGTTTATGGAAACATAACAGTAAAATTTGCAGGATGATAATTATTCCCAGCGCAACTGGCTAGGCTTTGAACCTTGACCTTTTTGTTAACGTTGACCAATTCTAAACCAAGAGTGGTGTATTATACCTCACGGAAATTGTTACTGTGTTGTTTTTAGTTTCAAATTCAGGCTTTGGCATATTACGAGTACAATCTATTGTGGTTGTGGGTTGACTTGTAAAGTTGAACGTTCTGGAACCTTAAAGTCATTGATTAACGTTATGGCCCAATACAAAAAATAATATTGTGTGTTATGATTATTTTATATTTATTTAATAAATGCAAGGTAAATATAACAATTTTAAACCTAATCCAACCTATTTTACATTGTATTATGTCACCATCCCTTGCCACCCACATTATTTTTGCGAGCAAAATTTACAAATATTGTATTATAAACTATAATTAGTGTTATTTAATAAGTATTGATAATATCTATTAAAATTGACAGCTATAGGTCACGTGACCTGATGGATGCATACATGAAAGTAGATCTATTTATTTTTATAGTGCCTTCTTATGAAAACTTGACTTTACTATCCACTGATTTTTGGAGGAATGACATCTAGAAGGTCTTTTTTCTTACTACATACCACTATATGATAGAATTCTTGATAGGAAAAATGGCCTCTCAGACACTAATTCCTACAAAACTCGGTGGAGCGCTTTAGCTTACATTGAGAATTTCATACTACAACCGAAACCTCTAAGAAATTAAACTTTTTTTAAAATGTTATGTTGTTTATTAATATAAATTGAGAAGAAATGGATCTTTAAATTTTTAAACTTTGGCCACCATTTTTATTAGAGCATATGTCTTTTCCGGCTAAAATATTAGCATATCGAATATTATAAATTAAGAATAAATAATTATTGTTGTTCATTGTTTTATCTGAGGTTGAATCAGATATATTTTTAACTGATTTCGTATTAATTACGATCATTGATGTATTATTTTCCGAGTCCATGTAATGATTGGTTTAAAAACAAATGTGAATAGTTATTACTATTAATCATACTAACTAAAACTCTCTTGGATTATATAAGATTTAATAAAATGTAATATAATATAATTCACATTATGGATTATACACCGGTTACGAAATAACTCAGACTTGGAACATACACTGTACTCAGTCAAAGTATACTAATGATCAGGAAGACAGAGGTGTCGGGTCTGTCTTGCCTGAGCTATAGTTCAGAGGTACAGCAGTCTTTTCACCATAGGAGTGAGTGGTGGTAACTAACATCTAGCAGAAGTTTTATTTTACTGCAAACAATGATTGAAAGTCACTCATATTAGTTAACCTATGTGTAAATATTTATTATTTGCTTAATAATTGATGATAAACGCTTCCAATTAATACTTCCCTTGGAACTACCGAACTAAAAAACTACTGCTTGTTGTCATTTACCACTCTTCCTATGTTGAGTCGATTGTATCAGGAATGTCAGTACTCGAATCCTAGTCTGATTTACCAAGTGTGGGTATCTGATATTGTATCCCAGACACTCTCCCTACTTCCAAATGCTAGTATCCTTCCTTTAAATTCTACCTTTCCTAAATTATAACCACGCCATTTGTGAAAGAAACAGATAAATATAAATTTTATTTCCTAAATGGCTCTCTACGAAAATGTGAGTACACTTCCTCAAATAATAACCATCCTCATCCTTGACCCAATAGAGTAATTAGTACATATGCGTACAATCCAAACGGGTAGTCATACCCGGTGTTAATAAATAAAATAAATATAAAGAGTAGTTGGGTGCGTATCATATGATAAGGAAATGGGTAAAAACTATGTTGCCTAAGCAACTTAAATAAAAAACTCAAATTTTATGTGATATATATTATTAAATTTTAAAGTCTAATATGTTCAAATTTACTTTAAGATTGTTTAATTTTTTTTAAATAACGTCATTTAAGTTTTTTTTTTTAAATGGAAATATCCAAATGTCAATGAATTACTAGATGGCATAGATTAGAATGCTAGTTATTTTAAAATGTTCTATAAACCTGTAGGATTGTTGCATGTGTTTCCACTCCTAGGAAGAAATATGCCTTGGTTTGACCCTCAATATAGTTCAGTTAGGGCAGATATCATTTACAAACAATGCATATTACTACCCTTTCGGAATACCCGCACATGTACACTAATAGAATAGGGATAAGAAAGATAGAATTTAGAGAAAGTGTACTTGAAATTTGTAGAGGAAGAGTGGGAAATAATTTATGACTAGCTACCTAAGTACAACCGCTGGGATTCAAAACCCATCCTCTCTGTTACCGACAAGCCAGCCAAGAGGAGACTGACACTTTTTACCACGCTATAAGTGGTGTGAATTGTAAGGGCTATTCTTAATTGTTTTTAATTTTCTTAAAAATTATTTGCTTGTGTATTTTCTCTTAGCTTCCCTCATCTCCGGATATTATCTTTTGAGTTCCTCGACACTTTTTAAAATTCAAACCTCTCTGCTTTTTTTTTTTGTGATCATAAGGATGCTTTCTCCCATTCTTTTTCACCATTTTGAAAAAAAATATATCAACAAATTATAATACTACCCATTCCAACCAATACAGCAATAGCTCCTGACGAACTTTGTGTCGGTGCTGGCTTGTTAGAAACTTTTCAGGTCTTAAAAGTGTATTGAAAGATAACCGAGTCCTCCCCCTTCTCCCCTTCTGTAACCAGCCAAGCGTACTTAATGGAGTTTTGACAAGGAAAGAATGGAGGTAAAGTGACCTATCTCCAATGTAATATTAAATCGAAAAGGCATGAAAATTGTTTTTTTGGGTTTGTTCAATTTTTCCATATATAAATACCCAATTATAATTGTACTATTGCAAGCGTAAACTAGTTGTGATAATTAATGCCTAGTTAAAAAATTTAATTTCCTTTTCAATTAATAGTTTGAAGCTCAAACACATTTATTAATTTATATCTAATTGTTTATCTATTTATTCCATGGATTTATTAAATTTTGAGTCTGGCATAATCGTTTTACATATTGATACCTTAAATTTGACACAATAAATATTTTATTATCATTCATGATAGTTGAGATATCATCATAATAAGAATAACCTTTGGGTAAATGGGTGAAATGCGGGTTGCGGGCTGCCCCTTCAACTGTAAAGCTCCTTCTTAAGGCTTCCACACCTATCCTCTTCTCAATCTAAGCCCCCTCTTTATCCTCCTGACAAAGAAGGCTTAGGCCAACTGTCTACTTCTTTATTTAAAATGTTTCAAAACTTTTGACATTTTGAAAATAAAAGGCAATTTTAAATTTTGATTTCCTATAAAAAGGAGGGCGCTTGGAACAATTACAAGAGTACGTTTATATTTCAATACTTTACTCAGTAAGAGAGTGACCTTGAATATCAAAGCCTAACTACTCTACAGTGGCACTGAGGATAAGATATTATTTGTTATAATAAATTTAGAAAACTTAAACACTTATAGACTATCCAACTACCGTACTATAATGGGTGCTTGTGAGAGTAATAATAAGTTTTTGATCAACGTAACAATCTAATTTTAAAATACTCTTATTTATTGAAAACCCTTCTCGCAAGCCGTCGTTCTAAAGACAAGTATACAATTTTGGAATTTTACATCTTTACCCGGGGGCAAGGGTAGTTTTAAAAGAACCTTAACCTATGTATAGTTGCAAGACTGCCAGTCCTTCATTAGACCTGAGATTGGTTGACTCTCGAGACTTGACTATAAATACAGCCTGAACTGTTTGGTATTCATACACTGGGAGATTGGTTGACTCCCGAGACTTGACTATAAATACAGTCTGAACTGTTTGGTATTCATACACTGGGAGATTGGTTGACTCCCAAGACTTGACAATAAATACAGCCTGAACTGTTTGGTATTCATACACTGGGAGATTGGTTGACTCCCGAGACTTGACTATAAATACATTCTGAACTACTTATTATTTATATACCTGAAAATTGTTTGACTCCTTTAACTTGATTATAAATACAGTCGCTTGGGCACAGAGAAGGAAAGAACAGATCCACAGCCGTTAGGTTAAACGTGTTGCGCTCCTTTTAGAGGCTTTACTCCCTCAACGTTGGGATCGCTAGGTGCGATCCCCAGTGACTACAGCTCAACCAAGTGAGCATTTTTTAAACGACTCACTTTAAACTCGAATTTACTAGAAGGAAGATACAAAATATGAGCTCTTGTCGGCTGGCGGTCACGGAGCAAGCTTCAGGTAGCACCCTCCCCCGTCCCTTCCCCCTTCCCTTGTCGCTAAGTAACATAATCCTGCCACACAAATATGTTTACTCGGACTGCACATTACAAAGAAAATTTTAAATACAATGGACCTTTTTTTTTTAACCAAGTGACTGGCAGTCAATGGCTAATATTTGTTAAAGAGCACTGAGGAGAATTGCAGACTTCTAGAAATACCAATTTATTTAAGAAAAGGTTAGATATTCTTTAATATGGTTTTCACCAAAATGAGGGTGAAAGTTTTGACCAGTTAAATAGTTTAAATTTTAACTATAAAGGTTTTTTTTAAATGTGTGATATCTTATATAGAGCCGTATAAAACAATCCCACAAATTGTGACCCTATCAAAACATGACTATTTGATGGAGGAAGGCTAGATACCATACCAGTGATAACGCGTGACCACTAATGCAGGTCTATAATAAATATTTGATGCTATGTATGTATCTAAAATAATTAATGTATATTTGGAATAATTTAAAAACTGGTATTTTCCCGGTGTAAATTAAAATTCACACATTCAAGTAATTAAAGTTAAAACAAAAATGTTGGATAGTTTTAAATAATTCTAAGGGTTTCTGTTATTTAAATAAACACTAAAGTTAAACTATTGTAGTTTGTGTGAGTATATGGACGCAGGCCAGATAGTAATATAAAGATATTGCAGGCAAACGGGCCGGTCAGCTTTTCTCGCGGGCCGTTTGTTTGTGAATCCTGCCTTATCATTCGACCTTGAAAAGGGGTTGTCTGTTAATAAAAGTTAAATCAGTTAGAAAGTTTAATTAATCATATAAGGCCCATAAGCAAGGTTAAAATTATGTACAGTTTATTGAAACAATTATTCAACATATTATATACCCTACACTCCATTTATCTTAAAAGTTAGCAAGCTTTATTTTATGAATTACTAGCAATCCCGCATGACGTTGTCCGTGATCCACTGTGGTATAAGAATTATATAAGCACCCCTCCCCCTCCCCCTGGTGCCCGTACCTCTGAAACGTGTAATTCTAAAGCAGATAGAAAATATTTTCTTCAAAAATTTGTTTAAAATAGTCTAATTAAAAAGATAATTGAAAATTTAAAAATCCTGCTTCGAGGTGCATTCGGACCCCCTTCCGTCCACCTATGTTAAAAATTTCAGATCTCTGAATGCCGTAGATTTGGCTGGGCATCGCACACAAACAAACACACACAAACACTTCCTTTTATTATTATATACTATGTTGTAGCATTGTGGTTTATAAAATACGGCCTTAGGCTAGTCTAGTCCATTAAAGTATTGATGTCACCTTTCAGTGTGATACGATTGTAGGCTACATAAATGTTATTTTGATACGTGGGATACAAAATAAATAGGTATCTCAAAATGCTTTCCTATTTACTATTTAACATACTTTGTTATTAAATGAATGGTATTTTAAATAGGATCTAATGAGTATGAAAATACACATACAATTTTAACGTTATTTTATCATCACAAATTAAGATTAGATACTTATTGGTTTTACCGTTCGATCTTTTAAATATGTTGTTGGCTATCTTGCATACAAGATAGAACGAATTTCACTGTAAACTGCATGAATACATTAACAAAGTGTGATACCAAAATGAAGTCTTGACATGATTATCTAATTTTTCATAGAGCATATCTCAATAAAGGGCAAGGTGACTTAGGGAATCTCAAATCCCCTACAGATATGTTCACACGCATATCTTAGAAAAATTTATTGAGCAATTTCCTTATGTGCAACACAAAGAAGGTATTGTACATATAATGTTAGGAAAGGCATTGAAGAAAATAAGGATAATTTACCCTCATTGGCTTAAACAATGCAAAAAGCACAAACTATTTTGCACAAAGCTACCTCCTTAAAGTTAGAATCCACAATCACTTGCTGTGGACTGCAAACGAGAATATTTAATGTTTAGGTTAACCGACGCAGAAAATATGGAACGTATTACACCAATAGTCTCATCTCGTTTAGTGGACTTTGGAGAGTTGAGTACTTGTGACTTTAAGCTGATTTTGATCCCAATTAAATGTAATAAATTAACTGTGTTTTGACATATTTCTATGAATCTAGACTCTTGTCTCAAAAGTAATATTTGTAGCATTTTCCAGTTTGGAACGTTGAAATAATGTAAGAATGTATACGTAGTTTTAATGTTGAATAACTGTGGTTTTTTTACAAAAAAAAACAACAGCTGTTTGGCTTAAGATTTAGGTTAACAACTTTGGCTTTTAAATAGTAGGTTTTTATAAGAGGTATGTTTCAACAAAACACTTAAGTTGTTTAAATGTGTAAAAGCTCAAATATGTATCGGTATCTAACAAAACACTCTTCATAAGACTGTCTATCTATTGTTGATAGGTTAAAAATAAATACAATGTTCAAATAATGGGACATTATGACTGTATAAACTCAAAAACTTACATAAGTGGCCAATGTAATATTTACTACTTTTTGCTTCTTAAATTGTGATTATTTTACTCCATAGTGTCATTGAGCCCTTAGTTGAAAGTAGTTTTAAGAATGTATAGAAATGTGCTTGCACCGTTGGAGCGTATAAGACTATGATTTGTGCTCATTTATAGGTAAATAGACAATTTTTACTTTCTCTCAACACCTTGAAGAGAAAAGTACTTTGCTCGTAACAAAATTCCAAATTTTGATAACTGTCAACCCCCTGAAACCGAAAAGGTGTTTTTTTTTTTTGACGATGCCGTCTGCCTGTGTGTCTATATCTAGGTCTAGAGCCGACACCATTTTACTGATCAGGCTAAAACTTAGTACATATGGTTTTTATAAGGTTCCCCAGAGGAGTTTTTGGAGTTAGATATCCTACCCTACAATTGAGGGTAGTTTACTACAGGTAAAAAAGAGAGAAAACAATCTATCTCGAAATCCGCTGTAATGATTTTTATTAAATTTCGTATCTGGGCATTGTTTATCATTATAAACTAAATGTCCGTTCTAATCATCCCATGAACATAATTTTAAGGGTAATTTACATAAGCAGATATTGCCAATTTTAATCATATCTTTGCAAGTATTTGAGACATGAAATAACTCATTGTTGTAAGGTTGTAACAAAATTAAAATTAAAAAACCCTAAACTTGAAATAGTTTTTTATAAAACCAATAGGGACTGTCCATAAATTACGTAAGGATTTTTTTTCATTATTTCGATCCCGCTTCCCCCCAAACCTCCCTACTTAAAGGATCGTAAGATTTTTCGTTCCCCCCTCTCCCCTTACCGATCTTACGTAATTTTCTTAAGATTTGGTAAATTATATTATTTTATACAAAAGGATTGGTGATGTGAAATTATAGAATACTTATCGCAGTGAAATTAGGTATAGCACATCATAAATAAATTACATTTTATAGGTATGTATAGCTGTATACGTCTATAGGCTACGCTTCAGCGCCACCTGTCATCGCTAGGTGCAACCTTTTTGACCGCGCGTCTGTAGAAGTGTTTTTTTAAAAGATTTTGTCTCACCATAAAAATTGATAAAATCCTTAGTTAAGTTAAATTCTGCCCACCCCCATGAAAACGAAAGAAATTACTGATCATCCCTACCCCAAAAAATTCTTATCTTCCGAGATAATGGTAAAAAAAAAATTAACTGAGGTCTCGAAAAACGAGTTTATTATTATACTTTTTGATGAAAATATGTAAAATCTGTAAAATATGTATAATGAACAATACGTTTCTTTCATGCCTATTTATGGAATATAATGCTTTTTTTTCCATCATGTTTCTGCAAAAATGTATATTATCTGGATTCACAAGTCTTATGAGTTTTAAGTAAATGTTTCCATTCTTAGACAAAGGAGAGAGAAAGTCTGTGTGGTGCACCATACCATTTATTTATTGAGGTAGGTCTAGAGTCTTAATAATATGTACACAAGCTAATATGATATAGCTTATAAACTTGTTTGTAGTTTCGTCTTTATTAAAACATTATTTCTCACTTAGTGAATACCAAAACTGATATCATAGAACAATCATCTATTGAAAACATTTATCTACAGTTAATTTCGGCCAAATAGTCCATTTCAACTGCTATTTAAAAATAATATATCTAAATATTAGAGGTATAAAGCACAGAAATGAGGATTTATTAGGTTTTCTCTCTTATATTAAACTAAGTATTGATTTAATAATATTAACACGAGTGTGGATATACGGATATGAGACATTATTTCTTAAAATTCCAAACTTCAAGGCCAATTTTCCTGTAGAGACAATAAATGATGTGGGGGGATCGGGGTTTGTGGTTTTGTTAGAAGATCTTAATGGTTTCAAACATGGACATTTGAAATTTTTAGTAAAAGTTCCTTTTTGGCTCAAGACCAGAGATAGGACCGAATTTTGTGAAATTCATCAATCTGTACGAGATGAACAAGGGGGTTCAAAAGTTTTCAAAATTCACAAACCGTGCATTTTTTGAACTAGTGGACATAGAGCCTTGAAATTTAAAATGAATGTTTCTTTATAGAATTGAGTGAGAAATTTTTAGTTTTTTTTTAAATTTAATAACCCAATGGGGTGGGAAAGGGCAGTAAATTTTATGTTCTCCAATCAAGATGAAATTTGATATATGGAAGTTTATAGGGTCGCAGAATACTAAGACGAAATTAATTTATGTACGGCCTCCACACGATAGGTCCCGAGGTGCATTGGTAAAAAAGTGTGTTCAAGACTACCAAAACTAATGTAAATAAATACTTTACAGGGTGATAAAAGATTGACATTTTTCAGACAACCAATAGGACCACTCCAAATAATTATAAAAGTATGAACATATTTGTTCAATAAGTGAGACCCTGGGACATAGGGAAGGGGATATAAACAGAATAAAAAACCTTTTATGTGTGCTAGCAAATTTAAATTTGACAGTCGTTTAGGAGGACCACTCCAAATAACCAAATAATCCTTAAAAATGGAAATTTCTAAATGATAGTTAGAAAAATGAGCTTAAATATTTCAAAACAAATAGAAACAACTAATTCCCAGTGTGGTAGAAAATTGAAATGTATAAGTAAAGTTAAAGGACATGTCAAATTACTATAAGTCTGTACATTTTTAATTTTAAATGGAACCCCGGGAAAGAATAAAAACAATTTTAGTCGTGATAGAATATTTAAATTTGGCAAGTTTGTAAAATGACCTTTCCAAATAACCAAATAAATCTTAAAATTTGAAATTTATAAGTGTGAGTTGAAGAAATGGTAGTGGAAGGGGGCGGGCTCGTCATTTACAAAAATTAATACATTCAACTACCTCTCTGTGTGGTAGAGA
Organism: Timema podura; assembly: GCA_033556935.1. Lineage (NCBI taxonomy): Eukaryota > Metazoa > Arthropoda > Insecta > Phasmatodea > Timematidae > Timema > Timema podura. The sequence continues at coordinate 86,918,775 of JAVRXN010000008.1, read as the reverse complement.
GCTTAGATCATAAGATTATTCTAAATTTAGAAAATGTGAAAAATTTAAATTTAAACTATGAGAAATGGGGGAGGGGAATGTTACAGCTAGAAATAACTTTTGAGATGAGGTTAAAAATTAAAATTTGAAAGACAGGAAACATGGACAGGACATGAAACTCCAGATATCCAAATTTAAAAATTCTCAAAGTGGGTTGGAAATGTGGGTTGAGTAGTTAAAAAACTTACAAAACTATTGGAAATAATCACTTCTAAATAACTATAAAAGTCCAAAGTTTTTACAGTTTATAATGGTAGTCCAGGAAAAAAAAGGAAGTTTATAAAAATAATTAAGTATGGTAGAAAGTCTAAATTTTGCATGCTGGTAGAGGTACGGCTTCAGATAACCAAATAAGTCTTAAATTTGAGATTTTGAAGTGGGAGTTATAGAAATGGGGAGGGAGAGGTGTGGTATAAAACTGAAATTCGTCAAGCAGAGATAGGGACCACCCAAATTAACTATAAAGTCTGAACATTTTAAATTTCAAAATGAGACTACAGGAAATAGCAAAGGATGTAGTGGGGGCGAGAATAGGATGTACCTGTAGGAGGTATAAAATTTAAATTTGTCAAAAATGTAGAGGGATAACTTCAAATAACCACAAACACATTTTAAATATTAGTTATTTCTAAGGAGGCTGGTGATATAGGAGGTCTCAAATTTTTTAAACTATAAGACTAAACTACTTCTCAAAGTGTTAGATGATTGACATAAGTCAAGTGTGTTTAAAGACCACCTAAAACGGTATCAAGGCCTGAATTATTAAATTTAAAAATGAAGGCTTGGAAAATAGGGAGGGATGGTCTCCTCAAAATGTTTACAAAGCTATATAAATGCAATTTTTGTAGATATAAAAGCTTGAAATGTCACCATGCAATTTAATAATAAAATAGGTTTGAGTCGCTAGACAGGGATACATTGTTCACGTTAATTCATTTAAAAAGTTTCTCATCTAATGCTGCTATGCTCATGGCAGATATTCAGATATCAGATTGATTAAAAAAACTGCAAAAGCATTGGCATTTTCTCGCGCCTCCTACACTCTTGAACAAATGGAATTTCAAAGTTGAAGCCCAGGAAACGGTAGCGCTTAAAATGTATACAACCAAATTAGAACATTCTTTACGATGTGGTTAGGTTAACATTTGGTAGCTACGTAAAATATCATATAAGATAACCAAATAAGTCTTAAAATTTCAAATTGGAATTGTGAAAGGGGGACAGAGGGGTTTGGAAATGAGAGTAAATTGACATTTTCCAAAGAAAATATACTTTTATGCATGGAAGAAAATTTAAATTTGCCAATTTGATAAAAGGACCATCCCGCATAACCATAAAAGTTAGAAAGTTTGGAATTCGAAAACTTACTGTTGGGAAATGGGAGGGGCCTCTAAAATTTCCTAAGCTATAAAAACTCGATATATTCCAAATGCGGGTACACTTTATACTAATTAAACTTTCCTCGTCTTTAACACAATAGCGTAATTAGTAGTACATAAGCGTATAACTCGAACGAATATTAAGGTACGGTGCTAACAAAAATAACAAAATAGAAAATGTTATTAATGTTGACAGCAAAAAAAGTCTACTTTCTAAAAATCTCTTTTTATAAAAATTGGTTTGTAGTAAGACATTTGGAACACTAAATTTGTAAAGGCAGAGTAAAAAAGTTTAAAGTACTAAAAGTAAATCAACACAAAAATTAAAGCCTATCTTAAAGTGGATACATTAGATTTACAAATACATAGCTATTATCGCATATCTAGGAGCAACATAACAATTAAAATAAACCAATTCAGGCGACATAACTTGATGACCATGATTCTTTTTGGATAATAATGATGCTTCATATGTTTCTGTAAAAGAGTCTATTATTTAATTTATGCTCGTTGGTGAAATGTGATGCTCATTTTTTCAAACTTATTTCCATGATCGTGCTTAGGTAAAGTTTGCATTGTCAATGGAGTGCGACGGCCGCCCTGTGGTTGCGCTCGTTTGTGCACTCAGATTGTAGACTAGGTAATATTTTCTTACCAAGATGATTTATTTATTAATTGCCATAACTGGTTTGTGATTGCAATGGTTAGCTTAGGATTGTACACGAAGGAACTTTCAAAATTATGACAGCTGGATGTTCACCAATAAAGCAAGAATGCTATAGCGAAATACGTCAAAGCTTGATCTAGTATATTACGAAATTATGAAATATATCAATGTCCAAACTTGTTTGACACATATTTTAATCAAATTTCTGTTAAATCTTATTTCTATATTATTATTGTATTAATTTTTTTATAATAGTGATCATAATTTTAGTTTCAAACCTATCCAAACTACATAATCAGAACTTTTTTCTTTACTTTAGTAGATAATTTTTATACCAAACACTTAATAACTATAGCTGTGATTAAAACAATATTTGGGTATAGACTATAGTTAAGAATATTTTTTTTCATATTCTTTGTATTGTCAACAATTTTACACACTTTACCAAACTCTTTTATTGTGATATAAATATTTATTTTTTAAAGAAAATCTGCAATTATTGATTGTAAGAAAATATTGTTCTATTATAGTAAAATAATCTTATACTGAAAGATATTTCAGTGTACATTTTTTTAAATATTTATTTCTATTCCCCTTTACTAAAATTAAGAGATATTTAATTTTCCATACATACACGAGAAGGTGTTGGACAAGTGCAATTGGGCAAAACATTATGAGCTTTTTGTTATGTAATCCTAAAGCTCGTTTAGGGAGATGAGCTTCATTTTCAGACTTGATTTTACTATAAACTGATTTAAAACTGATTTAAAACTGATTTGTTAACTCTCATTGCACATTAATATAAAATAATAATACTGATACTTAGTACCGCGTCTTACTAACCGTTCAGGTTATACGCTTACGTACTAATTACGCTAATGGGTTAGGATTTGAGAAGGTTGGATATAGAGAACGTGAACCCACATTTGCATGGAGGGAGAGGGGAAAACCATTTAGGGAGTCCAGTTCAACCAAGCGAGATTCGAACCTCGGTCTCCCCATCCTCAGCAGTCTAGCTCAACAATAAATTAATGTGTTAGCTGACTATGCCACCGAGGCGGGTATTAGTATAAAATAATGTTGAATATAATCAGTCCAATGTTCAAAATAAGGGGGTATTGCCGATACCAAATATATACTCAGGAAACTTTTTTCATTGTATTTTCCATGCTTTTAACTTTTTTTAGTTTATAAAGTAGCATATAACTTGTATATTTTGTTTGTATTAATTTGACAACAAAATGTAAAAATAAATGCAACCTTTACAACATAAGTATTTAATTTTAATTACTGATATATTTTGTGCGCCGTGTCTTACTTCCCATTACGGCTATCCGCATATCTACTCCGATGGATAAGGAATGAGGAAGGCAAAATGTTTGGGAAATGTGCCCGTATTTGCGTTGAAGGAGGAAGATGGTCACAAAAATATAATAATTCATTTACAAGTGCATTTCCAAGACTCGTGTCGCGTTTAAGGTCATTCGACCATCAAAATTTTATTGTATTATTTTAATAAGTGTATAAATATAAACTATAAATATTGATTCAATGATTTCAAATCATTACAGTTCTCGAGTTATAAGTAGTCAAACTTACTATTTTATCCATTTTGCGTACTAATTTTAAGGTAAAGTAGTTAATGTATGGGGATTAAATTTATTCTAGCTAGACATGCACATGAAGTGTATGCAATGAAGTACTTACAATATTTTAAATAAAATTAGTTTTTAATTTATAAGCTATTAAATAGTTGTAAAATTACATAATTTTTGATCTTATATAAGTACTTTTCGTTTTATACCCCGATACGTTGATTTTATATAATTTTGTAGTACATAATGTAGTTATTTCAAATTTGTTTGGTTTATTAGTCTAACTCTACTCTTTTATTTTATTAATTGTGCGGCGTTGATCAATGCAAACGTAAATTGGCCATGTCCATTTCCTGAAACTTCTTGCTTTGGCTGTACATACCAATAACATAGTCTAGCCGACCAAGGAAGGGTCGAGCTACCAAGGTCTCCGACTAATGACTCACCCCACGTCTTACTACCTGAGTGACGAGTTGTGACATTTATTTTGTATCTTTTTCCTTCCTCTAGTAATTTGGCACTTGGATAGTATTTTTACTGTGTTAGTTTTATTCTTCAACTCAAAGTGTCAAAGGAACTCATCTTTTGGTACATCAAAGCGCGTAATGATTTTAAACCAATTGTTTATCTGAATATTATAATTAACTTCATGAATGAATAAAAATATGAGTTTCACTTTTATTACTGGTTGTAAATTGAACATTAAAAAGTATATAAAATCTTAAAAGTTTTGAAAATATATCTAATGTCACACGAGTACTGCATTCCTTTAGGCATTTACTAAAAAAATTCATAATTTTACCTGCTTATTCAACCCTAAAAAGCAACGTGCATCAACCCCAAGAAAATGAAACAAAAAGGTGAAATCGAATAAGAATCGATATAAACTTAAAACAATGAAAGATTTGATCTACGATGTTTTCAGGTAAGTACAAGGCCCGGGGGAGGGGGGGTAGTTTTGGGGTTCAAACCATTCCCAAAATTTTATGAACAAAATATATATATATATATATATGCTTTATTTATGGTTCAAACAATATCAAAATTAAGATACAAGTACAAATTAGGGAGCTGTGCTGTGTAACCATAAAAAAAACACTTCAGAAAGATTCTCTCTGACAGTTAGGGGGTTATGTTGCCCAAAAAAACTTCAGATAGCTTCTAGAGGTGTTTAATATGTAGAATTTTTCCTAGCCTTCTGCATCTATGGTGCTATGTCACAAAAAAAACTTCAGATGGCTTCTAGAGGTGTTTAATATTTAGAATTTTTCCTAGCCTTCAGCAGCTATGATGTTATGTTCCCAAAAAAAATTTCAGATAGCTTTTAGAGTTGTTTATTACTTAGAATTTGTCCTAGCCTCTGGCAGTTAGGGGGTTATGTTGCCAAAAAAAATCACTCCAGATAGCTTCTAGAGTTGTTTAATATTTAGAATTTGTCCTAGCCTCTGGCAGTTAGGGGGTTCTGTTGCAAAAAAAAACCACTTCAGATAGATTCTAGAACTGTTTATATATATTTTTTTAATTCTAGCTTCCGGCAATTGGGGGATGTGTTCATCAAATGCCCCCCACCCTTGAAATTATTGGCTGGCTATGGTCTTAGGTACGTAATAAACTCATAACAAAGGTACTATTATATATATGGCATATATATCATTTTCTAAAGACATTGTAGCTCCCTACTTGTTGGAGTTGGTATGGAACTATATCATATGTTTAAATTCACCACAAAGAGTTTTGGTTTGAATTACGGGTTCCTTAAATAATTACTAATGAATATCAACACACAAGCTGCAAAATCATTTTAATTACGGGAATGTCCGTATGGAGGAGAATACAATTTAATTAATTTAAATTTGTTTAAAAATGACACCTTGACATTAGAATAAACTTGAGCCCGGGATCTTAGCGCGTCAATATTCTAGCACTGAGCTATCCAAGATTCGTCACTCGCTCATGATATTATATCCACGTGCACTGACGATATGAAAGTGTAGTCAGTTTAGTCAGTTCAGACTATAACTTATGTAAATATTATAGTATAGGCCTTTATCAAAGGTACAGCTGTAGATCACATGATTTGACGTATGTATTAGTGAACCCATTTCTAGTAAATTTTATAGATGTCAAATAATGATCTTCCTATTAACATCAGTCTAAATCAGACATTCAACTTATCCACTAAGAATCTTAGTTTGAATTACAGCTTCAACTCGGAACCCATTGTTGTTTGTTGTTCCGGAGCCTAGTTACCAGTGGTTGATAATACTCCATTATTTGATGTCCCGGGGCCTTGTTACCAGTGGTTCATAATATTCTATTGCTTTATGTCCCGGGGCCTTGTTACCAGTGGTTCATAATATTCTATTGCTTTATGTCCCGGGGCCTAGTTATCAGGGGTTGAAAATATTCCATTATTTGATGTCCCGATACCTGGCTACCAGTGTTTCATAATATTTTGTATTTTTATGTCCCGGGTCCTTGTTACTAGTGGTTCATAATATTCCCTTAATTGATGTCCCGGCGCCTTGTTACCACTGGTTCATAATCTACTATTGTTTGATGTCCCGGGGCCTGGTTACACGAGTAGGACATGACTTGTACCAACTGGTTTAACTCATGCATATGCGGACAAAATGATCAACAGCCCTTTGGTTAACCCAAAAAGACCAACTTAGAAAATAAATGCCTTATTAATGATGATTTTAATCCACAAAATTAGCGTATAATTGAACGGATAGTATGACGCGGTGATTAAAAAATCCACTAATTTTTTTTTTCCTTAGCTCTCACTCCCCGTTTGAGCTACACGCAGAATAAGGAATGCGAATAACGTATTAGACCATGTGACCACAAATGTGGGTATTTATTAAAGTTATAAATTTTATTAAAAAATAATATTTCATAGACTTTACTTGTTATTTTCCGTTTACGATTTTGTTGTCGAACACGTTGTTTGTAATGTATTAACTTGTCGGTCAGTTGGTCAATCCATCTCGATTTTTGTATACCAGTAGGTCCTCTCAAGTCAAACAGTTGTATATCTTATCACATTGTCCTAAACGTGTCGATCACTTGACACGAGATATTTTTATTTATTTGTTCAACCAGTTGGCTGTCGATCACTTTGCCTTCTTATGCATAAGCTTGTCGACCAGTTGGTCCTAGTCTTGTAGGCCACTTGACCTACGTGGCATTCAAACATTTTTACAGATTTTTGGCCGGTTTGTAAGATACCAATCATGAGCTCTGTTAACTATTATAATAATAACAACGAAAAGTAATACTTTTTGTTACTACAAATAAAGAACTCTATAAAACCTGCTCCAGTCCATCATGAACTCTAAGGCATCACTCTTGTAGACTAGATCGTTAAAGACAGGGAGATCAGGGTTCGATCTCGGTCAGGTGTACATAGGGTAGTTTTATTATAAATTGTTTCCCACTCTCTCTACGCCAATGCGAGTGCACTTCCTTTAAATTCAGCTTTCCTAATTCCTAACTAATTAGCGTAATTAGTACATGTGAGTATACCGCGAACGGATAGTAAGAACTCGGTGCTAAAAGAATAATAAAAGAACCCTTAAACTTTCACCACTCAAATTATTTCATTATATTACCTAGTAATACATTTTATTTTTTTCTTCTAAGAACACATTTTGTAGATATAGGCCTAATAGTATTCGGTACAATAAATACTTTGCTACACGTGTAATAAGTTTATTATTTTAAATTATTAATATTCTGTGAATCTTAGTAGCCAGGATTCAAACTCAAGACCACAACTCCCGGGTGAGCCATGCAGTGACCATTCATGTTCTAAATTATTAAATAACAGTTAAGTTCCTTAGCGGAAAAAAGAGGTAGTGATATGACAACCCTGTTGTGAACAAAGAGCTGGCAATCCCAGCTTACTTTCCCACTCCACTTGCCCAACCCCCCCTTTACAACACAACACCCCCCTTTCAACCATGTTAAAAATTCCCTGTCAAAATGTTATAGCCTATTCATTCTAGGAGAAGCTTGCTGGACGAATCACCTTAAACTGTAGAAGCACTGGCATTGTATATTTGGGTCCAACCATCTCAATTGTTTGAAGTTCTGGTCAATGAAAGAGGGTTGAGGTGGGGTAAGGGATTACCGCTACCTGGACTATTGTACTCGGAGAGACGGCAGCTCTTAGCTCTCATGAGGAACATTTTGAAAGTGAGTTGTTTTAAAGAATTCTCACTTGGAAGCGCTGTTATCACTGGATATTTTAAGTTCTACCTGACTCGAGGAGCGCAACAAATCTCCCGTAAGGCTACGTATCTGTTATATCCTTGTCTGTGTCCTTGGGACTATTATTACACAACTATAAAGCCACATGGCTGACTAACTCACTCACTCACTCACTGACATTAATGTTTACCCACTTCCAGATGTGCTAGAAACTTAAAATTTTGCTAACTTATAGCTTCTGGCCTCTACCCGAAGGGAAAATTCTAAAAAGTAAAAAAAAATTGTTTAACCACCAAAATAAATTCAAAATGGCAGAGCAACTTTAAAGTCAGGGCGGACCTTTCTTTGGAGGTCTCTTGTGGCTAAACTATAAGACCTATCAAAAAATGATTGCATCAACAGCCACGGAATTGGTGAGTTCCACAAGTTTGGTCCTGTTACTTTTTGTCGTATCTCCATCGGTTATACCTTAGATAGAGCTAGATTTTTTGATTTTAGGTAAATTTAGCACATTTTCCACACATATTAAAATTTTCTGACACACTTATGGGACAGATAGAATCATAAAATTTGGCAGGCATATTGATAAATACAATTTCCATAATCGTGACAAATTTGATGATTATAGCTGCCCTATAAGTATGGATAAACTAAATTAATGTGTGAAAAACACAATGCAATACCGGTAACTTTAAGTTGTTACGTTCAAAACAACGCTGGAATTACATTAGTTTACATCCACTTGCAAAGAAATCTCACCGGGGTTCGGGGGCGGAGCCCCCAATGAACTAAGCGAGTTTAGTCTACTTCTTAGGGCAGTGAATCCTCCAGTATATAAATAAAAAATAGTTGAGTTTAAATGGGTGATTGGCTTCTTTCTATGTACCGACACTTTCCGTAATTAGTTGTACCTAAGACGGTGCCTGGAGTGAATCGTTAATATTTCCATTTAATTGTTAAGTTTTCCAATTAGTCCAGAATTTTAATTTATCTGTCAACAATTGGATCTTACTGTTCTAGTTTAAGATAGTTTATAAGTTTTGAAGTGATAGCACTTTGTAATTAGAAAGTGCACGTTAAATAGTGTAAATAAAATTTAAACTGTTTGACAAAATTAAGTATCAATTTTGTTATACCCACGTATTTATACCTCTTCAGACTACACATATATGTACTAATCATTCTAGTGACTTAAGAATGAGGAAAGATCAATTTAGAGGAAATGTATCATAATTTTCTTGGAGTAAGAGTGGAAAACAATTTTGGTTAAACCACTCTCAGTACACCAGACAAGGATTCGAACCCCTATCTCCCTGTCATCGGCTTTCAAACCCAACACAAGAGTGACGCCATAGACCACGTAGTCACTGAAGCAGGTAGGTAAATAATTCTTAGATAATAATCATATTTTGAATTGTTCCTGCTATTTTTATGATTATTACTATTATAATGCTCACCATAAAGGTTATTGTGAATCTAATCCACAGAGTTGATAGGAGGGAGATGTACTAAAACTGGGTATTATCTCTGAGGGAACTGCGTGGCTACTATTGGGAAACGGCGTTGTCATTCTCTTGTTTTCTTGTGATCAATCTCTTCTCAAATATAATACAAGTTTCGCAACGCTGGTTAGTCAAGTTTGCCAGTTGTTCCTTCTTACCGCAAAATACCACCTTCAGGCATAACTGAGAGTGAGGAGATTCGGCAACAGTTGACCGAGAGGGAGGGAAGATAAAGCTTTTCTCCATAAGACTCGCAGTTCCCTCAACAATGATATTGGGTGTAGGATTGTGTTCCTACCATCCCTGGCTTCTCAAATCCTTCCACTGGAATGACAGTGTCTACATTATTATGCATGATTAAACTAGTGTAAGCTTTGGATTACTGTAGGTTCGTTAAAAGTGCAGCGGGGCCATATCTAGGGGCGAGGGGGTTGCCATCCCCAGCTGCTGCCTTAAGACGTGAGCCAGATGGGCTGTGTGGCGAAATAATCTTCGGGACACAAAAAAAAAAGTATTTTTGACCTTTAGTTTGATGGAAAATAAATGACGCGTAAGAAAATACGGAGCCTATGCAAATTAAATTTGATTAAACCCTACTTGCGGAACATTATGAGACGGTAACGTCTCGTCAACCTTGGTATAATTAACATTCAGAACAAAGTGGCATCACAAATATCTTATGATGAGCTCATTACAGAATTTGCAGCCAAGAAAGCTTGAAAGATGAAGTTCTAGACAAGGAGTATTTTTGTAATCACTTTTGTACATTTTTGTATCACTATTTTGTATCATATGTTTGTGTTCAATACATAAATAATACCTTCATTGAAAAAATTATTTTGTTTTTATTTTTCCAATTCCAAACAAAAAAAAATATCAAAATAAACATAAACGCAACTCAAATCTAAATACACACACTTTTTTAATATACAAGTAAAAAAGTTTGGTGAACAGCCACTTAACCAAAGGTGGTGGGGGGTGGGGAGTGGGGGCTCATTTTAAGGCTTTCCCCCAACATAGACGATTTCTAACTACGACCCTGAGTGTAGAATTACCAAAATATTTCTAGAGATAGTTTAATTTTAGCATGGATATAGGGCTATTCCGTTCTAGGAAATGAACGTTTGGAAGAAGAATGGTAAGTTGTCCACATCGATTGGCACGTGGAATAAGGCGTCCGAAAGTTATGTCCAGTTTTCCGGAAGCTCAAAGTTCGTCCATGTGTGTCTTAGAGTAATTTTAACCAAGGTTGGAGTGTAGGGGACGTGAGAAAGGGTAAGTATTTTTTACAGTCTTTATACCAAAACATATATTTGGTCAAAAGAAATCAAACATGACTCCAGTAGAAACAAAGTCTAGTTTTCTTCACATGGGGATGTTAACAGTGGTTGAATATCTGTAGTGAGCATATAAGCATTTAGGGAAGAACTTTTTAAATGTAGAGACAATTATTTATCATTAAATTACAGGACACTCTTGACAAATATTAAAGAACTTTTGATATCACCAGGTGAATAAATTTAAACTCTATGTTTCTACTGGAGAATTATTTGATTTCTTTCAACCAAAGAAATATTTTGCTATAAAAACTGCAAAAACACTTAACCTTTTCTTAAGCTCACTGCACTACCACCACGGAAATGTGGGTATACTTTATCTAAAATCAATATTTCTCAAACCTTATTTATAGGTGGAATAATGGTTGGCTGGTAAGACGCGGTTCACAATCCAAAGTATTTACGTAGTAAATTACAGTGTAAAGAAACTGTTAATTGCATTCAAACGGAATAGGACCTCAGTCATTCGACTCTAATAGTGCATCACACTGTCCGTGCGTCCACCTCTGTGTTGATGTGTCCTGAAAGGGGAACGTCAAGTTCCTTTATTATTAGCATGTACAAACTACTATTATGTCGTCCGTCATTTCCATAATAATGGGGATGGTTATTTAGTGTATGTAGTAACTTACACAAGATGTTAGGAACCCATTTATATTGTCCGTCGCTTTTGTCAGCCCATCTACCCCTAAGGTCCATTTCCCTCAAACGTAGACCAAAGGATAATTCACTGTGGCTCCGACAAACCCAGGGGGGTGAGAGAGAAGAGGGAAGGGAGTACGTACTTACGTATTCTAGGTTGGTATACCTGCTGACATGGTTGACAAAAGCTAGTTAGAGGGCAGTGGACGTTGCCTAATGACTCATCATTAACACAACATTCGGAACCATCGCTATAAATCTAGGATGGGTCAGACTCTGGTGCTGTGTAGAGGGGGAAGTAGGCTGATTGTTTCAACTACTGCCACGGGGCGGTGTTTGTTTTTAATGCAGAGTCAAAATGTTTGAAATAGAAACTCGAGTGTAGCTAGGGTATTTGTATTATTAATTTGTTCACGTCACAATTGTTCACCAACTAATAAAAAAATACTTAAATGGTACAGAGCTGCACGTGGACTTTCTCGCTCTATTGTTTAAAAATGAAGATATTTACTTAAAACTCGTAATATATGTGAAACTTAATATTATACACTAGCAAATCCAAGAATAAACTGCACTATATTTATGTAAAAAAAATTTTGAGTCCCGGTTTAAAATTTTATAATTTTATTTTTAAAGAATTAATGTCATCATTTGAATGTTTAGACCGATAAAAAAGATCAATATTGGGTCCACAAGGGTCAACACTTCGTATTAAAATTTCATCTTCCGTTTAAAATTTTCGACATTTTATTAGGTGTTGCACATCTTCGTTTCATCGTATTGCTATTAAGTTCCTTATTTATAAATTTTGATCAATAACAAAATGTAAATATTTACTATTGAGTCTAAAATGGAGATAGATCATTGTTCTATAAACATTTCTCCTAAAAGGTTTAACATAAACCTTTTGAGAGAATTAGTTATATTTTATTACTCTATGGCATTGGAGAATTATTGCGCTAAAACTTAATTATTATCGCTTTACAACTGAAGCTCACAAAATTGTGTTAATATATTTGCCAATATCTCAAAAATTGTTAGTTTTATAAAAAATATATTTCATTTAAAAGTTTTTTATTTTTAATAGTACTACAATTTTGCAATGATAAGTTATTTAGTATCTCAAATAGTTGCAGAGATACGGAAATTTTAGATTCTGTAAAATACCCTAAAAGTCATTTCCATGGGAAAATGAAAATAACCAGTTTATTTATAATCTTAATCAACGCCTAAATACGAATTTCAGTTTAAACAGACACACAAACAGACGGCATTGCAAAGACCACTTTTTAAAGTTCGGGGTGTCATAAGACGTCGACATTCATCAACATTTCAGGTTTGATTTTTTTTACGGTCTCAATACTTTCTCTACCTTTTGTGTTCGAAAAGTTAAAAAAAAATTATTTGCGTATAGCTTGAAAGTTATTGGTTTTATAAAAATATGTTTCGAGTAAAATATTTGTATTATAAATATATTTACATATTCGTAATGATAAGTAATTTCATATCTAGAATAGTTTCGGAGATATGATAAAAAATGAGAATTTACGGATTAGACCGGAGCCTTTAAAGTCATTTTTCCGAAATATTGAGGGTATCGATTTTGTTTATAAAATTTATAAATAAAATTAATTCAAAATCGTTAGAGTCGATTTTAAGAAAATCGACTTTTTCTCTTTTTGCCCTTCAGTAAACTAGTATCCTTAATTTTAGGGTTAGATATCCAATTCCAAAAACCCCTCGGGGCAACCCTATGAAAACCCTAGATACCAAGTTTTAGCTCAATCGATAAAATAGTTTAGGCTCTACTCCAAGGTATAGCCAAACAGACAAACAGACGGAGAGACAGACAGACGGAAATTAAAAAAACCACTTTTCCGGACTCGGGGGTTCATGAAACGTCGAAATTCATCAAAATCTCGAGTTCGATTCTTTTGACGATCACCATACTTTCTCTAACTGTAAGATAAAGAGACAGTAACAAGGATATTGGGTATGTCCACTGCTATTTAAGTGACGGTTTTGTTTGTTTAGTAATTAGGCCTTAATGGCCTTGGTTAATTTCAGTATTTTTATAAAAATACAAATTGGTTGCGAAAATGTTATTTTGCCAGCTCATGTGTGACACCTAATAATTAGGTTTAATATGGTTTTCTGGGCTTAAAGTAATAATTAGGTTTAACATTGTTTACTAGCTGTAAAAAATGTATTTAATTCCAAAAGAAATAAACCTAAACCTTCTTATTTTACTTGAAAAATCAAAACAATTTCCCCTAAAGATTTTAATAAAAAGAAAATAATATATTAGTAAAAAGAGTTTGTAGGTCACTCAATCATAAAAACAACAAGAATGGGTTTATATGGTTTTGTATTTGCTAAAATCTAGTTCTGATAGTGTATATAAGTGTTACTGATTTATCCATAACAAAATAAATATTTTCTATTTCTCGTAAAGAGAAAGTATTGTGACCGTGAAAACTTTTGACCTTGATACTATGACTAATATTTACGTTTTATGTGCCTCCGAACCCAAAAAAATGGCTCTTAGTATTCTCTTTATCCCTGGGCCTACAGCCGAAACCATTTGATGGATTTCATTCCAACTTTATATACTTTTTTTAAAATATATATACATATGTTACAGGAGAAGTTGAAACTCAATGAATGTCCAGAGTGACTAGTCAGTGTTGAAATTCACTGAAAAGGCTAGTGAAAGTTGATGATAAACATGGGTGCTCCACTTTTATTAGTGACTTATCAACCTTCCCTTGTCCTGCCCAGCAAGGCCACCTCGAGCATAATTTTGAGCCCGGGCAGACCTTGATCTAAGCGCCCCCTCCTCTTTAACTTCCTATAAACTTGAAAAGAACTCATTACAAGATGGATGAATCTCTTATGTTGGAATGTAAATGAATTAAATATATTTATATTTTAATAAAATCAGTTGATAAAAATTGTAGATATAAAATTTGGCCACAATGCACATTATCACTGCAAGAAACGAGTATTTCATACTCATTCTGTCTTTTAATAAAAAACCTTTTGTCTCCAACTGTGCTTAGGCCAGATCACTGATGTCTGTCTTCGAAAATTCTAGGAATAACATTTTCATTTTAATTTAGATGCATGAACCTCGACTAATATTTTGGTCTAACAAAGGGGGGTAGGCCGTACTTTCTCCCATATCTATTGCTACGCCATTGGTCTACTGTTAAGCCATGCATGAACATTTATCTTTTGCGGAAAGTTAAAAAAATATGACAATATAATGTCAAAGCTAAAGCTTTTAAAAATAGTGTGATCGCAATCCTCTCTTATGGGATTATTTAATTAACACCACTATAAAATTCACATATTAACTTACCAGTCAATAATGTATGGCACAAGAAATATTATACTTAAAAGAAATCCTTCATTCTAGAGTTAAAGTCACAGCACACTATATTACAGCTATCTAGATAGCTTTATTCTTGCCTAATACAGCCCGTAGGCTGTAAAAACCCCAGTTCGTTGGCCAGTGTTTAATGGTTGCAAGAAAGGGGGAGGTTTATAGCCCCGCAAACATTGTGTACCTTCCTAGCTGCGCTTGCTGTTTATAAGTGGACTTTCAAGATTATTATTTGTAGTTTTTTTAAGACGACATCGGTGGCGTGGCGCTCCCTAGAGCCCGGTGACCTGGGCAGTCGCCCACCTTGCTCGTCCCTCGGGACGACCCTGCTGCCCAGTTAATGTCGTAAAACAACTGTTTAGCGTCAGAGAAAAGCCAACCTCCAGGTTGTTTAAGAAAACAAGTTGGTTATTGTTTCCCACCATTCTACTTATTTTCATATCCAGTAGTGTGATTTAAAGGCAGTGAACTGTTTTGTGATTAGTTCTCCGGTTATGTTGTATTTTAGTTTTTAGTAGTGTGGTTTAGAGGTGCCGAAATGTTGTGTGATTAGTGCTTTGTGTTGTGTTGTTTATTAATGTTTTATTTTTATTATATTAACAAACGATATGTCTAAATCTGCAAGGTTTTATGAGGAGCTTAAAGTTGAATGCAAACATTTCAAATTAAACTCCGTCTCTCATTAAAGGTGAAATATGAATTCCTTATTAATGGGGTTAGAGGACTGAAAGGAAATCCCAACAATATAGGAAATTACTACATATTTTCAAAATGTATGGCGTCATAGAAGTAAAAGGAATTATAACATTAATATCTCCAATAACTGAAAAAGATAATATTATTTTTGTCTATGACTAAGTTCTGTTTGAAGTTTTAAATGTATCTAATTTTGCTACTGGCCATGGAGGGAGAGATTGTGTGGCTAAACATTCGAAAACTAAATATCAAATTATCACTTATAAGGATATATTATTAATTTATTGACGTTTATGTGAGTCTTGCTTGCAGAGTCAAAATTTAAACTATAGAGGCAAAGTCGATATAATCATTTTCAATCACAGATGGAAACTACAAATTTGTGATGATATATCAGGACCATCTGACGAAATTGAGCACTCAAGTCAAAGACAGCTGAAGAGGATTGTGATAACATTATAGATATTTTCCCCTTGTTATAGTCTTCTTCATTATTTAAAGCTGATAATGGCCGTTAAATTGTGAGTAAAATTATGAACTATTTAACTAATTTGCGGCCTAATTTTAAAATTGTTCAGAGCAAGCCCAAACCTAAGCCTAAGCTAAGAGAGCGTCAAGTGGGCAAATCAAGAAGTGTATTATATGCCAACTACCTGGATGGATCAGAGAACTTCCAGATGGAGCCATGGTCTGAGATTAGTTCAATTACCGAAGAACAGTGCATTGCACAGTGGAATATAAAGGTCACCATGTGAAGCGGTGTTTGGTTGCTCACCGAAGCATGGCTTAGCTTTGTCAAACATACCTACTGCTTCATTAACTAATGTGGAATCTGAAGAAGATTTTGAAGCTCTAATTAGATAAATTAATGTTTGTAATGAATAATAAACTGAAAAAACTCATCAAGATAGTGAAGAGAGTGCTAACAGAATGGAACAAAACGACAGCTTGCTACTGGAGCAAAACAATGAAGGGTATAAACTAGATGATGGTGAATATAGTTTAACCGATATAGACCAATCAACATTGGCAATAAAGAAGCAGGGAGGAGAAGCATTCAACTGCATAATAGATCGGGCATAAAGGATGAAACGTTCATTAGACGAGCTTATGTCAAATTGTGGCATTTTTCTAAAAATTGGATACTTCTAGAATATATTTTGAGTCTTATAAAAATCGTAGCTTTAGTTTAGTGCACACAACCATTGAAATATGTCTTACATTTGTGTGTGTGTGTGTGCCATGGGTCATACTGCCTGCCAGGGCTATCCACAACTTATAATATATTAAGAATACTTAAGTGGAGGTCATAATATTCATGGGAGGAAAACTTTACATATGAAAATGTCTTCTTATAATATTTAACTGAGGAAAACTTCTCAAATGCAGGTATAATGTACGTTTGAAAGTTTTAAGGAAAAACACACAATATTTGATAGTAGGTATTGCAATTCAGTTGTTATCAGTGGTACGCAAAGTAATGCCTTACAATACATTGGTTGCTATCACATTTTGGATTTATTCTGAGTCTCTCGACAACTTTTGGTCAAAATGAAGATAGTGGAAAACGGTCATATTATTTACCCATCCACACTTTTTACGGATTTGAAATAAAAACGTTTTAAAAACCTTAAGCAATTCCCCTCATATATTCTCTTCCTCTTCCCCCCTTTCTTCGGTTCATCCACCACTCATAATATCTATCGAAAATCAGGTGATCACATGACTTCATGCATCATTATATGAATGTGGGGGTGGGGTTAATGCTCTAGGTCTTGACCATTTGAGCTTGTTTTACCTCTGCTTTCCTGCCGTATGGAGGAATTAATTTCTGAGGTTGAGACATCATTAAGGTGTATTCCACTATCCCCAGATGTGTATCACCCTGGATAGGTGTAGGTGCAACCCCCAGTGCTGGTCCAACCAGTGAGTGACTGGAAGAGGAGGAGGAGATAGGTCTCACCTCCCTGGGGCCTGATCCAGATCATCTCACCCTTCTGGGAGGGGGGTTGGAGCTTTTTAAGTACCGACCTAGAAACTGCCTGGAGCCTTGATGTCCAGGGGTGCTTGGCGCCACTTCCGTGCCGAGACCATAGCACGTTAAACGATATACTCAGATGGTAGGATGATGATCGTGGAAAGCAGAGGGGACCTACAGTATAACGTGGGTTCCAAACCACGGTGGGGACCTGGCATTCCACACATTTACAAAGCGTGAGAGCACACACTTTGCCAGAGGTGAAAGAAGGGTTTGGTAATCAGATAAATCTGTGTTGGGACAAGGATTTGAACCCCACGCCACTAACACAGAAGTCTGACACCTTACTGCTAAGCTACCAGCTCCCCTGATTATACGAATGTTGTTTTAGTAAATTTGCAACAATCATACACAAAGGTCATTAGTAATAACCTTACATACTTACATGCAACTTAAGCTTAATTACTAAACATTGGCTCTACATTCTCGTGTTCTTTCATTTTAAAATATATTATAAAGGGTAACGGCGAATTATAATTTTAAAACCAGCTTTTTTTTGCTAATATAATTTATTCTTTTACACATTTTCAAACAGCTCTGATAAGGCCTACACTTTAAAATACCATTTGTGCGTATAACCCGAACGGGTAGTAAGACGCGGTGCTAATAATAATAAAATACCATTAGTTTTCTAAGTTTTCAATAAAAAAGAATATGTACTTTCCCAGTATTTTATAATAAAAGCTATCTTAAGAAATCTCATAATTTTCATTG
Source organism: Timema podura (assembly GCA_033556935.1). Classification (NCBI taxonomy): domain Eukaryota; kingdom Metazoa; phylum Arthropoda; class Insecta; order Phasmatodea; family Timematidae; genus Timema; species Timema podura. The sequence goes on along the minus strand of JAVRXN010000008.1, from coordinate 86,900,560 downwards.
CCTTCTATTAAATTCTTGGCACAAAGATGATCTAGAAATCCCATTGTGGATAGAACTAATAGAGTACACTTGATACTGCTCTCAAATTCGTATTTCATTAAATATTGCAAGATATTTTGAAAATTTTAAAGACTTTTTTAATTTCTATAATTTCTCCTTGACCTTTTATGTCACACCTAAAAACTTTACCTTTACAGTTTTTCTCTGTTTTCCATGTACAGTCCGTTTACCCTGAAATATATCAGTCTTAGCTTGTCAGACTATACTGTGTCTCACGGGCATAGAGAGAATTTATTTTTGGCAGGGTTCTAAATTGTAAGTTTATGACACGATGGTAATACTTTTGAGATAAGAACATTATTTTATAAAGTGGATGTGAAACCCTATTTGTGCAAGAGAAAGAGGGAGGATAGAAATTTATTTTAGAAACTCTCCTTACCCCCCTTTTCCAAAGGTAAACGAGGTGTACGTATGTGGAAGGTAACTAAATATTACTTGAATTCACCTCATGTCCAATTTAAACCTACAATTCAACTGTGAAATGTTAACAATTTGTTCTTATCTGTCTCATAAGTGTCAAGTATTATTCTTAGGCTTTTAGCTATTATGGTAATTATTTATTTGAGGCAATCACAAATAGATCTAGTGCTATTTATTATATTTTTGTGAAGTAATTTTTTCTGTGAGTGTGAAAAATATAAAATGCAAAATTAGGGAGTTTCAGTATCCTATTAAATTAATCACTATAAATTTATGTCTTCATTAATTAAAATTTCCAAATTGATACAATTTGTATGGTTTTTATGGGTTTTGAACTTACTTAGGAAATATTGGGGGGCTTAATATAGTCCCAGCCCCCCCCAAGATAAAAACAGTGGAGCTCAAGCCCCCCAGCTCCCTTGTTCTGGGGCCCCTACTTTGAATAGTGAGGAGTTTCAACTGAAAACTTGTTATTCCACATAGGTTTTTTGTTGCAAAAGTTGGCTTTTAGGAGCGTGCTTTGCGCCTTGTTAGCTTGCAACTTATAACACAATCAAGAGTCCGTATCACCCGCCTGACCCCCCCAACAAATAATACCTGACTAGGAAGATAATACAGTTTGAGCCAGGCGTTACATCCTAGTGTTGTTTTCTGTATTCTACTTTATAAAACAATAGAATCGAGACAATTAAGACCATCTAACCCTCTTTTTAAAAATACAACAATATTGAAAAATAATTATTTTAAAATTAAAAAAAAATCTGATCTCAATTTTACTATTATCAAGGGAAGTATGTGGGAAAGTGCACTTCAATACGTTTTCTGGTTTGAGATAAATCTTGTACATAATTTTGGTCTTGAGATGATATATGGGGTGGTTCTATTTCCAGTGTAACATTTTTGAGATAATATAAATTTTAAAGTACGTTTACGGCATTTTACCACCAGTCTGGACCATTCGCATGCTCCCACTAATGGAATAAGGACGAGAAAGATGAAATGTAAAAGAGGTATACATGCATTGGCGTAGAAGAAGAGAGTAAACATCTAATAATAAAAACAAACCTCAATATACTTGACCGGAATTTGGACACTCAACCTTAACGTTACAGACAAACCTGACCGTAACAGTAGGACGCGTGCAGGCCATTTAACTTTAAAATCAGGAGAATTAACCACTATTCACAAATATTTATAATTGTGTACTTAGGGTAAGTTACTATAAAATAAAAATAAGGTTGTAATTAAACTAAATAGGGTGACCTGGTGATCTAAGGGTAAGGTGTCAGACTTCTGTGCTGAGGGTCCAGGGTTCAATCCTCGGTCCTGGCTCAAATTTATCTGATTGCCAAACTCTTCTTTCACCTCTGACAAGATGTGTATTAATCACAACTTGTGAATGTGAGGAATGCCAGTTAAACTGTAGTTCCTCCATTTCATCCCACAATCACCCTACCATTACACATTAGTGTAAGTGCTTATAACCCAAACGGGTTAGTAAGACGTGGTGCAAATATAAAATATAATAATAATAATAATAAATAATAATAATAATAATAATAATAATAATAATAATAATAATAATAATAATATATAATAATAATATAATAATATAAAATTAAATATCTTGAATCACATTAACATAATTAATAATGAATATCTTCTTTTTTTTTTTAAACGGGGATAATTTAACTTATTAAAAGTATTTTTTTTCACAACCGCATATTACTTACCCATTTGCGTTATACGCTTAGTAATTTATTAAATAGAACTACGTTATGATGATGTGTTTTGTCAGTTTTATTTTAAAATTTATTTCAATTTGCATTCTAACTAAATTAAAGTTGTGAATTACCAATCCGGTGAACATGCATGCTAAGAAATTAACCTCCTCTAGCTTCATTTAATAGTGACAAGGAGGTCAGGGTTCGAAAACCAGTCATGTGTGTGTGTGTGTGTGTGTGTGTGTGAGATGGTATACCCATAAATTATTTTCCCCTCCCTCTATAAAAAAGCAGGTACATTTTCTATTTAGTAAGTTACTCATTCCTACTCCATTTGTGTAAATCTAGGAATATTCTGGACGAGTAATAAGACATGAAGCACTAAAAACAACTCATGAATAAAAATAGAATTTTTTACTGTAGACGACCTCTTCAACCCTGACATCGGGAGAGTTCATTGTGTATTCAGGGAGTTCCTCTCGGGTAGTTCTTAATGCGCATGCTCGACAAACTTTATAATGCTGGTATGTACTCTCACGACATAAGTTAACTACTCTGACTGACAGAATAGGACGTTGGCCCTACGTCTAAATCAATTTAATCTACTACTATGACACTAGGCGTTCTCTATTTGTCATATGTAATATAACGACGTAGCTTTTCGACCTCTACATCTCTCTCACACGGGTATTGTAGTTTAATAAATGCACCCTGTGTGTACCCTGACGTTACCTTGCCTGGTTCCACTATGGTGTGACTAGTAGTATGAGGCCATAGTGCAATTTGTCACGGCAAGACTGCTACCTCTAGAAGTAAATATAGACTAAGTATAGGGTATCTACTTAATTTAAAATTTAGAAGCATAGAGAAATATCTAGCACTATAAACCAACCATTATGTGGGTATATCCTGGTTGAAGCTTGCATTAATGGGCATTTTAACTGAACGGGAAGTTTGTTTAGTCTGGTTGGCTGGAGACTCACAACGCGCAGTTCGTTCTAATCTTCATTGTTGGGTCTTTTGTCTGAATGGGTTACCACCCTATCTATACGTAGTTGCGGATCAACTTATTATAAAACAAAACCTTACTCATCCCTGCCTTCATAATGTGAGTATGTGGTTAGCTCTGATGATGGTAAAACGTAGAACACAAGGACAAATTCGTATCCTTGTTTATAGAATAAAAGATTTGGACAAGTGAGGCCAAAGGAGTGTGAAGAAAATATTTCCTCCGTAAGACATGCAGTTTCCTCATAGGATATCGCTGAGTGTAGCTGAAGACTAGAGAAGACAATTTGGAGACTCGGCAGTAGGCCTAAAGTAAGTTGGCCTACTACCACGTTTCCATCTTGTCTTCTCTAGTCTTCAACTACACTCTAACTTTTAGGCCAAATTACGTTTAGGCCAACTGATGGATACTCGACAATATTTCCTCCATAAGGACAGCAAATCTCTTAGAAGTTATCATTTACAGCTGCTCTTAAGGTTCCAATCACAACCGCATTATTAATAAGTCACTTTATTATTTGATGAATCCTTTAATCAAGAGCTCAAGTATTCCTTTGTTGACAGTTGCTAATTCACCAAATCAATAAACTTATTTTACAAATTTGAATATTTCCAAAGTATTTGTCTTGACTTACATCGAAAGGCACGTGGACTATAAAGTGTCCTCTTGTCTCTTTTGCCAGAAATAGAGAGGTCGGGGTTCTAATACATTTTATTGTACAAACGGTATTTTTTCTCTTTCTCTTTACACCTCGTAGAGAAAGTATTGTGATCACGAACAAAATCTAACTCAAGAATTTGATAATGAACCCCTGAAACAAAACAAAAGTTTTTGCCATGACATCTGCCTGTCTGTCTGTCCGTTCATCTGTCTGTACTTTTGGCTAGAGTCGAAAAAAAAATTACTTACTGGGCTAATCCCTGATATTTGAGCTTATGGTCCCCCCGAAGGGTTTTTGGAATTAGATATCTAACCCTAAATTTAAGAGTGGTTTACTGAAGGGCAAAGGCAGAAAAACTCCATTTTCTTGAAATTCGCTCTGAGGATTTTGATTAAGTTTTATATCTAGACACTGTTTTTTATTATTATAAACAAGGTGGCATCTATCATTTTAACATGTAAATGAGTTTTAGGTAATTTACATGGGGGAAATTTTCTAATTTTAATAATTTCTTCGCAACTATTTGAGATATGAAATAACTAATGATTGTAAAGTTGTAATACTAGTAAAGATTAAAGTCTTTCATTTTGAATATACTTTTTTAAACCAATAATTTCTGAGCTATAAGCCTATATATATAACGGATTAAATTGTGTATATATATATATATATATATATATATATATATATATACACCTTTTAATTCAGGTCTTTGAAAATTAATTTGATTCTTACGCTCTTCCATGGAGAAAGATGTTTCTCTTTTCTCAATTTTTCTCTAACTGTGTTCCTTGTTCCTAGTGCCATAGAGTAAGTAACATAGTACATTGTTTCATTTATGACCTTTGGCGTAGTCTTTCGACAACAATGCATATACCTAATATTTCACCACACAAATCTTATGAGTTTTTAATAAAAGTCTATTTTAAGATAAAAACGGGAGAAAGTCTGTGCGTTGCACCCTACCACTTATTTTTTTATAAATTGATTTCCTACTCTCTCAGCACGCACGCAAATTTGGAAACATACCCCTTTAAAATATACATTCCTCTTCTATACCCAATTAGCTTTAATATACTCATAGTCCAGATGAGCTAAAAGACGCAAAGCACATACAATATTTGTATTCATACATTTGATGTATTTAGTTTTGATTATTTGTACGCTACCCGTTAACGAAGGTGTACCCAAAAACTAAGTAAACAGTGCTATTTGGTATGTTAGACATAAATTGGATATCAATTTTAAATAAAATATTGGATCCATTTTCAAAAAAATTTGAAGTTCAAACATATCCCTCATTCGTAAACCGTCCCAAATCCTGGTTACCATTGGGATCATTCCCCTTAAGAAAACAATATCCAAGATACCAGTTGAGAACTGAGCCCAGGACCCCTAGACTTGTAGCCAGGTGCACGGACCACTATACCACTGGCCGGTTAACCAGCGGTAAATTCATCAGTGAAGAAAGAAAAAAATTCTGGGAGCTGAAGAAAGAGGCAAAGTACAGGGTGCATTGGCTTTCTAGGGTCACTGACAAAAGGAATGGGCCTGTAGTAAGACAGAACACACAATAATCAGTAAGTTATCCTTAATTTGGGAGATATTGTTGAAATCATAAAAACCTAATTATAATACCAATAAAATCTAACTATCAAGTTTGAACAGAATCCACTAAACCGTCTTGAAGATTTGATACTCAACCTCATAATAATCAGCAAACAAACTAAATTACCCTGCAATTTAATCCACCACCAGCACGTTTTATATAAAATTAGGTTCAGTAAATAAAATCGAGCTTAAAACAGTAAATAGATAGATACATTTGTATCGTAGCAATAAGTGAAAACTACAAAATATGTTAATGGTATCCTCAACCCAATTCAAGAGATGAAATTGGATGCATTTAATTAAAATCTACATTCTCAATCCTGTTTGATGATTCTTTTTCAGTCAGTACTGGTAAAAATAAATGGTACGGTGCACCGCACAGACTTTCTCCCTATTTTATCTTAAAATAGACATTTACTAAAAAATCATAAGGTTTGAGAAACCAAATAATAAGTCTATATGTTGTTACAGAAACACTTCACCAAAGATCATAAATGAATTAATATACATTGTTACTAGGAACTAACAAAGACTGTTACAGAAAAATTGAGAAAAGAGAATTATCTTTATCCACCAAAGAGCTTAAGAATCAAATTAATTTTCAAAGTCCTGAATTAAAAGGTGTATGTATTTGTTTAAACCTCAAAAACAACTATTAATTTTATAGAAATATATTTCATTTAAAAGATTTGTATATTTAATAGTAATACATCTTTTCAATGATAAGCTATTAAATATCTCAAATAGTTGCGGAGAAATGATGAACATTGGAAAATTTACCTCACGTAAAAGTATCCTCAAAGTCATTTCCATGAGAACATGATAGTTGCCATCCTGTTAATTGTGATAAACAAAATACAGATATAAAATTTAATCAAAATAACTAGCGCGAATTTTGAGAAAATCTAATTTTTATCTTTCTGACCCTCAATAAACTACCCTTAATTTTGGGGTTAGATATATAACTCCGAAAACCTCTTCGGGAAGCTCAATGAAAACCCTAAATACCAAGTTTTAGCCCAATCGGTAAGATAGTTTAGGCTCTAGCTGGAGGTACAGACAGACAGACAGACAGACAGATGGACAGACAAACAGACAGATGGACAGACAGACAAACGGCATTGCAAAAACAGCTTTTTTGTCAACATTCATCGAAATCTCGAGTACAATTTTTTTGACGATCACAATACTTTCTCTACATGTAAGATAGTGAGAAATTAAAAGTCAGTAAAACCACCTTTGATTTTATTTTCAGTATGTTAGGAGTGCTATCTAATTTTTATGTTTTAAAGTGTTTACATTTAATGTCGCAAACTTTTGTTTTTCCATACTTTCAAGTTCTAGAATCTAGTTACGAAACTTCTTAATGCTGGGAAACGTTTACCCGAGTTTAAAAATGGTAATTTCACAATTTGTTTAAGTATTTTGTTTATGATTATTAATATACCAAGAATAAAATTCGTGTTCAGAAAAATAATTCATCAAGAAATAAAGATATAACTAAACAAATTAAAACACTGATTTGAATATAAAACATGAACGAAGAAAAGAGTTTTGGACAAATTTTACGGATAGTATTTTAATTAGTCTTTTATATTCAAAAATTTGGTAAACTCAAGATTATATCTTCAAGCCTGAAGGTATCAAGAAATATAATTGGTGCCGAGCCAAACTTTTCCGTTTTATAAAAACATTCTTAAGATCCCTCGAATCTACTTTTATTTGGGCCATGACATTGAACTAAAATAATAATAATAATAATAATAATAATAATAATAATAATAAGTTCCTTTATTATAGTGCTTGACAACAGTCGTAAGACCTGTAGCAGGCCAGCACTGAAAAGTACACAGGTACCTTACAAATACATATATTTACATGAGAAAATAAGATAAACAAAAATGGCTAAATAATGTTATACACTGATAAATAGTTATGAAAAAAGTAACTATTAATGATAAGAATAAAAAATAGCAATAATAACCAATAAATGAAAGTGGTTTAAAGCAGTAACGATATGCAAAAATAAATCATAATATTGTAAATTTAAATATTATAGGCAGAACCTCTACATGATAAATAAATGATATGGGATTTCCATAAATAACTCTCTGAGTTTAGCTTTTCTTTTATGATAGAAGTCGAATTCAACAAATCTAGAATTGGCGCTATGGATACAACGACCTTATAAGAGCTATTGAGAAAGAATAATTTTGGATTACGAAAAGCCCGAGAAGGGATATGAACTCCTACATAATCAAGGGCAATTTGCAAGAAATTTTGTTATTGAAAATATTAAAAACAAAAAGAGCGCCACAATAGAGTCTACACGAGAAGAGAGTTTGGAGCCCTAAGAGGTTTCGAATTCTGTCATAATCATAATAAATCCGGTTACTAAAGAATTTATCATAGCACGCAGCGACAAATTTTCTTTAAACCTTTTCCAACTTAAGAGAGTCAGTTAAGGTAATGGAATTCCAAGCAACAGTAGCATATTCTAACTTAGATCTAACCAGAGCGTAGTACAGACATAAAAAACAGTCAACTTTCTTAAATGATGAAGTAATAAATTTAATAAGTCCAAGTAATTTCAATGACTGGGAAATTACATGGTCAACATGATAGTGGAAATAAAGTTTTTTATCCAGAAGAACACCAAAGTTCATTATTATAAAGGGTGCGAACTATGTTATCATTAACCAATTTAAAAAAGAAAGGATTAGTTTTCCTATTAAAATATATAGATTTGGTCTTAGATTTATAAATAGACATTCCATTTTCCAAAGACCATTGTAGAATACCATTTACATCATTTTGTAAATCTATACAATCTGCAATTGATTTGATAATTTTAAATAATTTTACATCATCAGCAAAGAGTAAATAACTAGAAGAGTTCAAATATTTACCAATGTCATCAATAAACACATTAAACAGAAGAGGACCTAAATTAGAACCCTGTGGTTTGCCACAGGGTGCTAAATATGTATTTGAGGTGTGGGAATCAATTTTAATAGTGAATGATCTTTCATGCAAATAACTGCTGAACCAATCTACATATGAGGGAGAAAGGCCAAAATTACCAAATTTATAGAGAATAATACCATGCTGACATAAGCTAAATGCCTTACTTTGGTCAAAATAAATACTAATCAACCTGACCTTGGGCAGAGACTTGAGGGGCAGCATGCCCTAGAAATTCTACTATATTTGTGACAGTAGATTTATTTTTATAGAGCCATGTTGATTATCTGAAAGTTTATTTTTAAGGTGGTGGAAAGTATGCTCATGTATGATTTTCTCTAATACTTCGGAAAAAGTCTTCAAAATAGAAATGGGTCTATAATTACAAACATTTGTTTTTACCCCTTTTTTATAAATAGGTATGACAACAGATTGTTTCCATTTAAGAGGAAAAGTTTCATTTGACAGGCTAATGTTAAAGATATAAGCTTACAAAGCGCTGAAAATTCTGGCACAGCCTTTAACAATAAAACTTGCAATTCCATCTGTCCCGGCACATCCAGAAGAACTCACTTTTTTTCGTAGTTTTAGTAACATCCAAGGGTGTATTGTGGCATGAATACAAGGGCGCGCTAGTTTCAATAACGGGGCAGGGTAAGACAGGAAAGGCTGAATTATAAACGGAATGAAAGTAGGTACCAAACTCATTAGCTATTAATACAGGAGATACTATAATCTTGTCATTAATTTCTAGGTTAGACGGGGAAACTTTATTCACACGATTATTTTTAACAAATTTCCAAAATTCCTTGGGTTTTCATTTAATACTATTTTCTATTGAGTTCATCCAATTGTCTCTGTCTATGATCAAAGCAGTTTTAACTAATTTACTAAAGTGGGAAAATTGTTAATAGAATACACCATTATTTGTTAGTTTAAACGTTTTAAATAAAAAAATTTCATAATATTTTATTTAAGAGTAGAAGAAAGTCAATTCGGATATTTGGATGAATTAAGAATAGTAATTTGATGAACATGCGTTTTGATTTTCCTTTGAACTAAATTAGTAAAATTATCTACAGCCAAATTAACAACCGTACTGAATAAACACTGCAGTGGCCAGGTTATTGTAAAGATTAAGGTAATCACCAGGTGCATGGTCAATATATATATTAGGGGTGTAATTAATTTTAGTAGCAATAGGTACATCAAGTTAAATAAATAAAGGCGAATGAGCTAAATCAATATTCACTAATGATTGAGAGCTATGATTTACTAAGGGGTGGTGAAAATTAGCAAAAACAAGTTCAAGGAGGTTAGTATCATTATCAGCTTCATTAAATTGTTCTAATCCTATTATGTTGGTCGAATAATAATAATATATTTTATGAATGTAATAGTAATTTATCTTTTATTTTAATTTTTGTAGCTGTTAAGATTATTTTTTATTTTAAATAAAAGTGTTGCACAAGCTTATTACATTAGAATTTTGCTCGACCCTATAATGAGCCCCTGGTATGATTATTATAGTTATCAGTTTTTCTGTCTTATAACAGATTCATTCCTTTCATCAGTGAACTTAGAGCACCGATGGATGCACCCTGTCCTCTGCCTCTTTCTTCATCTCCCATTCCTCAATGGGCTTTTCTCCGATGCGTCTTACAACCCGTCCGGGATATATAAAATAGTTTTCCCTAATGGTATAAAGATAATAAAAATTTAATTTTGGGAAAATATTCTTACATTTTCATGGAAGGAGAGTACGAAACCAATTAGGATCCCCCCCTCAGTTGACCCAGCCGAGGTTCAAACCACAAATCTGTCATCATTGGTGAACCAGATAGGACTACACTGAGGTTTAGTGCACGTTACCACTGACAATGGCTTCGCAAGTATTAATCCAATTGAATAAAAATTAAATGCATGTATACAAAATTGTACATACACTTGTATACAACCTTTTCCTAAGACAAATTTATGATTCAAGCAAATAAAAGCGTATACATTTATCCACGTAGAGTAAAGTTACGTAAAATGATTGTTAGTTAATAATATGAACCTTATTCATGGTTTTTTAGAAGTTTGCATTTGCATTAAACTACCTATTTCTAATTAAATGACACTTAAGGAGCCTGCCTACTGATCTGAGACACGTTGTAGATACCCAGAAATACCATGCTAGGAGTTGGAGTTGGAGCTTTTTAATTTTTTTTAAGCATGGCTCATGCCTTTGTGAGGATGAAACGTGTTAATATGTTTATATTGGACTTAGCACCTCACTTTTAGAGTTTTATAGCTAAGCAAATTAAATACGAGTCTAAATCACCTTATTTACAACACCATTTCACCCAATATATATATATCTGTTCTTAGATAAAAATAATTATACAGTACTTAAATCCTGCCTTCCTAACAAAAGAGTTAATATTTAATAAATCCACATTTCCATAGCAGGAGTTTCTAAGATAATTGAGGATAGATTTATAACTGTGAGGCTTCATACCTACCATTCCTATTATACAAACCGCAGTGTGAGGGTATTTTCCTTCAAGTAGTCTGTGACTTGAACCAAAATAGGCTTTCATTAACGCTAACTGCATTTAACATTTTACACTCAGAACGCCAAATGAGACTTTTCTATACAAAAAAAATATTTACATATAGGCTAAGCGTAGTATTTTACCTCTTTTAAATTTCATTTGTTTCTGAATATCTGAAAAAAAATTCGAAATCAAATCTAGGAATAATATTGGGCATCAACATCTGTGTCTACGTGGACACAAAGGCACCTGACCTTGTATGATATTCTGGTGATATATTTGGTAGTACTTCATATTCCAGCCCGATACACTGAAATATTATTTCCTTAATCTTTTCCCACTCGTTCTTCACATAAATGCAGGTACACTTCATGTAAATGATATATTCCTCGACCCCTCTCAACTGGTGTGAGTGGGACAGCCAGGAAAGAAAGTAAAATGCGTTCTACTAACAAATTGATTAGTCAAATTCTGACCCAATTCAGGGGCTGAATGGTATAAGGCGTCACTATCATGTTAAGACTAGCCAGCTGATGATGGGTAGATCGGGTTTCGAATCCCTGTCTAGTCTACTGAGGTTTTGTTTTACTAAGTGGTTTCCCAATCTCATTCCACGCAAATATGTGTATACTACCTTTAAAATCCTTCCTTCTTCATTCTACCACATTAGAGTATTTATCATATATGCGTATATCCTGAACAGACAGTAAGACGTGGTGATATAGAAATAAATTAAATTATAAGACATGAATACACTTTTGCCGTACTTTTTGAAGGGTCTGCTTAAATTGTTCGTAGAATAAAAAGAATATAAACATGAAAAGAGAATATAAAGAAAAATTAAATTAAAAGTTTGGTAGATTGTATAATAAAATGGAGAGAGAAGTTTCAAAGTTTAAAAACAAAGGGAATGCCTCTTTACTGGTAAATAGGAAGCTATCACGGGTGTATGTAGTAGTAGCAGCATAAATACACACGTAAAGTCGACGAGATAGATCACACACACAAAAAAGACGCCTTATACGTATATTGTGTCGCCGAAATGATACTGCTCGTATCTATATGTTTACAGAAAAAAAAAGTTTCCTTTACACAGAGGTACTATCGTTGATATAAAAGTATTTGCATGACGTCCACGGTAAAAAAGGGTTTCACAAACGTATCTTACATATTTCAGATTTAGTTCTACAAGTAACCATGTCCATATTATCCGTGTATAGTCTGGTCAAAGAGATATTGTCCATACACTGGTACAGGTGTGCATGCAGTCAAACTGTCAAGCTCACTTAGTGTGGTTTGACGGTGACGGAGAAGCTGGAGTTATAATTTTGGCTTGGTATGCTGAGAATGATATTTACTAAAGGGCCTACCACTCCCGATCCACGAAAATATTGGAACAGTTACTCTAAGTTATATCTTGCTATTCTTTACCCTATTAGACTAATTAATATATGTGACCTGCTTCTGTGGCCGCATGGTCTAAGGCATCACTATTGTGTTAGATTAAACTCCCGATGACCAGAAGATCGGAGTTCAAATCTTGGTCGGGTGTACTGAGGGTGGTTTTTCCTAAATGGCTTCCCACTCTCCCTTCAAGCAAACGTGAGCACACTTCCTCTTAATTCAGTCTTCCTCATCCCTAGCACATTAGCTTCATTTTATGCCTATATAACCCGAACTGGCAGAAATACACGGTGCTAAAAAAATTAATATATATATGTAATATAATTGTTATATATATCCAACACCTTAGCTCAGTCGATAGTATGTCTGTCTTCTGAGCTAAGGGTCACGGACTTGATTACTGGGATGGCCGAAAAATTTATATTAGTGAAATATGGGTTTACCCTTTCACAGTGATAAATTAATGGCTTGGGACTGGCTGTGGTGTCTCTCTTAGTATTAAACTATATTATAGGGTATATGAAGCTACTACAGGCCAAGCAAGTCGTTAGGGGAGGAATACATGGCTTAAATAAAGCACTGACCCAGGCCAGAGGCTGGAAACAGTAATTGATGTATAATTTTGTTATATATGTGCGTAATACTCCAACGGTTATTAAGATGCGAGGGGGTGAATATATTATCAATTCACGGAAATTTTGGCTTATTATGACAGTTATAAATAAATTACAATTATTTATATAGATTTATCTCTTTTATTCACTTTGACAAGTGACGTAAATTGATCTTGGAGGCGAGTTGCAAACTATATTTACCAGGTGAATGCAACAGTATTTGAAATTTTTAAAGGTCAGAAAAATCTAAATTTATCATAAACCATATATACAATAGGGCTAGTAGACTATTTGAAAGATGTGTATATATATGTATTGGTTAATTTGATAACTTATATTGTTTAGTACTCAGACACACGCAACCGATATTTAAGATACAATTTAAGAATTAAATCTAAATTGAAACATTTTTGAATCCGTTCCCTTTCTTGAGTAACCGCAATTTACCTCACATGATATATTAAATTTAACCATATAGCAGGTCATTAGTGGCCACAGGAGTCTGGCCCCACCAACATTTTTCCAACTTTTTTTTAACTTAAGAATATTTTTCTTTCTTTCTATTCTTTAAAATATTGTGGAAAAAATATGAGTGTACGGCGGAGCAACATTCTCTACACGTAGTGATATTGGATTCTTTATAGAGTATTCAAGTCAAGATTATTCATTCGTTGCTCTAAACTTCACGCGAGGACTGTATCAGAGCTAGAGTAACCGAATATAGAAGCTGAGTAGGGCCAGCTGTGATGGGCCCTCTGAGAGAAGCCACACCTAATGTGAGATATCTCTCAAGGTTAATCCCCCTACCATTATGGGGCGAGCTTTACACTAGTAAATTGGGCCAATCCAAGCTGGTCCGATATAAGATAAAGGTGGTCTATATTTTCTTTTTTCGTATATGTCTGTTTTTAAAGATGTGATAAAACCCAAGAACTAAGATGACACGCGAAAATGATTAATTAAAATTAATAGAGTAGATTCCTTGTTAAAAACTTGATTTTATTCATTAAAACTGCAAGAAAGCCTTGAAATTAATGGTTTGGAGCACATCAGCCTAATGACTTTATATTTATTCAAGTGGATGGCAAGAAAAAAATAACTTTTTCTGATGCTTGGTTTGGTAAAATAATTGTGGTTAACTGTGAGTAAAGAAAACTGAGCCTATTTTGTTTTTATTGTTTACTATTCAGTGGTGAGGTGTTGTGGACAACGATAGGCTCTAAGGATCCTAAACATTTGAGTTAAAGAATTGAAAACAGGAGGAATGTGCAATTCATTCGGAAAAATGCGCTTAAGTTTTAAACGTTTGGAACAGTAAATATTGCATCACAGGTAGATTCTGTGGTCAAAATTTCAGTCCAAAAACACAATGAACAGGTGTCAAAAATAGGTAGATATTTATCAGATTTATAGAATGCTTAAAATACTGTGATACAGTACTCATGAATTGAGATTTAGAGACATACGCGCCCAGCTTTCGTATAAGTAATGTCATCACTCGGTAAGTTTAATTCAAAACCTGTATTATTTTATTATTTCGTTCATAGATCTGCTTAGGGATTTTGTAATTTCAGTGATTTTTAAAATTTAGGAAAACTTAAATTAATTTAATCTAATATGTTAACAAGTGGCGAGAAAATATCTGGCCTGTCACGGCATACAACCAAATATATACACCTTATATTTGCTCATATGGCCAACCATGTAAACACCCTGGTTGCTCTTATGGCTGACTATGTAAACACTCTATTTTCCCACATTGCCAAATATTTAAACCCTATAATTTGTCTCAAGATTAACAATGTTTTTCTTATCTTTACACATTCATCCAACTTAATAAAACCTCTCAATTTGACCATAAGGGAAACTATATTATAAATCCATTAAATTTTTGCCCATTTGTGCAACTTCTTAAACACTCTCTCTTACCTTCTGGAAAACTTATAAACCTTTTCTATTTTTTCACATGGCCAACTATGAAAGCTCGCTAATTGATTCTATTTCATTCTTCGCACGTCTTAATACACGCTAATTGATCCTAAGACCAACTGTATTGGCTCTCTATCTGCCCCTAAGGTCATCTATGTAGTGTAAGCCTTCAAGTTTGCATTTTAAATTTAATGATTTGGTGGATGAAATATTAATTTAAATTAATAATTATATCAAGCTGGTACAAGTAACTAGTTTATAGTAGATACTCAATAAAATATCAACTAGTCTTATGAGTACAAAATAAAGAATATAGATCAAATCCACACTATTTTTTGGACACATTCCCTCCAAGGGCACATTCAATTCAAATTGGCATATTTACGCTTTATAAACATAAAGCTGTACTTAAACTTATTAAAATTATTTTCAGAAACATCTGTTGAGGTAGTAAATCCACATTGATAATTAAGTTACAAATATCAAAACAGGGGCTCTAAATAAAAGGAATATAGATACTTATACTATGTTATATTAACTATACCCGCATAAGCGTCAAGAAGAAATGAGAAAAATAAAGCTATAAACACACACACAAATATATTAGCCTGGATTCAAACTCCAACATCCCTGCCAAGAGTGACCAATTGCAATATATGTCCAATGCCTTAGACCACTTATCCATTGGGGAGAAACAAAATTTTGTATTTTAAATACTAATTTATTTTCCGGTTGTAGTAGTGATTTTATCTTATTATAATTCGACTAACCCATTCCCGGTGTTAGAAATTAATAGGAAATGGCTTAACAAATTTTGTCAAATTATTTCTAATTTTAAAGATTAGGATATCGGGAAAATTAATAGTTTTCAACGAAAATCTGCGTTTCCCAGAGAATTTTCGGCTTTCATTCTTCGTTTATATCACCATTGAAAGCCTGATTTGTGAATGGTTTTACACCTGTAAATAAAATATTTATCCCTAGCTAAAAATAATTACTCCTCCTGTAAATAAAATATTTTTCTTTGGTTAAAAATAATAACTTAACCCTTAAGGTACGGTGTACGGTGGAACAAATATAAAAATTACGGCAATTATATATAATACTAAACAAACCATTGATTTTAGGTTAGAGATATATATAGTTTTGTTTGCATTGACACTTATTTTTGAAATATCTACCTCTGATCACAAAATGACTATTTTAATAGCTGGTCCTAGAACACATTTTACCTATATTATTTGATTGAAGAATTAATTTCCTAAACTGGAGAAATATTTATTGTTATTGGAAAGTTGTTATCGTTAATTCGCATTTAAATCAACAATAATGACTATAATTCACCAATTGAAAGGGATTCGATTCTCTGGTGGGTATACTAAAGGTGGTTTTCACAAAATGGTTTTTCACTCTGCCTTTACGTAAATGTGGGTACACTTCTGATAAATTGAACCTTCCTCATCCTTAAAACCATCAGCGCAATTAGTACGTAAAGGTGTAGCCCGAACGGGGAGTAATACGTGATGCTAGTAAATAATGTGTTGCCTACTCCAGCTATCTTCTCATACACACACTCACTCTCCAACACAGCTACTCTCTTCCACACAATAATTAATCTCGCTCAAAAACTCTCTTTCACACATAATCTCTCTCTCACACATAATATTTCTATCACTCTCTCTCAAACACACAACCTATTTCTCTCACAGTTTTTATCTCACTAAATCTAAATCTATTATACAATTCTCTCTCTCTCTCACAAACACACTCTATAATATACTCTATTTCTCAAACAAAATCTTTATCACAAACTTTCCTTCTAACAAATTATATTTCTCACAATCTTACACAAACTTTCACTCGCACCAACGCTCTTTTTCACACACCTTCTTACAAACTTTCTATATCACACACACGCACACTATTTCACACACACGCTCTTTCACATTCAATATATCTCACTCACCCCACCCTAACACACTTTGTGTCTCCCACACATCCTATCAGAAACTTTCTCTCTCTCACACACACAATCTCTCTCACACCCACTTTATCTCTCACAATTGTTTCTCTCTCACACACTCTATCACAAACTCGCTTTCACATTCAATCTCTTTCTCAAGCACTTTTTTATTCACGCGCCATTTTTCACATACTCTCTTTCTCACATGCTATCTTTCTTTCTCATAAACTATTTTCACACACTTTCAATCACATACACACACTATTTCACGTACAATTTATTTCACACTAGCTCTCTTTCACACACACACTCATTTCTCACAAACTTTCTTTTACACACACTCTCTTTCATACACACTTTGTTTCCATACACTCCCTTACAAACAAACTCTACTTCTTTCTAACACACTATATTTCTCACACGATATCTCTAACACACTCTAGTTCTCTCTCGCCCATACACACACATACTCTTTCTCACCAACTGTCTCTCACAATCTCTTTCTCACAATCTTTCTCTCACAATCTTCTTAGACTCTTTCACACGCTCTTTCTCACAAAACCTCATACTCTCAAAATATTTTCCACACCTCCTCTCACAATCTATCACTCTCAAATCTCTCTATTTCTAACATTCTCAAACATATATTATATTTCTTTCACACACTTCTTCTATCTCACACACCTCTACTCCCTCACACATTTACTTTCTCTCACACACTCTCCTTCTCACAAACATTCTCTCACTTTCTCTCTCATACATTCTCTATCTCACACTTCCCACACACACTCTTTATTTCCAACTATATTCCTTTTAACACTCTCCCACTATCACTTGTTCACTCTCACTCAATCACACTTACTCTCTCAGTTTCAAACTCTAGCACTCATTCTTTCATACTCACTTTCTAAAACTAACAATCTCAGTATCACTCACACATTCATACATTCATTCTCACATTTTATCAATTTCTAACTCTCTTTCTTTCTAAATATATTATATATAATTTGATAAGCCCATTTACGGTAGTAAACTACGAGAATAGGGCTTCATCGATTTTGACAAACGAACACTTATTTTAAAGTTTAGGGGTCAAGGATGCCTGCAAGAATATAGTCTTAACTAAACTAATATCACCAATTTTTCATATTTTTCTTCGGTGTGGTCAGTGGCTCTTTTTTACAATCATTCATTGTTTAAATCACCATTTAAATATTAATTTATGTATAGCTGTATATCGGCAAATAAAATATTTCCCTTTGTTTAAAAATAATGAGAGCTTAAGTCTTATTTTAGTGGTTTGGTGCAACAAATAGATAAAGAGTTGGGAGAGGAGTCGTTTTAAGTTTATCATCGTGGCGTAAAGGGGGAAAAAATACTTTATGATTCAAATCAAAGACCGAAAGCTAAAAATATACGTTAAGTTGATAGTCTTTGACGAGTAGATTTTAAACTATAAAGTTTAGTGAGGACTTATTGTATAGATATTTTCCAATAGAAAGCTTAGAATACATTTTAATGCAACAATCTGCCTCTATCACTGCAATGATCCAATAGTCTTGGATACAAACATAACATAATTCAAGAAAAGCTTAGTAAAAACATAACGTAACAAAAACTAGACTTAATACAAACTTAGCTTAACACTAATATAGTTGAACGTAAATACAACTTAACAAAAACATAACTTAACACAAACATGATTTAATATACTAATTACTTTACACAAACACTATCTAGTATGAACACAAGTATTTATTTATCTCCATATTATTTTACATTAAAATATTTGTAATATAAAACAAATAAAAGGAAAATTTTGTAGACTTTTGTTTAACTATGGTTAGTTTTTGAGTACATGTTTTTTGTTAAACGTATAATCTGGTGAAATTGAGTTGATGCGCTAAAATAATGACTGTGCCTCCTTTAATTTCAAATTAAAAAAAAAAAAGTGTATCCATATATTTTGTTTTTCTTTTCGCCCTCCCTCCAACCAAATTTTGTGAACTTTCTTTCTTCCTGGAAATTCGACACTTCACTTCAATTTCTTCCTACGCTTAGCTGTGTTCCAAGAAAAAAAAAAAAGAGCGAAAAAGTTGCTCAACTTTAGGCGGAAGTTATCTCGCAGAGTCTCGCGTTTTAATGCTCTCGGGTACTTCCGGTTTTCCGCTTGAACTCGCACAACCTCATCCAACCCATTTTCCTCTTCTCACTCACTCCGATCCTCTGTAAGAGACAAGGTTGGATGAACTAGGTGCAAATGAAGGGGAATAATTCAAGTTAACGGACCAATGACGTGACAGTACTCATTTAAAGCCCGCGCAAAGGCTGGGTTGGGTGGGGGGGGGGGGGGGGAGAAATGGACCAAGTTGACGAGCCACCGTCTCTCTCGAGAATACTCTTGTACTCAACCTAAAGCTTCAAAGTCGTTAGCAACTGAAGATTTCGTAGAAGTTAGTACTCTGTGATCCCAAGAAGTGTTTCTGTGCAAGAAATGGGTTTTCCTTCCTTTATTTCATTAAGAGGTTTATATTTTTATAGAGTATTTTTAATTTGTTTATGGGGGTTCAAATTAACAACTAAGATAAAATGCCCCGAATTTTATAGAACTTGTTTTTTAATTTAAGACTTAAAATCAACTTTGATACGTTTTATATTACATTTAAAAAGTTTTTATACAGACACAAGAGATATTAATTATTATATTATTATTATTATTATTATTATTATTATTATTATTATTATTATTATTTATTATTATTATTGTACACTTTAAATGTGTTTGTAATTAATTTTATTATAATTATATTTTAATAAATTCAACTATATCCTATAGCTATAATTAAATGAGAGATTTATATTCTATAACTATGAGTAAACATTTGTTATAAATCCTATGTCTAAAAATAAAATAATATTTTACATAACAAGTCTATAAATTAACAGAAGTCTTGTACCTTCTATGTCAAAAGTACAGGCCTACTAATATTTATCATCCTATGTGTTAGAATAAACAGAAATGTTATACATTTTGTGCCTAAAAATAAATAGAAATGTTTAATCTCCAAGTTCATGAGTCAGTTGTGCTATGCGTTTTCCCAAACCTGCGGTAGTAATATCAACTACAAACAATCACTAGATAACGTTGGTGCGCCTCGCACATCTTAAAGTAGAGGTTTATATTTTGAGGCTGTGTGTGTTTTATTTTGTAACTAAATCGGTGGGGAAGGGGGTAGAGGGTTAATGTTAAAGCTATGGATATTGCATTTAAATCTATGATGAATATATTCTGAAGATATGCCAATTGTATTCTGAAGCCATGCGTTGCATTCTGGAGCAGTATGAATACGAGTTTGAGTGGGTTATTTTTTGGAAATAAATGAGGGGTTTACTTTTAAAGCTAACAGAGATCTAATATATATGGACTGAATTCTGAAACTATATGGTTGCATTCTGATCCATGCAGTTTGCATTATGGAGCGTTTACTCGCATTCTTAGACTGTGATTGTTGGATTTATTGATATTATACTGATTGAATTTTAAATATATGTTGTTTGCATTCTGTAGCTATTCCGGTTGAATTCCCATGCTATGCTGGCTGCATTATGGAGCCATGGAGTTTTCATTCAAAAGATATGTGGCCTGCATTCTGAAGATGTGCTGGTTGCATTTATTACTATACTGTTAAAATTCTTAAAGCTATGTTTGTTGCAAATTTTGAAGTTATTCTAGATTGCATTCCATGCTATGGTGGTTTGCACTATGAAGCATTCTGATGCATTGCTACGTGTTTGCATCAATATTTATTGGCCTCATTTCGAAGATGTCTGGTTGTATTATTTGCTATATCTGATACATTTTCATGCTATGTTGGTTGAATTCTAGAAAGCATGCTTCATAAAATGTGTTACCTATTTTCGTAGACTCCTAATTGAATTAGTAGGAACAACCTAGCTCATACTTATCTCTCATAGCTACTACTATATTTATTCCCCCTTTCCAACCATCTTCTTCCCTTGCACATATTCCTGACTACATAAATATTTCTCTATCTTGTCCATTTCGTGGCTTCCCTCCCATGTATGTGCTCACTACCCCTTTAAAACACCATCAAGCGCTCAATATAACTTTATATTTTTGCACCGCGCCTTACTACACGTTTAGGTTATACGCTATTATACTAATTACGCTAATGGTTTTAGCGATTAAGTAGGTTATATTTAGAGGAAGTGAACTTGCATTTTCGTGGAGGGAGAGTGAAAAACAGTTTTGGAAAAAAAATACCATCAATACATTCGACCAAGACTCGAACCTCAATCTCCCCGTCATTGGTGGTCTAATCTACTGCAAGATTATCGCCTTGGACCATGTGGCCACCGATGTAGATCTTTATATATAACTCTTGATACTCAGCAACTTACTTAGAATTTGAAAAACAATTTATTCCCTATTTGAAATTGGCATATGATGAACGTTAATATTTTATCTTTAACACACGTAGATTGTTTCGAATGGAACTGGATGACGTCATATTTTACATTCGGAGATGACTAAGCCAAAGGAGACAAGATTTTGGATCAAGCTGTCCAGTGTCCATAGTTATTTTAGCCAAAAGAGTTTGTCATAAACTGTTTTTAAACAGGCTTGAATAATTTTGATACTCGAACCGGTGGTCACACATTTAAAAGTATCGGTCATGAATGATGATTGATGATGGCTGGGAGGTTGAAGTTCAAATCTAGATGGAGTGTTATAGAAGGGGGGTGATTTACCAGACATCATTTATTATTATCGTTTTACCATCCTCTGCCCATTCTAATATGGATGCATTACCTCTACATTACCCATTAATTATACTCTTTTGGAACAAGCCGTTACCCACTTCAGTGGTCAAATGGTATAAGGCGTCACTCTCGATATAGATTGGACTGCAGGCGACGGTGAATCTAGGTTTCAAGCCATTTGTATACTAAGGGTGGTGTTCCCTAATTAGTTTTTCGCTCTACCTCCACGCAAATGCGAGTACACTTGTTTTATATTTTACTCTAATAATTTATAACACTTTTTCCTAATTAGTAAATATGCGTCTAATCCAAACGGAAAGTGTGCTGCACTGTCAAAAATATCAATAAATTATATAAAAAGGCCATTAATTACTTTGATGTTGAACTTACAAACAAAAAACTAAGTGGAAATAGAGAAATTATAGATAATTTAGTTTTTTGTTAGCTACTTTCATATTAGACTGGCCTGCTGATTACGGGAATATCTGTTGATTGGCTCGAATTCCGGTCAGGTCTTTTAAATTTTTTTTTTACCTAAATGATTTCCCATTCTCCTTTCACGCAAAGTCGAGTAGATTACCTCTTAAATGCTTCCATCCTCATCCCTACCTCTTTAGAGTAATTATCATAAATACGTGTAACCTGTACAGGTAGTAAGACATGGTGATAAAAAAAATTGTTGTTTACTAAAGGCTGACTACCATGACTACCAAGTCACCGGAGATACCACCGGGAACTTTGTTAATCAAGAAACCAACGTAGCTTGTCAATTGGGTTTACTGAAACGTGATATTTACCACCATGACATGAAGGGTAAAATAAACACGAAGCCTCTGATAAATAGTTAGAAGAATACTCAACGTTTTCCCTCGTGTTTTTCGCTTCATGGAATTTCACAGTCAACTTATAAGCTGACAATCTCAAGGGTCTTAGGTTAAAATGCTCGCCTCAGGACCTAGTGTACATGGGTTCAAACCCCACCTGGGTGAACTGATTTTTCTTGAGAGATAAAAATCCGTAGCACAACTTCCTTTGGAGGTCTCATGAGGATTGTGACATGTAAAAGAACCTTGAAAGATTTGTGAAAATACCTCTCCCGGCAAAATTGATACGCTCTTTCGCTCTCGTTCTTAGAAATTCTCGTGTGCTAATATAATTAGTCTGTTCATAAAAAGCACCTTAAATACCTCAATTTTTTTTTAACTTGTGAGCTTCGTGATGTTACATTGCATTCACAACAGTTTGAGAGCTTAAGGCTTCTACTTAAGGGGGACGTCTTCAAAAAATACTGAAACATATCGCAGAAAATAAAGTGTCTGAATATTTTGATAATAGTTTGTTATTTTAAAATATTGTTTAAGACAAAATGAAATAGAAAGATATCATCAATGCTCCATACTGGTGGTAGTCAACCTAGTACACACAGGAGCACGTGAATTAATCTTAGGGGGTACTTAAATTTTAAATATGAGTACTATTTCATGATTAGCACTGAATAATCATGTACAGATTTATGGTTTGCCCCAAGAAACCCGGACGTAAGAATATGCGAAATGGAAGCACTAATTTTCTCTTTCTTTCTCTCACCTAGATGTAGAGGATAGAATATGTAGATCTTACATTATACACCAACATCTTCAGGGGTACAACATTGAAGAAAAACTATGTCTGGGGATACCTGAATACCACCACTCCATAGCATAAAAAGCTCTAATCTTTTAGTTCAATAAATTTACTAACTACATATTGAAATTTAAAACTAGCTCACTTTCAACAATGTTTTACGCAAACTGCTGCAGTTCTGTGACTATTTCTTGATTGTTTTACTAAAGAACGTAGTGGTTGATACTGAGGCTTTTTATTACAAATTGTTGATTTTTTTTAAAGTATTTAAATAAAACGATATTTAAAAAAATACTGAACATAATATGATATTTAATATACGTGTATTAGGTGTTAAAATACCCGTTATATTACTGAGTAATGGCTAGTTAAATAAAATTGTTTTCATTTCAATTTGAAACAATGTATAACATGAAGGGGTAGGTTGTTACATTGGTTTATAATATGAGTTTCAAGTAACTTTTTGAGATTAAGCAGAATAACTAAAACTATGTATTAATTATAAGATTATTACAAGATAGGTTATAAGTTCACACCGCATTCAACTTATCATTCTGACTAGGCACATTTAAATGATTTACGGATGAGGAAAGAGGGCCTTTAGAGAAAATGTGCCCTCATTTGCGTAGAGTAAAAGAGGAAACTCATCTAGGGACAAACACTCTCAATATATTGAACTCCAACCTCCCTGTCACATATAAATCAAACCAAATGAACCTGATTTGTAGCCTGCGTGACCAATGGTGTGATTTATTAGATTATAAATTAAGCACAATATACCTTTAGTAAGTTACATAATACTTTACCAATAATTTGAAGCACATTGGGTATAAACGTATGAGAAACTAAATGAAGTAACATTATAGCTTGGCACACATATTGAGTACTAAGACTAGGTAATATGTGTGGTGTTCGTAAATTAGATTTAATGTAACTTTAGTAAGAATAATTCATCACAAACAGAATTTGTAAGCAAACACATTTTAGCTTGCATTTTAATAATTTTTTATCTTTTTTCTCTGCAAAATTTTAGCTATTTTTTCTTCTCTTTTTCCCTAATCTAATATTCTCATTCTTATGTGTCAGTCAGAATAGCAGAATGAAGCGTTCTGCGTCGTCTAGGCCTATACAGATTGCTTCCTTAGTCCACCCTGGGTGGGGGAAATTGACTATAGTACGTACACTTACCACACTTAAAGAGGCAATAAAAATTGGGCACACAATAAATAAAACAGTTTATTGGTGTATATTCAAACAACCTAATAATAAGACTGTAACCCGCTGCACGTATAGTTAAGGAACTAGATTTAAGTGAGTTCCAGTAGTGATTACGAAATAAATATATTATTTAAAAGTAGGATTGTGTATATAAACCAATGATATAATATTTAAAATATTTCGTTTTGAAAATATTATCTGTGCCTGCTAGAACTTTTTAAGAACGTGGCTCCAAACAAATGTTAGGCCTACATCTTTCCCCCCAAGTGCCATTTTGTTTGTTTTACTTTTTACTCGAAATGAATTGAACGTCAATAAAAAAATATGTTATTTATTGAAGCGTAGTTAAAGGTTTAACTGAACACAATTTTAAATAAATGATGTAATGTTCTTTTATAGTAGTAAACCTAAACAAATAAAAGGAAGGAATTGCTAAAATGTACCAAAAATACTTCAACAAAAGGGTCTTTGGATTATTAGGTTTAGCTTTCTTTGACAAACGGAGGATATAATTCATTTTTAAGACGATTAGAGATCTTCTGCTACCGACAATTTGATCACAAATCTGATAGTATCAATTTGCCCCTGTAACAACTAACCCAATTTCCCATACCTTTTATAAAATACAAACAGATATTTTGGATTAAACATTGATAATATTATTTTCTTATTTTACAAATATTGATAGTAGCTATTCAAAATTATATTATCAAATCACATGATTTGACGTATGAATACGTGAAAGTATATCTAGTAATTTCTTGATATCAGATATTTCCATTCAAAAAGTAAAATAGTTAATTAAAAAACAAAAACCTACTCATATACGGAAAAACGTAATGAGCTAAAATCATGAAATTCTGAAAATTGAAAAATGACACCTGGACACGGGAATATGCAGTCCCGTGCAGTTATAATAATTGTACAAATTGGAGTAATAAACCAACTACCGAGTCGAAGGTGGCTGCGTTATCTGATAGCTCGTGATGGTAATATAATCCCATACTTGTAGCCGAAAATTTCCGCATGTCCATTATAGGCTCTGCCTTAAAATATGAGTGAAGAATGACCTTGAACACGAGACAATCCCTAGATAGCTCGGTGGTTAGAGTTTTAGCGTACTAAGCCAAAGGTCCCGGGTTCGACTCCCGTGTCCAGGTGTCATGTTTAAATTTTCAGAATATGATATCTAGATGGAGAATTGCTCACTAAAAGCCTAATAATAGCTTTGGCTATTGATTCTTAAAATATGAAAACATGTTTGAATAATTTTCTCTTAGCTTACCACGATGAGGCACCCACTTGGGTATTTATTAGCTCAAGGTATTCATGGAAAGTGTGAGTAGTTACAGAACATTCAAATGTAATAACATAGCGGGCCCTTATCTGTAGGCATGTACAGTACAGTACCTTAACTAACATACTCTACTACAGTACCTTAACTAACATAGTCTACAGGAATAGAGATAAGGGAGTGCCTGACCACGGCATTAAATGTTGATGTCCTGTAACTATTCGCACTTTACAATTATACCCAGAGCTAATAAATACCCGAGGGTGTGCCTCATAGTTGTAAGCTAAGAGAAAATACTTCAAACTTGTTTTTAGTTCATAACGTTTTATTCGTAGTAGGTTTTTTTTTGTTTTTTGATTGATTATTTTAATCTATTCTTTTTCTTGAAGCGTTTGTGAAACTGCTAGATCCCACATTCCTAATTCACCACTTTCGAAAAATTAACACCTCAAACTATTAAATTGTGTTCTCATGCACCCCCTCGTGGTTCCATGGGGGATGGTAAAGCTACCACCAAGTTCATCTAAATAAGAGTCAAACCCTGTCCTCCACGTCAGCAGTGACACACTATGTTACGAGCCGGATGCCTTAAAGATGTGACCTCTTTACGGGTCTTAATAATTTTACAAATAGGCCTACTACCACTGGGAGTAACCAAATCAATTGTAAACCGATAAAAGACTATCGAAGTGGGCATTCAAATCTAAAATAACAAATGTAACAAAGGAGATTGAAATAGTTGTTTTAAACGTATCGTATTTTTATTTACCTTAATTTAATCAACATATATAAAGCCACTAAATTCTACTGTTTTTTTAATTTAAATAAAACAATATAATTTAAGATAAAAATTATGAAAATAACGTTTTAGGTCCATCAAATTTCCTAAAACTGTTTTATTTTTGATTAATTTGTCTATATGAAATTTGTTTGAAGAAATATTACATTAGTTGAGTAAAAAATATATTTTGGAAGGAGTTAGGGAGGAAAGAAGGATTTTAAGCTTTGTGTCACTAAGTAAAGCCAGGTTAATACCTGTCGCAATTATATAAAGTCTGAGTCTGGTATAAGTATAGCTATTGTTTAACAAGTAAGCCTTGACTTATATTTTGCTTTTAAAATATAAAAGGAATTTAAAATCTTAAACCGAAAGCTTACTTATGGTCAATTTAAGGGGTTTCTTCTAAGCTGGTACAGTCAGAAGTTCTATTTTCAAATTCTGTTGAACAACTAAGTCCACATGCATTGGTTTATTCACCATTAAAATTACAAAGTTAAGTAAGAAATGTCTAAATAAAATGACAGTTTAAAAATAAACTATTATTAATCCTTAATTATTGTGTATAGTCTTTAATTAAAGTTATCAATATTAAACGTTCCTATTAAAAAGTTACCTATTTTTTATTGTGTAATTTAATGAAAGAAAGGTATTATAATATCCATTTAAAAAAATAGGGATATTACCGAAAATAATGATTACAAAGGTATCTCACTACTACCAACATGCTAAAATAAAATTCTGACATAGTTTTAATACGATTGACGTCATATGCAGAGGAAATAATTGGGAATCATCGGTGTGAATTTCGACGAAATAGATCGACAGCTGATCAGATTTTATTATTCGGCAAATGTCAGAAAAAATTGGAACTTCAATTTTACACAAATTAAAAAACCTATGATTCAGATACAAGAAATAAATTATATGAAATTTTAATTAAATTTGTGATAGCCAAAAACTTGTAAATCTAACTGAGGCATGTTTGACTGATACGAGTGTCAGGGTACGGGCTGAATATCACTTATAAGATACTTTTGAAATACATGATTGATCGAAACAATGAGATGTACTTTCCCCATTAATTTTTAATCTAGCCTTAGAATACCTATGCTATTAGGATGAGCAGATGATTTAACTTTGTTGTTAATAGTAAGAAGGTGTTGAAAGAGATACAGAAATTTTGTAAGAGGTTAGTAAGGAAGTAGATTTAGAAGTGAACGCTGAAAAGACTAAGCATATGACCACACGGAGAACACAGTTTGGGGACGAGAGATTTCTTCAAGAAATATCATTTGACAGGGTTAATTATTTTAAATATTTAGGAAAAATGTTAACTGGCTCGTAATACAGTCGGAAAATGCATGCTATTACTAGGTCACTAAGTTGTCATCTTGCCTGCTGTCAAGGAATATAAAACTAAAAATAATAAAATAAAGATTAACAGTTGTTCTCTATGGGTGTGAAACGTGGTCTCGTAACTTACATGACGAAAACAAATATAGGATTTTCGAAAACAAGGTGCTTAGGAAGATATTTGGTCTAAAAAGCATGAGGCTACTGGGGAGTGAAGGAATTTATATAATGGTGAGTTATATACCCTGTACTCACCACAAGACATCGTTAGATTAATCAAGTCTCGTAGGCTACGGTGGGCAGGACATGCAAATCAGCGAATGGGAGAATATAGAACCTTGTTCAGGGTACTGACTGCAAACCGAATGGGAAGAGGCCATTAGGAAGACCTAAACGAAGATGGGAGAGAAATATTAAAATGTATCAGATGAGGTGGACTGAATAAAACTAGCTCAAGATAGAAATAGTTGGCGTAATTTTGTAAGTGTGGCAATTAACTTTAGACTTCCTAATGCCTTAGAATTAGTAAGTAATGGATGTGATAGTCACACTCATGTTCGTAACAATATTTAGTAAAAATATAATATATCAAAATGCTAAAATATCTCTCCCCTTACACCTACCCCAACTCCCGGCTGATAATATTTTTTAAATATTTACTCTTTTATCAGGATCTGGATGTTCCAACTTCCTAACTACGCCACAACATCACGTGAGTATGATTTTATCATTTATATGGAATATAAACCAAGTTTAACTATCGTATGGAGTAAACAAACACTAAGGGTATGTAACTATGGAATTTATAGACTAGACATAATGTGCTAATAAATACTAACATGTGTGTTATCCTAAATTAACTAAGAACTAATAAACAATTCAACTATTGCGACTGGTGGAATTATTCAGCTAGCGACTATTTCCACCGCAAGTTTCGAAAATTATTTTTTACTAAGTTTTCATCCCCCCTGCTCACCCTACTCTCACCTACTCACCCTCCCACGTACCTCCACGAATAAAATCACATTATTCATAACTACCTTGTGTCTGTGTTTCTAGATGAGAAAATTAAATCAAGAAGTGAAGCAGTGAGGCTATATTTGAAACGGCTGCCAACATTTTGTCGCTATTTAATGTTCGTTTGATCTTGAAAAGGTTTTATGGGGAGTGAACAGTTTTACGTAGTTTATAAACACAGCACAATACCGCAATAAATATCATTTTATAACGGTGTGAGCCGTTTGTGTTCCGAGATTCACAAAACTATACGGGAAAATCAGAAAATTCTACAAACAACAGATAAATTGTCCTTGTTATTTTAATATGTTTTCATGGTGAGGAGGAACGTTGTAAAACTAATAACAATTTTTTATTTATGAATATTTAAATTTAAACATCCTATTTAACATTAGTAACTAATCCCGAATTAGTTCAATCTGATTAATATAGTTTTAATTTAGCTTTGTTACTGATATAGCCATGTAGTGGGATCATAATTCTAATAAATTAACAGATCAACTAATATAATTTATTCAAACCTATTAGCTGATTAAATTATTTGACCAGTGTCATTAGGGTTCGGGTTTTAACCACAGCAATGTGTATTGTTTTTAAATTAGTTTAGTACCCGATCACAAAATAGTAATTTCACAGTCTAGTTTTAATTTGTTTTAGTATTTTATACTAAGAAATATGTGAACTTCTTAAACTTTTAATATTATATCAACCCACGACTTACAAACTGACATAACGTAGGACATAACGGCTCATATCATGCACAGTTAGATATGAATGTGACATTAAGCATACAATCTTGGTTCTTTATTTTGACGTTTTCCATATCTTACTACCCACCCTAGTATTCTGCATATTTACCCAAAATATATAGGAACGGGGTAACTAGAATGTATAGGAATTATAATCGCATTTTCATGGAGTAAAATAAGAAATCCTTCTGTAAATTACCTCTGTACACTCAGCCACGATACGAACCCCGATCTTCCCTTCACCAGCCATATAAACCAGACGAGACTGACTCCTTTGTTTGTATGGACACCGATGTGAGTTCTCCCAGGTGAAACTTGTTTCTAAGTTGAATGCTTATGATGTTATTTCTTAAAATTTACGTTAAATACGTCAATAAAAATAAGCGAGATACTGCAATTATACCTGTCGCTTGAGTTACGTGAGCTCTAGATTGCCTTGTCTTGGCAGAATTTAGCTAATACTAATAAAATGCCTTTAGAATTTAAGTAAGGCTACCTTATTTTGTTTACAATTGACAAATAAGTTGAAGCATGAAACTAAACAAATTAGGCCCTGTATTTAAAAACATCATTTCATTTATTTAAGATATTTTACATGATTTTTTTAATCAACTGATTATATCAACACATTACTTAAATTATAATAACTTAAATCAAGAACAGACACAATAACCATCCCCCGAACGTTAATTCATCACTATGAAACAGGATATCCCCTTTTCACCAATGATAAAAATTTCCGCCATGCTAGGAATTGAATCCTAGACCCTTTGCTCAGTAGACAGATACGCTACTTACTGACCTTAGATGTCGGAAATTATATACATATAACCAGAGCTAGACACAAATAATATAGCAGAACTTGAAATAAAAAGTTGAATCATAATATGTGACTTGAGCTATTTTTAAGTTAAGCTTGAAGGGAAATAAACACTCACTCACATACACAAATCAAAAAGTGTCATACAATATTTATATTCCTCACTACCTAGAGCTGTGTTGGTATACAAACTTTGTTATTAGAAAATAAACGTTTGATACTTATATCTTGAAAAAAAAAGCTTAGCATTAACAAGGCTAAAGCGTATAATCTGAAAGGGTAGTAAAACGTGGTGAAAAAATGTCTAGGTCCATACAAAAGTTTTTTAAAATTTTAACTGTTATTTATAGCTCAAATAAGATAAACTCTGGCACAGTGTTTCTTAAACTTTTTCTAATAGCAAATCACTTGATAAGGGTTCTATGTATATTGGGACCACTCACATATACTACCAGCCTGTTACATTATCGACACCACAAGTCCTAGTAATATAGGTTTTATCTAGCAGTAAATACATTAACTGTGTTTATTATGCACATTTACCATGTAATACAATGCACAAAGTATTGTTACTTGGCGTACTTGGCCTGTAAATTTTGTATTATTTACCTCTTTCACATAATATTTATTTTTCAACTTTGGTATTGTTTACGGACTACATTTTGAGAACCAATACTTTATAGCATACTGTAATAAATATATAAACTAAGTGATCGCATAGTTGCCACCTCACATCGCTCCATAGCACTTTGTTGCACTTGCTTAAGTTCAAGCAAAACGTTCCGCCAGTATCTAGGAAATTGGAGGTCTTGAAATATGTACAGAATCCAGAGAGAGATTTACGTTTCAGCTCCTATCTGCTGGAAAATTATGATCCATTCGTTGGAAATTTTACCGTATCACGGTGAGTGGGAAATGTTGGTGATGTTG
Source organism: Timema podura (assembly GCA_033556935.1). Lineage (NCBI taxonomy): Eukaryota > Metazoa > Arthropoda > Insecta > Phasmatodea > Timematidae > Timema > Timema podura. Next base: position 86,869,091 of record JAVRXN010000008.1, on the reverse strand, counting down.
CTTTTATTATTGATGAGAAACACATGCATGTTTTTTAAATTACATACAAACTTCGCACACCTTAACTCCATTATTTTTCCTTATTTCATCATAAAAATATAAATCAAAAGTACAACCAATCCCCTCATTCTACAATTTACTATAACTCATCCAAGCTATATGCATCTTAATAACTTTAAATGGGTTTGGTATGAGTAAGGTATAATTTAAATGGAATGTATCCACGCTGGCGTAGAGGTAGAATGAGAAACAATTTATGGAAAAATGTTAAGTACACCCATCCGAGATTTGAACTTGAGCCTTCCTGTCATCGTAAAACTAGACTAGACGAGCTTGAGATTTACTATGCGTGCTCACTGATTCTACTATTGCAATCTTAAGAACATTGATGGTGTTTTTTTACAAAGCATCTTATCTTTGTAGCGGATTCAGGTGGTAGGTATGGTGCTGAATTCTGATGCGGGAAACCAAGGTTTATTCCTCTGGAGGGACTTTTTACCCAAGCTGTGTTTTACCAGTCTCTCTTCCCAGGGGATATCTGTAGTATCTACTTGAAATTCCTCCCTCAGCTCTCTTTCCTTGAGGTCATATAACTGAAGTTGCTGGTTGCAGATGCGCTGGTACTGAATATAGCGAAATCTAATGTTAATATTTTACTTTTCTAGATTTTACTTATAATACACCTAATATGTCGGTGACGCTTACTTGCTTAATTAAGTACTGAACTCTGTGCAAGACAACTACTGTATCACCATGGTCCTACACAAATATAATGGCAAAACAAGCAATAATCTTAACAACTTTGCGTTGTTTGATCATAACGTAGGTCATAGTTTTCAGTGATATTGAATGTTGGCCCATAAGAAATGTGAGAAAAGAGGATTGTTTATGCAGTTTTTATATAAAAACTTTTTTTTGCCAAAATCAATTAAATATTTCTTAAGTAGAAACATAAAGTTTAATTTTCTTTACATGGTAATCCCACCATTTCTTATTTATAATGGAACAATATTTTATTGGCCTTGGCCCAAAAAATATTTTGCTATAAAAACTTCTAAAACACCAGCCTTAGCTCGCATTTCCTAAATCTCCGAGTACAGACGCATGCCCAGAAGATATAAGTACTAGCTATAGGAAGTAAAATCATATATGAGCAAATTGAATAGTGATTTTTCTGTCATTCAAGGGTTTAATGGAAGTGATTTTAATTAAAATGTTTGATAGATGTACAGTATTTATTGTTTAGTTTCAAAGATGCTCTTTTGTTTTAAAATATATATTAAACTTTAAATGTATAAATACTCTAAATATTTTATGAAAGAAGTTTTATTTTGGTTGATAGAATTGACTATTTCTAAAACAAGTATGAAAATAAAAATTGTTTTGATGAGCGTCGTATTTTTGTAGTAGCTACTCATCTAGTTATTTCAAGATCGTTGCCACCATGCAAGTTTCCTGGTGATGTCTACTAAAGATTTTATTTATTATTGTTTCTAATCCTCCCTTTTTTATAATTTATGTAGATTTTTTTCTAAACCCTACACCATTTATATATGTAAATATGTGAATTGCCCGGAAGCTTATGAGGATGCTGTGCACATTAATAGTTACTAATATGTTTATTATTATCATGAAATAGCGTTATTGTGGTTAATCCATAGTTAGGTTCAGGTGATAAAGTGACAGTCAATATTAGTGTTTCCCAAACAATGGGCCACGAACTGGTGTGGTCTGTGGTCTCGTTACTGTCGGTCTGACAAGAAATTATTACTTGAATTTATTCTTGGATTTTAGGAACGCATATGAATATTACAGCTAGTTTTTTTTTAAATCAATATAGTTTTTAGATAATTCACGAGTACTTTATTTCCTTCATGGATCAAACAAATCCATGTTTGTTGAATATACATGCCAAACTTAGACACCTCAATTACATGTTTGCAACATTCTTTGACTAATTTGTTGGTCAGTTTACTCATGAGTGAAATTAAACTCAGCCTAACACACAATCAATTTGTTAACAATTCTTTTTAATGTTACCGCATCTCTCTACAAGTTCAGGTTGTACGCATATTACTCATTTACACTGAGGTATTAGGGATGAGAAAGGTTTAATTTTGAGGAAATGTACCTCTCTTCGCGTGAAGGTAGAGTGGAAAACCATTTAGGGAACACCACCCTCGGTATATCCAACCAAGATTAGAATCCCAATATTCCCATCATCAGTAAGCTAGTCTGTTAACGAAAGGGATTAAAATAGTTACATACATTTTATACGGGTAACAATTACAAAAATTGATGCAAGAAAAGTTGGCAAAAATCTATAAAATGAGTTGTTGGTGACATTTATAAATAACTTACGTTACTCAGTTAATGTATGGACAGTATTATTACAGTGGTCCCGATCTCATAAAAAATCGTGACATCTCAAAAAAAAAGTTCTGATTGGTGGAGTTTTATAAAAAATCACAAAACCTTTGAACTGTCACTGGACTGGATTGCGATCTTGTGATTTTGGAAAGTTACAAAACTGATTTTTCACTTGGGGTACAACGACAAGTAAGGACTAAAATCTAAATTTAGCATGATATTTTATTGGTATTTTTTTCCCTTCCGCGTAGAACGGACTTCACAGAGGTAGTCAAGGCTAAGGAAATTTTTATCTAAAAAACAGAATTTGGTGCATCCAATAATTAAACAAATACTTTTAAATGGACATACAACATTGCTGATATTTAAACATTGAAATTTTTTTCTAAGTTTTGGAAACTATGTGTTTTTATTTTTTTCATTTTTATGTAGGCGGAGTCTAATTTTAGCCTTTTACTTTTTTCTGGCAATAGTTTGAATTTTTAACACATGCCAAGTTGATATTTTTTATATATGCTTATGTGCATACACACAAGAACACCAGTTGAACTCTAGTTATAACTCTGTAGCCTACATAACAAGAATAATAGCTACTCAGGAAAACAATAAAATGTATATATTCTATATTTATCTTAGTGAAGAGGTCATTCTAGTTTGATTCGCAAAATGAGATTGATAATATTTATTTATATTTTCTTTATTGTATTCGTTTATACTTTTTTTTAACATTTCTGTTTTTTGTTCTACCTCACAGATGAACACATCTGTGTCATTAACATTCATGATGGCAACCGGCGTCAAACTAGAGGGGAGAAGTGTAGAGATAATTGACCTGTCAGCAACTATTTAATCATCAATTTGGATAGACAGACTCTAGATGTGTGTTTACTCTGAATACCGGCAAAAATTAAGTTGCGCCAAGATTTGGGCATCCCATTACTTTTAATTTGCCCCCAAATAATTGTCAGTGTGCGTACTACTTTGAAAATAAATATGTTTCATCAGGACAACTAAATAGTTGCTAAAAAAAAAGCTGCCATTGAGTGCCAAGTCAAGAGAACAATTAATTATGTTGATAATACTGTTTTCTCGTTTATTATAATAAATGGTTTGACATAATCACACAAACTTTCTCAAAAGTGTGTATTATAGCTTCGAAGAAAATAAAATAATTAGTTTCAGTAATAATATATATATATATAATTAATTAATAAAGTTACTGAGTTGGATAGTTGTAATAAAGTGATGTTGCAAGACAATATTTGTATACCTGTTAAACAAACAGATATTCCATTTAGATGTTGGAGATGGTTTGGATCACATGAATGTAGAAATGTAAAAGGCTGGGTAGGGTCCACCAGAATGTATTGCTTCGATATGTTGCGAGTAAATCAGAACCTTATCATTAATACAGAAAAGGGGATTCTGAATCACAAAAAAATAGCAACCATATACATACAACATTGTACATATACATCATACGAAAATACATTTTTTATCTAAAGATTCTGAAATTTGCGATGGTAATTCGCTAAATTCTAGAGATTAACAAATAAACAATATCAAAAGACCACTAAGATGTCACCAAATGAATGGGCATTCCTAAATAATTTATAAAAGATTCCTTTTTACACTATATGCTTCCTAAGTTAAGCATATTTAAACATTAGGCCCTGTGGAATGGTGGCCATATTGGATTTGACCTCTCACTGTTCTCAGAGGTCAAATCTGACTTCCCTCCTCATCTAAATATAATCACTATGGTATATACTAACTATGGTAGAAATTATATAATTTTATCATAAAATGCACAATCGGTCTGGTCAGCAGCTCTACTAAAAACAGGCCCAGTTATTTGTGAGACCAGTCCAAAGCTTTTATAGAGGATAATATTAACATTGAGGAATATCTCAATGCCAATTTTATTCCTTGATAAAATTGGCCATGATGATCTATTTCAAAATGTGGGATCTTCTCCTTACCAATCTATTTGACTATACTATCCTTTACAAATATTAACTAAAAAAATATATTTGGACATCAAATTATTTTCGAAACATCATGAAGATTAATACTAATGTAGTGCGCACCGATGGGCACGAGGACAAAGGAGTCGGTGTCGTCTTGTTTGATGGTAGTTGGTAGATAAGTGCTTGAATCCCTCGCAGGTGTATTGAGATAATTCCCACTCTTCCTTCACGTAAATGTGAGTAGCACAAGTCATTTAATATTTAACCTTTCTCTACTCAACCAAATTTTTGTAGATATGAATATAGTCCGGTTGTATAGTCGTTACGTGGTACACGTGATCAAACATTTGACTACTAATGACATTTAATTTACCGTTATTTAAGGAACAAGAAAATGAGACGCTATCGAAAAAAACATTTTAACCAAAAGAATCATCTTGATATCTTAATTTTAAATAAGTTAAATAAAAACATTTATAGTTAAATTTTAATTGTTAATTGTTAACCTTTTATTTTATTTTGCTGTCAAGAATTGTTGGTGATAAATATTCTGGTAAATTAAATTTTGTGTATTAGTTATAATATAATCTCTGTTCATAGTGAAGAATCAGGACGTATCTACAAGTCTAGGTAAGGGAGAGAAATGTGGGTGGGAGAAAATTAATACTAGCTGTTTACTCCAAATAATATATATATAATATATATATACACACGGAATTAATGTTAATTTAAGCACATTGGGACTAGATCAATTTGTTACAATCAAGTGGCTGACCCAACTAAGCTAAATTTTAACCATTAAACTGAGAAACACATTATAGCAGAGCAAAAACTTATAAATTAAAAAAAAGGAGAATGTAGAATTTAAATAAATTACAATATATTTAATTTATATCGCTATAATTATTAATTTAAAAATAATTAAAGCTAAAAACAAACAAACCTTATTAAAAGTACTGTACATAATATGTAAAATGAAGATACAATCAATATAACGACATGAAAAGGTTATACATTAACAAGGGTTCTTGCTTTGAAAATACTATCAAGTGTACCCTGATGGGAGGCCAGTTTCATAGTCAGACTTAGAACTCCTCAAGTGCGGCGCTTTACTAAATACAGTACGACACCAATCTAGACCAGATATGAATGGGCCATTTTCAAGCGTGCGCGCCATCTACACACATTTTGTTGTTCAATCACGAGCTTCACTGCCCTAACTAAAGGACGGCTTGTGGGTACACATAAGCAGAAATATTTCAGACTGAAAACTTATCAAATATTGTCCCAATTAACCGGTGTTCCAATCAGCCGGTGTCCCATTTAGCCAGAATCATATATGTACAATCATGTTGTCTAGACTACATCACTCGTAGCCCAGGTGGTGTACCTTTGTCCAGGGGACGCCCGAATGTACTAATCGCACATCCTTCCGTGAAGTCTCTTTCTATGTCCTGATGAGATGAGGTGAGGTGATAGCGAGTATGAGGGTGTGGAACCCTTGGAAACAATTAAACTAAATTGAGCCTAACTAACCAGATTCTGGTGACCAATAGGATAGTTGCCCTTTAGGAAAAAGTACTCAGTGTACTAGCCGTAGGTCGAGCCCGGGACACCTAGGTTGGTAGCCAGGTGCGCTGACCACTATACCAAGGGGCCGATACCGTTGAACAATGGCTGGGAGTAACAAGGATGAGAGGTGCTAAGAGGCAGAGGGAAGGTGTACGTTATTTTTTAAATAACACACTAATTAAGACATATAAACTATTGAATACATTTCTTTCGAGAACCATATTTACCTCTTTTAATCAACGGTAGATTTTATTAAAAGGTAGCTCAGAAAAATATATTAAAGATGTAAAAAAACAAAATTGATTTTTTTTTAATAACCAACTCTTTTATTAAGAATATTAAAAGAATAGTTATAAAAAAATCTTTCTTTCTTGTAATTATTTTGAGTTATATTTAATTAATGTCTTTGTAGCTTTTAATTTTCCTTAATTACTTGCGGCTAGAATCATAATGAAACATTTTAATAACAAAAATGCCACTCTTTTAAAATTTATGTAACATTGGAGGCTATAATATAGAAAGGGAAAATGGACCAACTGTTGTGATTTAAAAAAATAAAGGGATTCTAAGCTTGGAATCTGTTAGATGTTTGAAAAATGTTTTTATGTTTTCGCACTTTAGATATAGAGAAAGCTTGAGTTCTTTAATTTCTTTGAACATAGAACTATTTCAATATATATATAATATATATATATATATATATATATAGTAAATATATGTGTATATATATATATACTATTTACTTTCTCATATCAAGAGAAATTATTGTATTGTAATTGTGAAAATTTTCACCCTCTAGATTATAATGAGTATTTAAATTGTATGTGTCCAAACCCAAAGCATGGAATTTTACAATTATGTTTGTCAGCATGTCTGTTTTTCTCTCTGTTTATTTAGCCCCTCGGCTGTCTATCAGTATGCCTGCTCATAGCCACATTTCTGTTACAGTTTGATGGACTTTGTTCAATATTAATATTAACTCTGTTACCGTTTCTGTTAAAGTTAAGTCTGGAACCCACTTTGGTGCATACATGTTCTAAGGGGCTTCTATTGCAATAGACCAAGATGCCAATGATGGAGAGATCGTGTCTCGATCCCAATCGGCTGTAATGAGGATGGTTTTTACTTAAATGGCTTCCCACTCTCTCTCCACGTGAATGTGGATGTACTTACCCTAAATTCAACCCTCATACCTGACCAATTAGTGCGTCTAACCCAAATGGATATTAAGTAATACGCGGTGCTGAATAAATAAAATAAAAAAAGGTTTGGTTCAAGATTCTAGCTACACTTGTTTTGGGAGGAAAATTCTTTTACTACCAATTTATTTTTAATTCAAATAATTTTAAAAATTGCTTTAGCAATCTGGTTCATAATGTTTATTAAATTTTAAATAGTTATTTATATTTGTTTTTCCTATTAAAAATAATTTAATGGTAGTTTACCGATGGTTGATTTTTTTTAATTGAATTTTTTTAAATATATTTTTTTTAAATAGCTTTAACGATTGTGTTCAAAATGGGTATTTGAAGACTATTTAACTTAAAAATAAAAAAGGTTTGTTGATTATGTAAAATAAATTAATATAAGGGTAGTTTAATATTGATGAGTTTAAGAAAAATTAGAATAATTTGAAAATGATATTTAAGCTTGGGCTCAGAATGGGTATCTGGGAATAATTTTTCATCGTAAATAATAATATGTTATAGTTATTTTTACAATCATATTATAATATTTAAGGATATTTTTAAAAAAAGATTTATTTTTGAAATTTTTGTCCAGATGTAACAAGTTACAATTATAATGATTGAGACAACACTCACCAAACCTGGGGCCAGCTCCCGGATGACCAGCGCATGGCACGAACACATACTTCGACCTCCACTCTCCAACATAAGACCCGACTGACTGAGCGGCGCGCCTGAGTGAACTGGCTACGAGAGTCAAACCCGTGTCCAGCCAGCCACTAAGAAAAGAGTTCCGTTTCCGGCCTCGCATCGCGTCTGGATTGTTCTACTATCTACTCGGATCTTCTGGCTCCTTCCATTGTTGTTTCTCCCACCTTCCTTTCCTTCCTCCCTTCCCCTTCTCTGAGAATTGATAATGATATATATATGGGGATGCCGGTGATCTAAAATCACTTATTACACCATTGGCTTCGTTGAAATGAGGTGAGAACGGTGACGTAGAACTTGGGGATTATTACTAATTATAACCAACATTTCTGGTTTGGCGTCATGGGGGGCACACTAATCAAAATTACTATTTTGACACTTAAACTCTTGATGATTGTTTATTAATGCTATGTTATGCCATGCGCTTACCGCGGCAGTTATAGATGTCGTCGCCCTTCGATCTCCGCTTAGGTTTTGGGATACTAGCCCAACTTGATTGTCTAATAACTTTGTAAACTCATTTTTATGTTCGAGCTCGCAGATTTGGCCTGCGAGTCTCGGATTGCTGCCCGTCTTGTAAACATTGATAAATTTAATTTCATTTAAGGGGCAGCCTAGTACATCGGGTTAGGATACTAGGTTTTGGTATGTTGTAGTGAGACTTGGTCCACTCTTACATATTTAGGGTCGTTACATTTGAGTAACGTAATGTTAGTTAAGCGCACTTCAGATGTTTATCTTTACGCGCTGGTTGCTAGTACGTCACGGGGGAGTTGCAGTTAGATATTATTCTAGAACATATACTCGTAGGTTAAGGAGCCGAGGGTCAAGAACCATAATGTTCTCTGTTAGAGATCCCGAACTTAATATAGTATTTTGTTGTTCTCAACACACTTTGTGTTATCTAGTGTAGCCATTCCATGGGGGACTCAAGCGTTATTTATTTATTATGCCTAACATGTTTGAGGATTGTTGAAGAGATGCGCTCCAAGCACTGTTTGTTTATTCTCTGATTTTTGTACTATTATTGTTTATTTCTTTATAAAATATATCATGTTCAACCGGGTGATATTCTGGCCTGATTTTCAGCCTTCCTCGCCCTATAGATATTAAGGGGGGGTAGCACAAGCTTTAATACACTAAATTAAAATGTTTGTACGACTAGGTCGTTACATTTAATTTTACTTCCTCATATCATAGTAAAGTAGTTTAATCGAGAAGACTATCGATCTTAAGATTATGATGAAGATACGTTTTAAATATGCCCGAACGCAATATTTTGGATTTTACCATTCTGTCTACCCCCCCATGTTTGTATGTTGGTCTCTTTATCCCAAGTCAGAGATCTGAAACGGTTTTAAGGATCCTGTTTTTTAAAAAAAATTTGAAATTAGCCTTCAAATTAAGGGTAGTTTACTGATAAGGGAATTTTTTTAATTACAATTTTCTCGAAATTGGTTCTAATTTTTTTTTTTAAAATAAATATAAAATATGATTTTGACCTTCCAAATAACAATGTATTCTTGGTTGTAAGTATAAATTATTTAAAGGGTAGTGATTAGTAGATTTAGAAAAATAAATTTATTTTGAAAATGGCTTTAGCAATTTATTTAAAATGTTTATATGGGGAGTGATTGAAATCCCAAACTAAACTGTATGTATTTCTTTCTAAAATAGATTAATTTTAGGGTAGTGTACTCACGATAAATTATATAAAACTATTTTTTTATTGGCCTTGACGATTTAGGTTTAAATAGGTATTTGGGAAAAAAATTTCATGATAAATAAGAGAATACTTTTATATTTATAAATTCAAAATAGTTTTAGGGTGGTTTACATTTGAATTATTTTTGAAAATCTGACGTATACAAAAAAAAAAAGTAAACAATTTTTAGTGTAGGTTCCATATAAAACGGGTTCGTTGTGAATAATAAGATGATGTGTTTTTTAATGATGAAAACTTAATTAAGGATTTTTACTAGGAACTTATTTTTACAAGCTATAATACACGATGTTAGAAGTTTGTGTGATCGTGTCGTACCATTTATTTTGAGTTGTGTTTTATTATTATTATTATTATTATTATTATTATTATTATTATTATTAATATTATTATTATTATTATTATTATGTAAATTGATAATGATTTTTCATTTGACTATTTTTAAATTATTTCACGGTTGAATGGAAGAGACCTTACCGGTAATTTTACTGTTATATGTCAATATTTTCTTTTGGACACAATAAATTAGAACAATTATTCATTAGTTACAAATAGTTTGATTCTCTACTTATATTAAAATCAACAATTCTTTAATATTTGTCATAGGCATTGTGAAATATTAGCAAGACTTTTCATTTAAATGTTTCTCACCATATTCTATTATATTCACCAAAATTATTTAAGAAATGCTAATATTATTTTACGTTGAAAATTAAACTAGAGTATCTACTAAAATATTTTTTCTGGCCGAATCATTTATCTCTAGTAACTGCATATATACTGGCCTAGATCTTGTTGCTTTTTATTTCATCTCAAGGAATCAGTTGATTAGATAATAGAATTACTTTCACTACACGCAACCCAAAGAATAATTAAACTGCACTTTTTTTTAATGTATCATCATGCGAACTATTAAAATACTACATAACATAAGGCGTATCAACTTTTCTTGGCGGTAGAATAGATCCAAGTAAATGCACCCACGTCAGTATGCTGATATAATGGGTCAAATATCACATATAAAAACCATATTCTACTGCACCAAAATGGGATGTTGGCCTAACATTTGTGTGAAGTCACGTTTTTAAAAAGTTCTAGCATGCACAAATAATATATTCAAAACGAAATATGTTAAATATTATATCATTGGTTTATATACACAGTCCTACTTTTAAATAATATAATTATTTCGTAATCACTACTGGAACTCACTTAAATCTAGTTCATTAACTATACGTGCAGCGGGTTACAGTCTTATTATTAGGTTGTTTGAATATACACCAATAAACTGTTTTATTTATTGTGTGCCCAATTTTTATTGCCTCTTTAAGTGTGGTAAGTGCACGTACTCTAGTCAATTTCCCCCACCCAGGGTGGACTAAGGAAGCAATCTGTATAGGCCTAGACGTCGCAGAACACTTCATTCTGCTATTCTGACTGACACATAAGAATGAGAATATTTATTAGGGAAAAAGAGAAGAAAAATAGCTAAAATTTTGTAGAGAATGGTTAGAAAGTATAAGTCAAGGTGGCCGTATAGCTGTTCGCATGGTCTAAGACGTCAAGCTCATAATGAACTGTGTTGCCATTGATGGATATGTTGAGGTTCGAATCTCGTCCGGGTGCAGTGGGATTGGTTTCCCAAGAGTTATCTATTACTTTATTTTTTTCATGAGATTTGATGTTAAAACGGATGCATGTACTTAAAGCAACCCTATCAACCCTGACGCCTTATAAAATATATCGCTAACGTACAATTGAAAATAAATGTTCTAAAACAGTTGTCTAGATTTTCTCTTAAACAAATACACATTACACAGTTTTATTCACTATGAAAAACAATCCCAGGTATCCATTTTAAACCAAATAATTTGATCCATTAAGAAAAAATAATTTTCAAAATCATTTAGCAATAAACTACATTTAAATTTTAGAGAAAGATAAATAACGTGATCCATCCTTGAGGTGAGACCATCTAAATATCAAGCTTGAACAAAATCCACTAAACCATATAGTCTGTAGCTTCAGGTGGACTATTGCCAGACAGAAGGATAATATACAGAAACATAAACATATACTTTTGAATTTGGAGGCAAATAAAAGTTCAGATATATCGAAATAACAACGTTAAAATGTTCACGATTACAATACTCTCACTATATATATTACAATGCAAGACTAGCACCTTAAACCATTCAGTTATACACTAACTTTGGTTGAAGGAAGAGTTTAGAAAATTTAAACATATTTCTTTGCGGCCAACAATGATAACGTTCTATTTTATAGCTAGTGATAATATCTAACAAAAATAACATACTACAAATAGAATGTGTTAATATATAAACACATTAGAATTGTTGTAGTAACTTTATTAACTACGACAAACAGTTCTTCCTACCATAATCCGGGTATATCCGGTCAGGTCTCTGCGTGTATCGGCGAGGGAACGCCGCTTCAAGCGATTGATTAAGGATTGAAGTGGACGCCAGAACTAAAGTTTCATTAGGACGTCGTCGTCTTTGGTGAAGAGGTTGATTTATTAACCCCAAATAACACACTTCACTTTGAGAGGCGGGCTACTTTCTAGCCTTTTGGCCAAGTGCACAAGGACTCCCCCTTCTTGAAAGTAAATATCCTCACACTGCTGTATTTCCTATGAGAAGAGAGACTCTGATGCTTAAAACCACTAAATCAATCCTTAAATATATTTCATCGCTCTGTTATAATCCTTTGGAAGGTCGATTTTTTTTAAGGGGGCTGGATCTATGTTTCTAACCATTCTTTTTTATTTCAGAACTGCGTTATTTCATGTAAAACGTCCTTGAAAGTTAGATATTATTTACTACCATTGTATTAATATTTTAAAAATTGTAAGAAACAATGTATGGTTTTTAATTATATCGGTACATTCTTCCATTTTTGCGTAAACAATATTTTAATATAACTAACTCCTAATTAAATAACGTGGGAATTATACTGTACGCCTGTAATGCCCTTTTGCCATAGACCCTTTAAGGCATTAGACTTCATGTTCCGGAACTCACGATACTGGACAAGCAGTTTAAGGCGTTTGGCTGGCATTTATCTTGACTGCCAGCTAAATGCACTGAAAACTATTTTGTACAGTTTATTTTCAATTAATTTGGTCACCCTCTTCCGTTACACTATTGAGGGTGCATTCCCTTTTCATACCTCAACTCTTAGATATAATCGTGAATGACTAATGTGTTAAAACTTACAAAATATTCTTTTTATAAATCGATAAAATAATAGTGTTTCGTAATAACTGAATCTTAGTTGCCGTGGCAGAACTATTGGGTGACATAGGTGGAAGAGTGCCACAGGCTCACCTACAAAATGTGGACCAAAAAATAGGCCTGCCCGTCAAAAATAATTAATTTGATATGATATGAAATTGTTGTCTGTTAGGCCTGTTTTCGTTTCGTAAAGCTATCACTATTCGATCAAAATTTACTTAATAGTCACTTTATAGTGCGTAATTTCATGCTTGACAAAGAAGATATGTACAGTACATGTTTTTCTGTAAAATCAATATTTAACAGATAATATAAACAAATAACAAATAAAAAACTTTTTTTTGCCAATATATTATTTACTTCACAATTTTGCATGCAGAACTTATACAAGACTTTAATAATAACATTCAATGTATCTTTATTGTAATCTACAAAAAATACAAATAGTATTTTTGACGGAAGGGGTTTTCTTTTTTGTGGAGCCCACGGGGGGAGGGGGGGGGCATTTTGAAAGTGTATAGCTAATCCTTTGCTTATTTGCCTAGTAAAAGAGGCGTGTGAATACTGGAAAAATCGAGCAAGATTTTAGATTTATTAGTTGTTAGAACTTGACTTGAAATTTATTTCCTGGACTCAAAAAATTTATAGAACTTCTTTTTTATCTCAAATTTTTTAGTATAATGTATTTGATTCAATTTAAAGTATTATTTTATAGCAAACATGCAAAACTTTTTTCTTTTGTAAGATTAAAAAAATAAACTTTTCCTGATGTATTAAATTTAGTTGAAATTCCGAGTTCGTAATATCATAAATATTTCCCCAAAAATGAGCATTCTTAAAATGTATTTGCATTTAACCTTTTATACATGGATCTACTAAAGTAATGTAGCATGAAATATTTGTGGTACAGATATTGCTCTATATAACTCGAACCTAAATTAAACTCTTATGTTTTCATTCGAGCTCGACTCGAAGTGAAGAATGCTTACTGGAACACCTCTTCTTTACTACGAATTACTTTACCAACCAGCATGGCAGTCCTATTCTCTAGTAGTTTAAATAAAATAGGTATAACATACTCTTCTATCCTGAGTCCTGATAGAAGGACGTTGCCTTCTTGTAAGGTCTTGGGAATTCAATATAGGATTTCCATAGTTAATATATTAAATCTAAGTTCTATTTGGTGATCTTTAAATATCTAGTATTCAAACCAAAACCATAAATTATTAAGTAACTATAAAAATAGCCATACAGTGCCAAATAAATTTTTTTATATCTTGGAGTTTTTTTAAATTGGTTAGTTTATAACTAGTACAGCTCAGACTATATGATTTATTCATGAAAAATAACTGTTGAAATCTTCCTGCCGGGATGTAGATTAAAAAAGTCCTTGGAAGCATATGTCCCTCTCTGTCCAGACTCAACTTGTAGAGCAAGTATATATACCCGTCAGAGGAAGATGGGAGGTGTTATAAGCACATATAAGAAAGGTTTTGCAGGGTGAGTTGCTAATTTTCTTATCTCGCTTTCCATTATGTGCATTGAAGGCTAATTGTGATAGTGATTAGAGTGCTTAGTGGCCGATTCACACAGAACGCTAAGCTAAGCTAAGCTAAGCTAGGCAATGTCTTGTGGTTCCTCTTTTCCCTCCTGAATTTACTGTGGTTTCTAGGTCTGCTCCGGTGAAGTTAAGTTATGGCATTCTACTAATGTCTTGTTTGAGCTCACATGATATTACTGCTAAGAGCAGCTGTTTTGGAAGACGAAGAAAATGTAAGATGTGGAGCTTTGAATTAATGGTTCCATTTAAATATAAATACACTTATTGAATATAAAACCTAAATAGAATATTACTTAAATACACGTGAAACAAACTTAAAACAAAATTTCAACATTTCTTTGGTTATTTTCAACAATCCAGTACTGCCACTGTTCAACCTATGGCCCAAGCTGCGTTATGCGCATGCGCAGCTTAATATGGTTCAAGATGGGATATGGAAAAATTGCCCGGCCGGCAATTAGAGAAAAAAAACACAACGTGGTGTAGCAAGGCATAGCTTAGCTTAGCTTAAGTTTTCTGTTTTCACCAACACATTTAAATATATGGTTCACTATTTTTCTAATCAGTTAGCAAAGCAAATCTTAGCTTATATTAGCTTAGATTAATCTTGCCTCGTAATATACACTGGATATCATCGCTGAGGTAAATAAATGGCTACTATTGGGAAACAACGTTGTAATTCTCTCGTTTTGGTGTGGTCAAACTCCCCTCAAATATAAGTCAAGTTTTGCAACGCTGCTTAGTCGAGGTTGCCAGTAGCTTCTTGTAGCCCCAACACACTACCCTCAGACGTAATTGAGAGCGAGGAGATTTGGCAACATAAGATCTGCAGTTTATTCAGAGGTGATATTTGGTGTAGCTTCAAAATTCCCAAGTAGTCAACGTCGTTAAAAGGCTAAATTTTAGACGAGCGGTTGGAACGTCAGGCCTTAGGTGCAAATGTGGCAAATGTTTTTAGGGTGATGGGGTAGAGGGGCGGTTGGTAGAGTTCGTGGGTTTTCTTGATTCTGAGAAGTTGCATCGGGCATTTTTTTTTTATCTCATAGTTCTCTATCTCACACTCAGTCGATTGCTGGTGTAGTTCCTTGAAATATAACCTTTTATTATCTTATATTAGAATACAGCTATGGCGCTCATATTGAGCATAGAACCACTATATTTATAAAACTATACATATGCCAAGAAATCGCCATTATAATTAATAGAACATTTTTTTAAAGTTTCAACGAATAACTCAACATTAATATCGCTATATTGTTCAACAACACCATTAATTGCTTAGCTGATTGTCACTAAGATTCTCCTTTTCTATTTCTCTACCTTCCCAACCAACAAGTGGTCATAAAGGGAAGGATGAAAATATATTGGTGCCCCCTTCCAGCTCAGTCATACAATTGTACTAGTGATCTCTAGCGGGAAAATATGGCATTAGTTTTTTAGTTGACCGTATGGACTTATTGCCAATTGCTGGCGTGTTCAATGCATATACGTGCAACGATGGAACGAGATAGTGTATTTATTACGCCTTGTGAGCAGAATAAGCCGAGGGAAAACCACCATAAAATAAACCTTGAAAATAAAAATAAACATGAACTTTTTATCTTGGATTTTCTTTTTCTTATTCAGTAAACCACGTGTCTTTTTCCGAGAGCAATCTTCTCTTGTGTGTTTCTACGAACAGTCTTTAGAAGTAGCCGTCTCCCGCCGACAATGCTCTCCACAGTTTCCACGAAAAATGAAGAGAGGCAGGAAGGGTAGGGAGAAAAATGGCGGTGTTTTTGTGTGTTTTCTTTGGTATTCTTTTTGTCTTTCTCTTTGCAACTGTCTTTAATGTATGTCTTTGCTGTTTTATATAGCACCAATATGGCCACATCCTTTTGTTACAGCTGACGTCGCAGTATGGGATGAAATAGTACACTCAGGGTGAGTAGTTTCGGAAATTGGTACTTTTTCTTTGGTAGAGCGCACTCGCGGTAAGATGGTGCGTTTGGAACTTAAAGAAATGGATGTTTGTTGTCAACATTGACATTGTATAGCTTTACTTGTATTATATTACCAATAGAAACATTATTAACTTATCGGCAGAGGGAATGTGAAATCTTACAGTGGTGAGGGATATATCTTGACTTTTTATTTTTTGCCCCACGTTTCTTTCCACGTATGGGCTATTTACCTTTAATTAAATTAAAAGAGTAGACATGAATAATCTCATATTTAGAGGAACTGTATACTCACTTGCGTGAGAAGAGCTTAGCAAAGAAATCTAGAAAAAAAAACACTGTATGCATCTATCCCTTATTCGATACCAGACTTCCTCGTCACTATAAAGCTTTAGTTCGCATCCCCAACAATTTGGGTCTTTGATGTTTGAATATATTTTAAATTATTATTGTAGCTTGTTGCCATCGTCAGTTACCCAAACTCGCAATCAAATTATACCTTCTACCGTGTTGCAATAACAAAATACTATCCATATGGTTGCATTAACACTTTACTACCATAATGTTGAGATAAAACTATACCTATCATATTATGCAATCACACTACACCTACCATATTGTTGATATCACAATATACATACCAGATTGTTATAATAACACTTTACTAGCATAATATTGTGATCACACTATACCTATAATATTATTGCAATTACATTATACCTACCGTATTTTTGTAATAAAACTATACCAACTATAGTGTTGCAATCACAATATGCCTACCATCGTTTTACAATCACACTATACCTACCATATTACACCAATCCCATTATACACATCATATTGGTACAATTACACTATACCAGAGGTCAACAACCCCGCGCCCGTCGACCATTTTGCATGTGCCCACGAGGCGGAAATTGAGTTTCTTTGAAAATAAGAAATAAGGCAAAATTGTATTGATACATTTTATAAACATGTCAAGAATAGAAAGAAACGGCTGGTTTGATAGCAAATTGTATGGTGGATACATAGAAAAGTTGGTTGATGTATTCAATCAAAGATTTACACAATTTAGTAAAATCAAGTCAATCTTTTTTTTTAATCCATTTAATATCGTGGATATAAGTATCATTGCAATATATATTTTAAAAATGTACATGAAACGAATGTTGAATAATTAGAATAAAAAATTTTGGAACCTACAGGACGTTTGTTCTTTTTTTACCGCGTTTTACTACCTGTTTAGGTTATGAGACATAGGACCTACTACACCCACTAGTAGCGCAGTTGTCAAACATGGTAACCTTTATTCCAGAAAAGGATCTAGAATGAACGATGTATGTACGTGTTCACTGAGCGCAAATAATATAAAATAATATAAAATATATGGTATGAAATAATCGGACTAACTTCTCATATTGTGTATCAGAGCCTGAAAAAAAAAGTAAAATATCCTTAAGTAAGTTTTCTTCGTGAAAACCAATACAACATCTTTTTATTTACAGTAAACACTTTTTATAATATATACCTACTTTCAAAACAAATATTTCAAATATTTTTAACCAACTTCAAACTAACAAAAATAAACTACACTAAAACTACACTAAAAACTACACTAAAAACTACACTACGCTACACTAAAATTATTCTTAATTTTTAAATTTTAATCATGAAAAACCATTCCCAGATAACTATTAAAATCTCAATAGTCAATGTTTACTTCAAAAATCTCAAATTTTCTTTAATTTATCGTAAGTAAACTAACTTTATATTGTTTTATATTAGAAATAATTATAAAGAGTTTTATTTGTGATTTCAAACATTCCTCACATATATATTTTAAAGAAATTGCTAGAGCTATTTTAAAAATAATTTTATTTTTCTAAAACAACTAATCAATAAACTACCATTTAAATAATTTTTACTTATGACCAAGCATACAATATTATTTGAGAGGTCAAACACACAATTTATATCCGTTTTAAACAAAATCATTAGAGTCATTTTCAAAAAATGTGTAATTTAAAAAAATCCCTCATCAGTCAACTACCCTTAATTTGAGGGCTAGGTTCAAAATCAAAAATCTCTAGAGATATTGCCTTATACCATCTAAATATCAAGCTTGAACAAAATGCACCAAACTGTTTCAGACCTGTGATTAGAGATAGACAGACAGACAGACAGATATACATGGGGACAGACAGAATGGTAAAATCCACATTAAGGGCATTACTACCACTCGCAACTCTAGAGCTTCGCATGGATACATGACTTCAGCTTTATTACGGTAGTGTACGTCAAGCAGCCTTGTTTTGTCGGCACAGAGGTACAGACGTAAGCTGATACTCCGTGGGTCAACTGTTTGAACTTAGGGTTTGATAATTTCGTTGGCTGGTCAGTGATGAAGCATCCGAGTAGCAAGGGCTAGGATGTGTTGATAAACTTGCAAAAAGAGCAATACATTCAGTAGAGTTCTCTTCGATTACATTTCTGACAGGATATCCGTCAATTACGTCCGTAGTTGGTCCATCATTATGAAAAATTCAAATTTTTATGATTGCAATCGTTTGTTCTGGATTGTTCCGAAAAAAATTTTGTTTGTTCCATTTTGATAAATCCACAAATGGTGTGTTTATATTGGGATTTGGGGGGGCAACTTCACGATAGACTCCCCCCCCCCCAAACACTTTGTAAAATTGACATTTACATGGTTGCGATAGAGTGTTTGTTCCGCAAAAGGTTTCATTTGCTGTATATTTGTTCTTGCACAAATGGTACGTGAATTTGAAACTTTGTTTACTCATGAGGGGCCAACTTCATGGAAACCCCCCCCCCCCTCAAAAAAACCTTTTAAAAATTCATGGTGTTTTGATTGCACTCGTTTGTTCCAGATTGTTAGACACAAATTTTTGTCTGTTCCGTTTTAAAAAGCCCACAAATAGTATGTTTACATTGGGGGGGAGAGGGGCCAACTTCATGGTAGCCCATTCCAGTTTGAATAATATCCAGGAACTTATGTTAAATTAGTATATTTTTAAATGATATCGATATTTTATAATGCATAGATACTCAAACCTATTCTTTTTAATCAAACAGTTGTAGGGATGATAAGATAATGTTGAAAATTAACTATTTATCCTAATTGTTTGTCATGTTTGTAAAATCCACATAACCGATTGGACGCTGAAATTAAACGGTGAAAAGTTGCATGGGGATGGGAATTCTTTTAAAGTAAATTTTTGTAAATCAATATTATATTTATGAGAATGCAAGAGTTTAGCTGTTAAAAGACTTCATTGCATAGCTATTTTTAGTTTCCATTTGTAAAGAACGTTTTTGATTTAGTCATGTGCATTCATTTCGATTTTTTGTTTAAATTCTTAGTTTGTTTTTTTGGCAAATTTGTAGCAATTTTTTTAGAATTTTTCAGGCTATTCTATAGATATTTTTAATCACTTTTTTGAAAATTTATTCTGGGTCCGCTTAATAAATTTTGATTTGAAAAAAATATTTTTATCGTCAAGGAATTTCTTAGTCTTCTTCGTGTCAGAGTTGGACTAGTTGACATTTTCTTCCAATCATGTCTCTTTGCGGTCAAAGATACTATTTACTACATCTTAACAGTAATAGTAACAAACAAAAGAAAGGTGCGATGTCAATACTTTAGGGTAACCTAGTTATGAGCTCTCTTGAGGGGGGTAGGGGAAAAGGGAGGTAAGATCTCGTGTATCTTTCGGTAATTTCACAACTGCACGAGTAGACGAAACCAATCTTTTGGAGCTTAGGAGGAAGTGAGGTCCATAAAAATACTTTTTTTACTATGAGTTTTATGGCATGCAATAAGTTGTAGACCAAGATCTCCCTAGTTTTTGTATTTCTGACTTGCTTCGCCTTTTTATTGCTTTTTTGTGCATAATGAGTGAATCAAAGGCAATATTTTTCATACTTTGACACAGAGTGTGGGACAATTCTTTACTTGGGCTCTGTGTGACCATACAGATCACACACACAAAAGGCCATCATTATTAGTGACACTAGTTTGTTTAGCATTTGTAAGAGATATAAGAACTAACTAACTAAAAATCTAAAATATAATGCACAATAATCTGGAACAAACTAATAAAGTTATAAAACCAAAAATACAAATTTTGTTATATTTTATCTAGTTGAGGTAAGGAAATGGAGCTTAGCATAGTGATAAAAATATATTAATTTTAAAACTATCAACATGAAATAAAAACTTTTTTTTTAAATAAATTCAGAACAAAATAAAGATAAACATGTTAAGGAACTCAAACAAACTAACAACAAACTTTAAATAAAAAATGTTCAAGTTTTGAAAGAATGTGAGAGAGCTACTACTAGAAAAATTTATCGAGGCTTTACAAAAGGAATAAATGGAAATCTTCGCAAAAAGAAATCTAAAATGAACCATGAACGAATTATTGATTGCAAAGATAAAATATCGATTTTTAAAAGTTGTGTGTGTTCATGTGGCGAATATGGTTGCCATAAAGGTGTCAATCCACGCTCCTAGTATAAATAAATCTTGTGTTTTCCTGCCAAAACGAAATGTGCGTTTATTTTAAGGAACCATCCGTAACAAACTAAGAATAAACGATTGCAATCATAAAAATATGGATTTTTAAAAGATGGGGGAGGGGGTCAACTTCATGGACGTGCAATGTAAACATACAATTTATGGGCGTATAAAAACATATCAAACTATTTTTTCCGGAACAATCCGGAACAAACGAAGAACAACTTATTGCAATCATAACTTTTTTTTTAATGTTATTAGGGGAAAAGGACGGTGAAGCAGCTTCATGGAGGTCCAAAATAAACATATCATTTGTGAGCGTATCAAAACGGAAAAACTGATTTTTTGCGGAACAATTCGGAACTAGCGAAGAAAAAACTATTGTAATCATAAAAAAAAGTTTTTAAAAGGGTAGAAGGGCGAATTCATGGATGTCAAATGTTAAAGTATGATAATTAATTTTGGGTACGTATCAAGACTTTTTTTTTTCAAACAATCTGAAACAAACGATCGCAACCATAATAATTTCAATTTTCAAAAGTGGGAGGGAGATATTGTAAGTTGGCACTACCAATGTAAACATATCATTTGTGAGATTATCAAAACGGAACAAACTAAATGTTTGTGGGACAACCCGAAACAAACGAATGCAATCGTAAATACATGGATTTTTCAAAGTGGAGGGGCTACCGTGAAGTTGGCCCCTCACGAGTAAATAAAATGTCACAAGTTCATGTCCCATTTGTTCAAGAACAAATGCGGAACAAACGAGCCTTTTTGCGATACAATCCGGAACAAACGATTGCAACCATAAAAATGTAAATTTTCCAAAATGGGGGGGCTGCCGTGAAGTTGGTCCCACCAATGTAAACATATCATTTGTGGGCCTATCAAAACAGAACAAACGAAAATTTTGCGGAACAATCCGGAACAAGCGAAGAACAAACGATTGCAATAAAAAAAAACTTGAATTTTTTAATTGGGGGAGGGGCTGGGGCAAACCACGGACATTTTTTTTTCACAGTTGGACCTACCCATGGTACAAATGGTGGGATTATTTACATTTGGTTAAGAAAATATTAAATATCTATCCATTACTGTTATATTATTTTTGACGGAGGTATAGTTCTCATCAATAATATAGGTATGTCATCATCACTTTCCTATACAACTCAAAATTCTTCATTTTATATTGAATTAATCTCACAACTATCACCTTCCTCAGAACTTTGGAATTCTGAATAGGTACATTCAACATCAGAATACTTATAGCTAATAATGTTATCAATTGGGGAGGGAGGGAGTTCTTCCATACCGGACATGTGCTCCGTATCACATATGTCTTCTCTGTAATAGAAAAAAATATTAGGGCCTAAATTATCATCTCAAAATGTATATTATTTATTCTAATCAAGAACAGGCATCTAATGATTTTGCAATAGAGATAAAGCGTGTTATAAAGATAAATATGTTTTATACACCTATATAAGTTGTAATTATATATATATATATATGAGAGAGAGAGAGAGAAAATTGAACCAGACTGATGATTACGTTGTTCATTTGTGCAAGTCATTTGACATATAATAATATATTTTTTCAAAGTGTGCATATATTATATAAAGCTAAACTTCGATAAGGACTTTAATCAGTTGGTGAATCAGGCCAAAAATATTTATTCAAAAAATTACTAGGAACTTGCAGCAATAAACTCGAGTTTAAAAAAATAAAAGTTAGGTTTATTAATAATTTACCTATACAAATAATAAAAATATATAATTTTTACATATTTTTAGGTGGCTTGCCACATGAGTTCTCTTTCTATAGTTTCCTCACTCATCCACTCTCCACGTAAATAGGGTGCATTTACTATAAAAATTTGTTTCCTTCTCCTTGCACCCTAGAATAACTCAAACCTCTAAACCTAATCACTAAATAATTCAAGTACCTAAAAACATAGGAGAGCGATTATATATAAGTTTATAAGCTACATCTTGTTTGAATAGTAATGCTTTAGTTATTTTGATTAAATTAATTCAAATAAAAATCGTGCTTTCTCTTTCACACACATATTTTTTTATGACTCATATGTAATAAACGACATTCCTTTGTGAATAAAATAATTATTTCATTACATTAATTATTTTCAAAAAAATAATAAAAAAATTGGTAGAAAGATTGTCGTTACAATAGTAAATAGCGATTTTTCATTTGAAGTAAATTCAGAGTACTTACACACTTGCAAATCCAAACATCAATTACTACTATAATATCATACTTGGGCCTAAAATTACTCTCTAAGTGAGTTCGAAATATATAAATATTGAACACTATACCTTCCTATATTGTTTAGGTACCCAACAGGATATCTCACTGATTGTAACATCATTATAGACTACTTCTAACTTGACCTGATTATACCCTTATAGGTGGGATTAACAGAGAAATTATAAATATTTAAATATAATAGTTTCCAAAATGTAAGCTATATAAAAGGCTGGAAAAATTGCCAGATTAAACGTAGATTCTTGCATTCATACAATTTTTAAGGCGATAAAAAAAATCTATTTCTTATCAAGCATATTTTCAAGAGGCCTCTCAATTAATAATTTTACAGCTGTTGGAGAGAACGTAAGAAAATGTAGGCTATACATGTGATATAATGATAGTACCATAGCCCGACACGTTAGCTCACTTGCTAGCAGGATGGTCTACAGTGCAAAAGGTTTCGGGCTCGATTTCTGGTAGGGGTGTAATATTTATTATTTGATCAATTCTCGGCCTTCTTCTGGATGTTGTATATGTCTTGGAGTTCAATAATTCTTTTTAACCGTGTAAACTTGCAGTATTCCTAAAATTATTAAATATTTGAACAATATAATCAATTTAATTGTAACCACTTGACATTTTGGGTTTGCTACTTAAAGTAAAATGCATATATATATATATATATATATATTAATGCTTTCATAATCACCATCTATGCACACATTATATTTACCTATAGCCTATGGCTAACTAATTTGAGGCAAATCGTCCAGATGATTTAAAATGTAGATAATCACAAAATTTTAATATTAATTAAAATGTAATTGATCAATAAAATTTATCATGCAGATAATCCCATATGAACCAATATCTAAGTCTGACAGTATAAATATTCTTACCTCTAATTAAAAATATAAATATATATTAAAACATAGATAATTTAATTGATATTAATAATTGCAGTTCTCACTAAATTGAAGATCATGAAACTATTTTTACTATATGTATATTAATGTATTCAGGGTATTATTATTATTAGCACCGCGTCTTACTACCCGTTCGGGTTATACGCACTTACGCTAATGTGTAATGTTAGGGTGATTGTGAAATGAAATGGAAGACCTACAGTTTAACGTGGAATCCGAACCACGGGGTAGGCCTGGCATTCCTCACATTCACAAGTTGTGTTCAGGGTAATAAGTTTTGCCAATTTAAGTTATATAAAATAATGCCTTTTTCTGCATAAATAACGACTAAACTAGTTTAAATAGCTAAGAAATTAAAACACTATAAACTGCCTAAATTACTTTATTTTTCATGAAAAATATTATTTTTACAATGGCTGTAAAAAGTGCTCTCAAATGTTAAGTATTTACTTCATCATTCTTGATATGCGATGTGTCGAAGCCTTGGGCTATCGCTTACAGCCATTTATTGTTTATTAAATTGTATATTCTGTGTTAATGATTCTGGAAAACCCTTAATATATAAAATAAACATAAAGCCTATCAGCCCATATAATACATTATGCTCATTCTCGGTTTCAAAGATTGACGTTTTCCAGTTTGTAATGGAAGAAACCATTGTTTATTATTTTAATAATTTTATATATATATATTCTTTACAGTTCACAGAGATCACAAATAAAACACAAATCTTTAAATTACTACAACATATTTCAATAATGAAATAACTCCGGCATTGATATAAAGATCAATATCACTAAAACATGAGGCTAATTATTTCAAGAGACAACTTGTGAATGATCGTTCAAACAGAAATCTCGCATGGACGGCAGATTACTTGGATTTCTGTGATAATACAGCTAGAGTAGCCGCTGTGTGTTGCGCGAATTGTGGAGGCGGGCTCTATCACCCTTTCTTGTAAACTAAGCTACACTTCCTTACAAAGTTTTGATCTGGCGAGCCAACTTGGAATTTCAGTGCATATTTTAATGTCATACGGAAATCAAGTTATTCAGTAAATCGTTTCATATTTAAATCTGAATATATATTTTATCTTAAGTATACACATCTATAAATCGTATGAATACTAATATTTAATATTTATAGATTAATTAGTATTAGTAAACAATTGTTGAATTGTGTTGATTTTAAGAGAACTTTAAGTATACATATATAAAGTATGCTTCTACCTACGGTAAAATCCCAGCTTTATCAAATAGGTATAGTATTAAAGATACTAAATTTAAATTTTCAAATTTTTATTTCAAAAACTGTGGCCTAAAACCTGATTTGGAAAACGTAAAAATGGTAGTTTCTTACCCTCATAGCTCGTTAGAAAAAATACATAAAAATATATTTATGGTGTGTAACAATTCACAGAAGAAAACTCTTTTGAATGGTGAAAAAAAAAATTTCTGTACATATGGCCTTAATGTATTCAGGCACACTTAAAAAGTAAAGATTCATCATAATCTTAAGATCGATAGTTTTCACGATTAAAATACTTTCTTATGATTTGAGGAGGTAGAATTAAAAGGAACGACATAGTTGCACAAACATTTTCATATTTTGTATAAAAGCTTGAAAATTTTTTTATAAATAAGTTTATTTGTAAATTACCCTTAAATGATATAATATAATTATTGTAAAAATAAAGATATAACAATAATAATAATTTATATTTTAAATATTTGTTGTCTTACGTAGATAGATATCCTCTGGGAATAGATATTAGTAAACTAAACCTTGGTTAAAAAGTCCTTCCCGATGAATAAACCCTTGTTTCCCACATCAGATTTCAGCATGATACCTCAAACCTAAATACTCTGCAAATATAAGATGCTTTATACAAAAATTAACCCATCAATGTTCTTAAGATTCCAGTAGAAGTATCAGTAAGCACGCAGAATAAACCTTAAGCTCGTCTAGTCTATTTTTCCGGTGAAAGTGAGGCTAAAGTTCAAAATTCAGACGGGTGTACTAAGGTTTTTTTTTACTAAAAATTGTTTCCCATTCTACCTCTACGCAAACGCGGGAACATTCTATTGTAGCAGACCCCTACTCCGTATCACAACAACTAGGCGCCACACTACAGACACATTCATTTCATTTCTCACACAACGAAAGTACTCCGGTTAAATTTTGTTGCAATACCTTCATTAGTGTTAAATTATTAAAGAAATGCCAGGTTCAGTAGTGAATAGAAAACCCCGTATATAATTTAGAATATCAATGAGTTTACCGTCAACAATAAAAGCAACATCATAAACATTTTCTATTAGCCATGATACTGTAAAATTTCCAATAAATGTATTGGTTTAAATTATGAGTGAAAGCCAGCACACTTACCTTGGTGATACTGGAGTAGAAATTGTTTAGATAGAACACTATAAAACACACAAACACATCTTGACCTGATGAAGCTGTCTGTGACAGTGAAAGCTTGTCCTTAAAAATGTGTTTGTGTTTTTTATAGTGTTCTATCATAACAATTTCTACTCCAGTATCACCAAGGTAAGTGTGCTTGCTATCCCTCTTAATTTAAACCACGATTTAGCCTAGTGCTCTAATCCAATAACCAATAAATGTATTGTAATTTTCCATCAAAGATTTTCAGGACCTTCCAATTTCCTAGACAATGGTGAGATATTTTTTGTATAAAGATAAGCACGGATCTGGAAATGATTGCCATCTTAGTATTAATTGAAAACCGTTACAAGTGAATGATTGTATGTATCTAGGCAGAATGTTCTGTATTAATAGAAGGATATCTGATGAAATCGACAGACGGATACATTTAACTGTGAGAATAGTTGGATGTATGGAGCTTATTGCAAAGAATGAAGTAGTATCGAAAGAGGCAAAGATGGCAGTGCATAAGATTATGCCGACGCCAGCATTGTTTAATGGATATGAAGCGTGGTTTTGTCGACAGAAACACAAGATCAAGATGAATGCGGTCGGAATGAGATATCTAATAAATGTTTGTGTAAAAGCACGTATGAACAGAGTCAGTAATGAACGAGTGCTGAAGGAGTGTGGTTTGAAAAGGACTCCAATAGGTCGATTCAGTAAGGTGCGTTTATTTCCCTAACGAAACACCCATCGTCTCCAGGAAAGGGGTCGTTATGACACCGTCGGAGATAAACGAAGAAAAGTTGTTTTTTTTACTATTATTAAGTGGAATGTTTAGTGGTGGCGCCCATATAATATTAAATTTCACATGGTATTTTTATTTAGATATTATTTTTTACTGAGTGATGAAGATTAAATCATATTTTGGATCATCTTATCTGTGAATGTTGTAAACACGAAATATAGATCTCGACTTTCAAATGCTAACCTAAGGAACTGTTTAAGAACTGTAGTGTTGATTATGATCCGGACTTTAAAAATATGATCAGTGAAATGAATTTAAAGCTTTTTCCAACATGTTCAAGTTAATTATTATTCAATGGAGAGGCTAAGGGGTTTGAAATAATCTTAGCCATACTACTGAATTTTAATTTTTGGTAGAATTGTGCTAAACATCTTATAATAAATTAGAAGTGTTACCAAAAATACTTTTCGAAGGAATACTTACTGAATAAAATAGTACACAAGCGATGATAGCTTTGATCCTAAAAACCATTTTATAACATACAAATTATTGACGCATACAATTTTTGGTCATTTCTATTTTCAAACTCTAATCAATTACTATATAATTTAAATCCAAAATTAAAGGGAAAAAGAAGATTTTTCTACATCAATTAAAAATGATGCATTAACACTATATCATTCTTAAATACAATCAGAATAAAAATCAAAATACAACAGAAATTCTGAATAAAATAAACCTGAAAACCAAATAAATAATTAAGTAAATACATTTGCAAAGAAAAAAGTTTCAAAATCAAAGGTTTCAAAAAATAATATATTATAATCCTAGTATACAACAGCAGTATTGGGGTAGCTATTTTTGTCATCATAAGGACACCACACACACTTGAAGGGAAATATTATCACAATTGTGGCCTTTTATATGAGAAGGACAGTTAAGAATATTTAAAATTAGACGACTAAAATATTCCTCAATATTATTAAACAATTCTATTGTGACCTTTTTAGAATTACATCATTTGTTCGAGGAAGACTGTTTCAAGGCCTTAGACAAGTGGGGGAGAAGTTGGGAGTTCAAAACCCCCTGAAATTTTATGAAAAAACCACACATGGCTTTATTTATGGCTCAAACAATATCAAAATTAAGATACAGTACTAATTAGGGGTTATGTTGCCATATAAACACACTTCAGATATCTTCTAGAACTGTTTTTCATTTAGAATTAATTGACCCTATGTGCAACAGTGTGTGATGAGTTTGATTGCAATGTGGACACTTGAACTTTGAGGAACATTCCTTTACTTGGTGCAATTAAAACACAAATTATTTGACTTTACCCAATCCCGGCGTTGTATCGGTGTTGTGCTCGTGAACACTGGACACTTATAAATACTGTTGTTAGCTTGACACAGTGCAGTGACCTTGATTTGAGTCCACACGAAATGATCTTCTCACTCCAACGGGTGAATTCAATTTTCCTTACATCCTCTTGTTGGTTACTATATGTCTAGTACTCGCGCTAGTTGGCAGTGATACACCTTGATTTGCAGATGACAGTGCTTTGCATTGATTTTCAAGAAATTCCAAAGGTTGATCGTGAGCCGTGTGCGCAAGTTCAAACATCAGTCGTGTCTCTATCTAACTTGTTCAGTGTCAAGTTTAGTAAGATAAAACTTCACTCATAAACTGGAAACTTTAACACATTTAGTGCACCCAAATTTTCCTTAAATGTGTACACTAACGCGCCTAAGTTCTGTGGCGACCTTGAGGTTAGACTCGGGAATTGCATTATCTTCTCTAAATGTGTAGTAGCTATTGACCTCACATCTTGGTAACGTTCTGTAAGAGTCACCCAGGCTAACGTGTAGTTCTCATCTGACACCGGTAATGATTTTAATAAATTTAGGACCCGCCTCGGTGGCGTAGTTGGCTAACGCGCTAGTCGTGTTGAGCCCGACTGCCGAGGACGGGGAGATCGAGGTTCGAATCTAGGTCGGGTGAACTGGGGGTGGTTTTTCCTAAATGGTTTTCACTCTCCCTCCACGCAAATGCGAGTTCACTTCCTCTAAATTCAACCTTCCCAATTCCTAATCCATTAGCGTAATTAGTACTTAAGCGTATAATCCGAACGGGTAGTAAGACGCGGTGCTAAATAATAATAATAAATAATAATAATAAATTTAGGGGCTCACCAGATAATGTCGTCAAAAGATATTGAAACCTTTCCACTGGTGTTAAGGTTTTGTTTGTATGAATGAGAGAGACATACAAATCATGAAATGTGGTCCAGTCAGTGTTTATACCACTCAATGTGGGCAATTACAACTTAGGCAATTTTGCTGACAATGCCTTTACTGGAGGTCCATTATCATTTCCCGACGTGGATGAAGGCTTAGTAATCCGTGCATAAATCTCCTTAACCTGGTAGCAGATCATGTCAAAGTCTTCTATAAGCTTGTCATGTGCTTCAACATCAAAGCCCCTTTTAGATTTGCTTGCCGCGACTCCTAACTCAACGTGAGTTTCGTCAAAATCCTTCCTTAAATGTTCTAAGTCTGAACAATGTGCCTTAAATAGCTCTAGTTTGGTAATGTCACCTTGAACCTGTTCCGACAGCTTGTAAAGTCTATTAACCCGGCCAGTTATCACCTTAAACCTAGCTTCGAGGTGTGCATAAGACATGATGATAGAAACTTAACACAAATTAATGTAAACAAACGGGAACTAGATACAAACGTAAGCCAACAAGAAACTAACTATAAGCTTAAACAAAACAGTCAAAATACGGCCATCAATTACATCCCGACTCTCGAACAATATCGAATGGCTGACATCACTCGATCACTATTACATACGATGCACAATTGATATGGCTAGCGATTAATCGGTAACTCTCAAACGATATATCGAACTGATGACGCCACTAACCCAACTGACTCAGCATGGCCAAAATATGACGTGAACAAAAGATACAAGAAATAAACCAAACAAACAAATAAGTTGCTCTATCCACCCTAACACAAAGAAACGCCAAGGAACATTGAAACACGTATCCTTGGCCCGGATGGACCAAAAATGTGTAGTATAATTTACAATTGAATGAAAAACGAAAGAAGCCTCTGGAGGACCAGTGTTACGAACACGGACAAATGGACTGTATGGTGGAAAGGAAATGGATAGAGGCAGCTCACCTTCACTTTATGTGGTCAGAATGGTAGTGTCTTGGCACAGTCCTCTTCAACAACACACACGAATAAAAAGCTAGACCACTTCCGGGTGAAGGTTCACGGAACCTTTTTCATTTCTGTCTTGATCGAGTCTTCATGCACGGCACGACTAAATCGACAGAGCAAAATAAAAACTGCGCCAGTGACACTCGGCGAGAAAACAAATAGACCTAGAGTGGTCCAGTTATGGTCTTGTTGCCTCCAAGAGTGGGGAAGGTTAAGGTAGTAAATGAAAACCAAACAAACAGTCTAAACCTCAACAATAGTAATCAAAATCACAAAACAAAACAAACACTTCAATTTCGAGGCATAGAGAAACTAGATAAAAGAAGCACTATTCAAAGATATAGCATAGAGGACTGAAACATGAAGTCTATAATTAATAATACTCGTCAAACAATAGAAAAATATACAAACAAAGGGTCTTAAAAAGAAGCAATAGGTGAAAAGTTGTACTGCCAAGCTCAAAACCAGAACAAATGATCCTTTGTTGACACAACTAAAAAAATATTATGAGTTTTTTCAGCACTTTCTGGGTAAAATGGTGTGGTCCCAATGTCTTCAAGGACATTCACAGCTGGGTTGTTTAACTTTTGTAAGTATTGAATCGTGATTTCGCACCCAACATGTGGCACATAGGAAAAACAGCACACTGTGGCGTGTTGATGGAATATCTTGTATCACTTTTATCATAAGCACTTCAGTCCTTTGTAGTGAGGACTTGTACAAATGTATCTGTTTTGAATTAGGGTGTGAACACACTCCATTAAAATGCCCACTCATGGTGATGGTGCCATTATATCCCTGGCCAATTATTACGTGGAATCCAGGCCTATAGTATCGATTCTATATAGGACTGTGTCTGCCAAACAGCAGCCTGTAACATCAAATTGGTTAAGGCTGTTGCAGTGCTTGTTTATTATTATTATTATTATATTATTATTATTAGCACCGCGTCTTACTACCCGTTCGGGCTATACACACGCTAATGTGTAATGGTAGGGTAGTTGTGAGATGAAATGGAGGACCCACAGTTTAACGTGGAATCCGAACCACGGTGGAGGCCTGGCATTCCTCACATTCACAAGTTATGATTAATACACGTCTTGTCAGAGGGGAAGGAAGGGTTGGGCATTCAGATAAATCTGTGCAGTGCTTGGAATAATCGTCACGCGTCAGATTCACTTTCTATTGACAAATTATTAGTTTTATCTTTAGGGAGCTTCCCCCACTAATTTTTTATTAAACCGTGTGGCCCCTGAGTTCAACGTTAGAAGCCTCAAAAAGGGGAAAATTCCTCAAGGAGTTAGGATCTATAATGCTCCTCACAGCAGGTATTTTCTTTACTCAGCTATCTTATTTAAACCTGTTGACAGATCCTTAAAGCTATTTTACTAAGGTAGTTTTGTAGTAGGAGTGAAAGGAGGAGGGGTTGAATAGTTGCAGACATTCAAACATCTCCAATCTCAGTTTTTTTTTATTTAGTTCACCTTCCGTACCGCAACGTGCCCCGAGGGCTTCTGGCCTTCGCTAAGGCCATCCGTCCTCCCTTCGCTAACCTTGGAAGCCCGTACTGTCCCTGCCGCCCGCAAGGACCTGTACGTGGGACATCCACGCCAAGCCGAGGAGTGAGCTCCTGAGCAGTGCAGGCACTTCGGAGGAGATCGTCTCTCCTCCGGGCACCCGCCCCTCTCGTGGTCACCACCACAGAACCCACACCTAGGATTAGCGCGGCAATCCCTCCGCACATGCCCAAACCGGAAGCAGTTCTTGCACTGCACCGGGCCTCCGGGAGACTTGTACTTCTCCACCTTGACGCGGAGCCCGCACAGGACTGATATGGAGTACAGCCTTGCGGTTTGCTCCCCGGGAGTCAGAGAGACAACGAAGTTCGGCAACCGTTGCCTTTCTCCGGTCCTCTGGTCCCGTTTCCACTGGGAGAGCATCTGGGAGACAGATTTCACGGGGAAACCCATCTCCGCCAGCTCTTCCTGGATGTCGTCAGGGCTTGTCCGTGTCAGGAGTCCCTTCACCACGACCCTGACCAGTCGCTCCCGACCCAGCTCGTAGGACCAATGCTGGATCCCCAAGCTCGGCAAGAACTTCTGGAGGGCGCGGTAATCTTCCTCCGACCCGCACTGGAGGCGCACTCGATCCCCCGGCTGCCTGACTGCCTCCACAGGCTCTCGAACCTTGGTTCGAATGGCCCTTGCCACCTTGGAGTAGTCCTCCACATCACACAAGATGATGGGAGGGATCTTCCCCTTGGCTTTGGGAGCCGGCCCAGAACCACTAGTACCAGGCTGAGGCGAGGCACGGCTTGCGTTCTTACCCTTAGGTTTCCGCCGCTTCTCACCTTTAGTCAGCGCTGGCGCACCCTGGCCCAGGCCACCTCCGTCTTCGCTCTCATCACCAGAGCTACCGCCTATATGGTTAGGGTTGCCCCCGGTGGCTTCCTGGTGTTGCCGGCCTTGCCCCTTCGGCGGGGTCTTACGGTCTGAAACCCTTCAGACTCATCATCCGACCCCTGGCTCGACTCGCCTCGCATCAACGGGAGGTCTGATCCTGAAGATAGTCCCTCCACGTCCACGGACTCGCTCGAGCTGTCAACACGCGGGAAGCGTGTGACCCGGTCTTCAGAGTCTGAAGAGAATTCAGCCGGGCGCTTCTTGCCTGCCGACACCCCTTGGCGGGAGGTGTCGGAGTTGACGCGGGCTTGTGAGGCCCTTGCGTTAACGCGTGCGTCAGCGCCGCTTGCCGCGGTCTTTACCGGCGACAGATGGCTTGGCTCCCCCTGGTCAGGGCTTCCGTTGGCACCGTTAGGTTTCCACCCATCGTGCTGGCGGGAGCTTTCGCCGTCCATCCCGGTTTGCGGGCTGGTGGCCCTGAAAAGGGCCTCCAGTACTTCTTGGCTGCCAGCAGCACGCTCACCTCCTGTAGCCGGAGGGGCCCCGCTGGGCACGCCCGCATCGGCATTGCTGCCGACGCTTTGCTGGGGGCCGGCGCTGGTCAACGGGCCTAGACCCGAGGACGCATCGCCGGATGCCCCGGTGGTTCCACCAGTGGCACGCAGCCCTCCTGAAGTCGGAGGGGCCCCGCTGGCTTCCCCTTGGCCATCTGCGCCCACCTCACCGGTACTTGGTGAGGTCACGCTGGCCGACGTGTTGGCCCTAGAAAGGGCCGAATCGTCACCGAGCGGTGACTCTCGCTGGGCTCGGTCAGCGGCACGCTCACCTCCGGTAGTTGGAGGGGCCCCGCTTCCTGCACCCGGTGGGCTGGCCACGCCAGCCCTGTTGGCCCTGGAAAGGGCCGAAGCCTTGTTGGCCCTAGAAAGGGCCGATTCGTCTCCCGAAAGAGACTCCCGCTTGCCTCGGCCGGCGGCACGCACGACTCCGGGAGTTGGAGCGGCCCCGCCGGCTTCGGCCTCGCCTGCAGGCTTGTTGCCCCTCGAGAGGGCAGCTGCCGCTAAAGCCTCGGCCTTCGGGCTCGTGGCGGACCACTTGCCACCCGGCACCAGCTCCTTCCTGACCGGAGGGGCCTTCAGTCCCCGCGAGCGGAAACCTTCGATCCCCCCTGCCTGGACGGGCAGCACAAGCCTGCTACTGGCGGCGGTTCCCCCGACGCTCGCCGCCAGCTTCCTCCGACTCGGGGCCGGTCGCTTCCCGGGCCCGGGATTCTTCTTCGCCTCATCCGGCGGTCTTCTCCCGAACCCGACGCCGACACCTTTCTTCATCTTCACCGCAGGTTCCATCCAGTCGATCGCAGCAGATGCTCAGGAAACGCTCGGAAAGCTCGGAACACGTAAGGGAGGCAGGACGACACCTTGCACTCCCATCATGTGATCTCCGATTTCTTCGTCACAGACAAACCCGACCATAGTCTGACGGTTAAGGGGGCATCCATAAACCACGTATAGTATGATTTTGGTTGGAAGAACAGTGTTAATTAGTTACTAAAATAATTTTAATCTGATCCAACATGAAGTCATGTTGTCTTCAGCTGTCACAACTGATAAATATTATGAGGTACGGCAACAGGGGAGGACTAGAGGGACTGTTGTAGTGGGCCCCGAGCTAAAGGGGGTCCCGTAGGCAATCCTTAAGCACTATTTTTTTATAGAGTAGTTTTGAATAAAAAAATATACATATTTCGCTAAGGATTCTTTTTTAAACTTTGTAAGCTCTATCGGGTGACCTGGTGGTCTAGGGGTAAGGTATCGGACTTCTGTGCTGAGGGTCCGGGGTTAAATACTCGGTCCCAGCACAAATTTATCTGAGTGCCAAACCCCTCCTTCACCTCTGACAAGACGTGTATTAATCGCAACTTGTGAGTGTGAGGAATGCCAGGCCTCCACCGTGGTTCGGATCACACGTTAAACTGTAGGTCCTCCATTTCATCTCACAATCACCCTACCATTGCACATCAGCGTAAGTGAGTGTAACCCGAACGGGTAGTAATATTCGATGCTAATAATAATAATAATATAATAATAATAATAATAATAATAATAATAATAATAATAATAATAATAATAATAATAATAATAATAATAATAATAATAATAATAATAATAATAATAATAATAATAGATCTATCAGCTATCAAACATAACACAACTGTAATATTTAACGGTATTTTTAAACGTTTTAAAACTCTACCCCTGTAAATGTACTAAATGGTGGGGGAAGGATTGAGGGGAGGCGGCCCCAAAATTATCAGTGTAATGAGCCCCAAGACTACTGCCGCTGACTCTGGATATTATTAATAGCTATAGAATGACAAAAATAATAAAGTAAAATATTATTAATGCTGGCCGCATATAAATAACGTATATTTTAATTTTCTCTAATGTCATTCCAACGAAAATTAGGGTAAAGGTCATCTTTTACCCATCCTCCCCTGAAAAAGAAAATGTCATTATTACATAAAGAAGCATTTTATGACTCTACAAAGAGGGACTTAAATTAATTAACACTACTAAGAATTCATTTAAATTCTGAATATAAATTATTTCAAAGAATGTTATATCTTTTTTTTTATGTACGTCTTTATTTTTATTTATGAACAATAATATTATTGTTTCAACATTAGAATTTAAGTAAAAGATGTGTGTTACTGTACGTAGCACTGTGGTGTACCCACTACCTGCCCCATATGTGGCACCATGTAAACTTTAGCACTGCCCCTCCCAACCCTCTCCATAGCGTTACATGATTTATGGATGAGTTCTTATCAACCATCACACCAGTGCGGGCCTCTAAAAAATGCTTAACATCTGAAAAAAACCAGTAAAAGGTTTGCTGAGATAGTTTCGCAATAGAACGAGTCATCGTCAAATAAATACTCCTCGAACTATACAACATTATCCAAAAGCTTGCCTTCTCGTTTAAAACTTGGCCTTAATAATAAAGGCAGGTTCACTTTGGTTATCTTATACAACCTCACTGGCGCCATAAGAAACCCTTAAAATAAGCCTAATTGATGGAGGCTTCTATCAAACTAGTCGCGTATTTTAGAGGATCTTAAAGGAAGATAAAGATACTAATTTTACTGTCAAACCTTTTGTTGAGTTATTGGGATGGCAGGATAGGTGAAAGAGGTCTGGACTGCTCCAAGCGATAAACTTCAACAGTTTGAATACATGTTTATAGTTAAAAACACTCAGAATTTATTTTAAAATTATAAGCCAAACACAAGAGAATTAAAACCAGAGTAATTATATTCAGCAAATCATTGATGGGAAATAGTTTTAGTTTTGGAAGTCTTTCACTTATGCTAATATGCAGGGGCTCCGGGACATGGAGGGTTGGGGGGCTTGAGCACCTTGTTTTTATCTTGGGCCTGGGGGGCTGGTACTATATCTTAAGCCCTCCTCCAATATGTCCAAAGTAAATTCAATTCCAATGCAAAAAACATTAATATGTTACTATCAGTTTGGTAATTTTAAGTAATAAATATAACATAATATACATTTATAACTAATTTAATAGAAAACTGAAATACCCTAATCTTGCAGTTTATTTTTTTCACACAGAAAAAACTCTTTCCCAAAATATAGTAACAAACACTAGGCCTATTTGGGACTGGCTTAAATATTAATAATACAATAGTAGTAAAGCCAAAGGGTAATAATGTTTGATTTTTTTTTGCAAGAGATAAGAATAAATTGAAAAATATCACAGTTGAATTGTAAGTTTAATCTTTAACACGAGGCGTATTTTCAACAACGATTCAAATTTTATTTTTGCCATATTTTTTATCAAACCTAAGAAATTAAAAAGCTGGACATCAATATAATTTTTTGGTTTGAATTAATTACCTTACTATTTTTAAACCTATGTTAAACATTTTTGTGAAAATAAATATGATTGTGTATGCATGGTTTCTAAGAAATATACTAATTTCACTAATCAACCCTAGTTAAAAGGTCAATTAAGCTGTCCTCCACAATATGAGTCTTGACAGGGTTGTTACATACTTTTAGTTTACCCTGAAAAGTAGCAGGCTTACCTTGCATGAATCATATAGCCAATGCTATTATTTATGATTTTAGTGAAGATTAATCCATCTGGATTTCATATTTTGGAAATCGAAAAATGACACCTGGACACGGGTTTGATTCCCGTGTCCAGGTGTCATTTTTCAATTTTCAGATTTACCTTGCGTGGTTCAACTATGGCGTATCCTATACGATAGAAACAAAGCATGGGCCGAGTAAGGCGAGGGTTATTGTGTTCAAACGGGTGCCACGTACACATTTTACGTAAATATTACAGTTGGGCCACGTATACCAGTTATTAGACAAGGTGGTCCATAGACATATAGATATAAACTATATAAATCTATTCATGTGGTGTTCCAGTGTTTGAATAATGGAAGGTTAGTTTATGTGGAGTGAAAAGGGCAAAAAACTGATTGTCCTAGAAAGTAACATAATTTCAATGGCTCAGGCTACTACCGATGGTAAAGATCGCTGGAGATGTGTAAAAAATAGTCTTCAGTAAAAGCGTACACTAATAACATAGAAAGTAACGTTATAATCATAGGTGATATAATTCATAATCACTAAGTGGTGAAAAATAATAATATACAAATTATAAAGCAACGGTGACGATACAATGACAAGTAATTTCATATTTTATAGTTTCGGAGATATGATAAAAAAAAAAATTACGCATCTGACCGGAATCCAAAAGTCATTTTGCTAAAATAATGAGAGTAGCCATTCTGTTTATAATATTATTCAATAATTAGGAATAATATTTAAACAAAATCGTTAGAGCCAATTTTGAGTAAATCGAATTTTTCTCTTTTCACCCTTTAGTAAACTATTCTTAGTTTTAGGGTAAAATATTCAATTCCAAAAACTCATCGTGGAAACCTATGAAAACCCTTGATACCAAGTTTTAGCCCGATTGGTAAAATAGTTTAGGCTCTAGTCCAAGGTATAGACAGATAGACAGACGGACATAAAGACACACAGACAGACATACGTAGATTCAAAAGCAACTTTTTCGGACTCGGAGTTTCATGAAACGTCAAAATTAATCAAAATCTTGAGTTCGATTTTCTTCCGATTAACAATTAACAATGTTTTAGCACTGCTTTAGTTACTATTGTTTGTTCGTTTCCTGGTAACTTTAATCTTGATTTATTGCTACAAGCGGTATTTACTTGTGTTGAGGAGATTGATAAAACGTTTAAAGAGAGTTATTAATATATAAAGAAGATGCTGTCATTCATTCAGAAGTGCTTCGAGGGGCTTCTGGATAGAAGGATCGGAAATTCTGGTTCCAATGATATAACCACGAATTCTGAGAAGGCTGGGAGGGAAGATTCAGACACGAGGCCACAAGACAGTCAAACATTAACGGTTCGTTTCGATTTGGATTACGTTATGATCAACGGAAAAAAGAGGATAAACAGACCTGAAAGAAGCAGACTTTGGCCCTTCTCTTCTAATAGGAAAGAAAGAAATAGGAGGACAGTCAGATTTCTTGACTTGGCCAAGATTGAAAGGAAACACCGTGAGTTGAAAAGGGAAACAGTCAACAACAGTTCGGTTGAGATAACCATCAAAACTGGAAAAGACAAAACTTTTAGTTGCCCGCCGTTGGGAGTTGAGTCCTACCAAGAGGAGCCTTATAAACGAGATGGTGAGCTCTAATAATATGTACTCACCCGCATTGGTGGGCAGGTGGGCCAAGGCGTCATTAGCGTGTATTATTATTCTATGAAAAAATAATAGCCTTTAATAGTTACTTGACTTAAATATTACTATTCAACCGTAAATTGATATTTAATGACATAGGTGTTAATAAAATGTTTTTTTTATCACAGTTGCCTGTCAAACTGGAGAAAGAGTCATCCTTGTTGCCAAGAGGAGATTGGTCAAGAAACTCAGGGATGCTACCAACATCAGGTGAGCCATTGATATGAAACCGCTACAATAAACTAGTTCAGCAACGAAATGGGTAAAGGTTTATTATTTACTGTTTATCTCGTCCTTCAAGGTTTCTTATTCACTGTCAAGGGAGAAAAAGAGAAAAAGATAATTTTACTGACCAAAAGAAATACATTATAAAAGATTAAAGAATATTAGAGATACCTACTTTTGGAGATATATTTGTTATTAATTATAACTATCTGTTCACGCTCTAGGATAGTGACTTCTTGGTTGATATATATTATAATATATCAAGTTAATACTAAAATAAGCATTAAATCAAACTCATATCTCTCAGTAATTAGGTAAATAGTTTCTCTAAGAAACTCATGTGGTTTTGTAAAATGCTCTGTCTGATCTCCTTCAACCATTATCCTTGTTTGTTTTCAGCTCCCCTGACTGAAAAGTGTTTGTGCTGAGTTCCCCAAGTCCACGCCGGAAGTCGTTCACACCGGCGCCTTGGGGTAACCGAGGACTAGGCCTGACGGAGACTGAGAAGTCTCCCGAGGGGACACCTCGTTTTAAAAAAAACGCGCCTGGTACCTTACCTCATGAGCAAGCTTTAATTACTCACAAGGATTTATAAAAAATAATTAAAATGTGTTTTTGTAAATAACCGGATAATCGAAAACTTTTATTTACTTTAAATTTATTCAGCATTTTGTGTAAATATGAAAATATTTCCATTAGTTTCATAAAAATTATTGTCCTCAGTCTTGCCAAGCTAAAAGTTAATTCAGACACTGTCACTCCTATATAAATCCAAGCCTATGCTCTAAGGTGGTGTGGAAAAAGGTACACCTTAATATACTTTTATCACTAAATATTCACAAGAAGATATTCAACTGCTGAAACTGAATTACATAGTCTGTAAATTCATATTCTTATGTGTTGATGTATTTATAGTCTATTTGTCATTTCATTCTTGTACACACATTGTATTCCTAGTACTGTGATATAGTTTCAACTAATGGCAATATATAAAACCTGGTAACTTCAAACTCATCAAAAAAATTGTAACAAGTTACAATTATAATGATTGAGACAACACACACCAAACCTGGGGCCAGCTCACGAATGACCAGCGCACGGCACGAACACATACTTTGAGCTCCACTCTCCAACTTAAGACCCGACAGACTGAGCGGCGCGCCCGAGTGAACAGGCTACGAGAGTCAAACCCGTGTCCAGCCAGCCTCTAAGAAAAGATTTCCGTCTCCAGCCTCGCGTTGCGTCTGGATTGTTCTACTATCTACTCGGATCTTCTGGCTCTTTCCATTGTTGTTTCTCCCACCTTCCTTTCCTTCCACTCTTCCCCTTCTCAGAGAAATGATTATGATATATATATATGGGAATGCTGGTGATCTAAAATCACTTATTACACCATTGGCTTCGTTGAAAGGAGGTGAGAACGGTGACGTAGAACTTGGGGATTATTACTAATTATACCAAAATTTTTGTTTTGGCGTCATGGGGGGACACTAATCAAAATTACTGTTTTGACACTTAAACTCTTGATGATTGTTTATTAATGCTTTGTTATGCCATGCACTTACCGTGGCAGTTATAAATGTCGTCGCCCTTCTATCTCCGCTTAGGTTTTAGGGATACTAGCCCAACTTTATTTTCAAATAACTTTGTAAACTCATTTTTATGTTCAAGCGCGCAGAGTCGGCCTGCGTGTCTCGAGATTGCTTCCCGTCTTGATCAATTTAGTTTCATTTAAGGGGCAGCCTAGTACATCAGGTTAGGAGACTAGGTTTTGGTATGTTATAGTGCGACTTTGTCCACTCTTACATATTTAGGGTCGTTACATTTGAGTAACGTAATGTTAGTTAAGCGCACTTCAGATGTTTATATTTACGCGCTGGTTGTTAGTCCGTCACGGGGGAGTTGCAGTTAGATATTATTCTAGAACATATACTCGTAGGTTAAGGGACTAAGGGGCCGAGTACCATGAAGTTTAATGCTAGAGATCCCGGATTGTAAAATAGTATTTATTGTTGCTCTCAACACACTTTGTGTTTTCTAGTGTAACCATTCCACGGGGGACTATAGGGTTATTTATTTATGATGCCTAACATGTTTTGATGATTGTTGAAGAGATTCGCTCAGTTTGTTTATTCTCAGATTTTTGTACTATTATTGTGTATTTCATAATAAAATATATTATGTTCAACCAGGTGATATTCTTGCCTGATTTTCAGCCTTCCTCGCACTATAGATATTAAGGGGGGGGGGAGGGGTAGCAAAATAATTGTCAGTAAATCCTGCAAACCAATTAATGTTTTAACTTTTTTAGATAATAATGATGATGATGGAGAATATACACGTTTAAAGAATGTCACCATTTCTTTTATTTACATGTCTGCTTTCATTTCAATCATCTATGATAATTACTGCTGAGTTGATCTCTTAGGCCTCTTTCAGACAATCCGACTTTTCACTGGACGCCGTGTCCGGCATGGCGCAGTGTATACCAAAGGACGAGCCATCGAACAAAGGGCATATTAGGCGCTCTGGAGTTGCTCCGATGGACAGTCACGATAGATTGTTGTATCTTTACTATTTGTAAATAAAAATTAATAAATCGTCCAAGGAAGTGGGTCAATCCTTTAAACCTACAAAGACTAGTTGCTGGGATCTTTTGTCATTTTGTATCAATATTTAAGAAAGGATGAGAGAAAATTGTTCAACTACTTTAAAGTGACAATCGCAAAGTTTTGATGATCTTCTGAATCGATTAAGTCCTCTATTCCTTAAGCAAAATAACAAGATGATAGATTCCATTTCACCAACTGAAAGGCTTGATGTATATTTAAGGTAAGAGTTCCCAGAGCATATTACTTTTGCGTAGTACTTACAATACCTGGAATTTTTATATGAAATAATATAGCCTTTAGAAAAAACCTTCTCCACCTGTTTAATCATGTTTCACAT
This sequence comes from Timema podura, assembly GCA_033556935.1. Taxonomy (NCBI): domain Eukaryota; kingdom Metazoa; phylum Arthropoda; class Insecta; order Phasmatodea; family Timematidae; genus Timema; species Timema podura. The sequence goes on along the minus strand of JAVRXN010000008.1, from coordinate 86,827,314 downwards.
AACGTTCTGTACTTTTTTTTTCATATACAAGAGATCAGTATGTATTTATTTTAAACTCTTTTCACACTAATGAATTTAGTACAAAAAATTAATTAAAACAGGTAAATAAATGTCTTATCAACTCTGATCATTTCACTAACTTTGAGAAAAATCCCAAAAAGTATCATCATTACAAGAAGAAACAGTATATTCATTTGAAAACGGAGAAATACTTGATCCTGCTGACAGAAGTGAAACGACGTGTTTATCCGAAGCCATGTTGTTTTCCGAGAACCTTCCAGCTGTCCGAATCCTCTTTTATGTCCAGTTGGCATAGGTATTTCAATCCGGGGTTGAGTTGAAAGACACAAAGTTTCCCCATAAGCTGATGAAGGTGGTAGTGGTGGTGGATGTGGTGGTGGTGGTGGGTATTTCCATGGTGGTGGACACTGTTCCATTAGTTGAGATCCGTAGTAATTTGGTGACGGTTACATGTTTGATTGGTGATGTCCAGACCATGAGACGCTTAGAGGAGTTGATCGAGACCGGTGAATATTTTGAATAACGTTCAAGACTTCAACTTGGAACTTTATCGTTTCATTGTCATCAAGTTTTTGAAGACTGTGAAGAATATCTTTAAATAAATTAAGGTGAATATCTTTTAGCTCTTGCAATTTCTATAAAATTGACTTTTCAGTATCTGAACTCCCCGGTTTTTGTTTTTTACATTTCTGAGAAGTGGTGGGGTTTGGTGGGCGCTGGAATGTTTGATTATCAATCCTATTAGGTATTTCAATTTCTGATTCCTTTTCAGCAGTACCCTCTCTCATATTATCTAAACTTGAAGTGGTTTTCTAAAGGAAGCCCAGTTAATCACTGTATATGTATTTCTTTGTTGATTTTGCCTCAGATCCAGTTCCTTTTCCATCTTTAAGCCTCTTAAATTACTTCACCTGCCGGTCCTGGATGTTATTCCACTTAGCAATGATGGCCTTACCTGAAACATAGAGGAATACTTCAATCATTTTTTGCTTTTGGGCAGTTACTTTGTACCTTTCGTCTACCCCAGAGGTGGCCAACCCACGGCATGCGTGCCACTGGTGGCATGTGAATGCATTATGAGTGGCACGCCTTACGTTACCATAGATAAAACAATAAAATTGCACTAACAAATTATTAGGTTATCAAACAAATAAAACACCTAATTAGGCCAAGGTATACGACTTCAAATATCATAGTTATTAAGTTATCCGTCTCTGTATTGTTTTACGCCACTCAATATGTATGGATAATTTATTCTTGAAACATGAAATTATTAAAGTATTTATAATAAGAATAGATAGAGTTTTTCTTTGCTTTCGTAATTATATTGCTATGATTTTTTATATTATATGTAATTTTACAGACATGATATCAGAAATAAACAAAATTAATCCAAAGCTTTTAATTCAATCAAGAATCAAATATAAATACACTACCAATCTTTAAGATGGGATAGAAGGGAATGCGAGTTAAGGGCAGTATTTTTACAGTTTTATATATATATTACTATTATTTTGTAAAATAAATCAGATATTTCTCTAATAGAAACATAGAGTAAAATTTTCTACACTTATTACTTTCAACAGCTCTTGAATATCTGTAAATGGTGTCCTGGAACCAGACGAGAACCTTTTATCTTCATTTAAAAAGCTAGTCATCTAATGTCTCCATTATCATGACAGATATTCTAGAACTGCTTATATTACCATTCCTAGAAAGTTAAATTCTATGTTTCTTAGGTCTTATGGAGAAGTATTTGATTTAGTTTGGCCAAAAATGTTCTTCTTTGTTATAAAAACTACAAAAAACCTCCCTTAGCTCACGTCCCCTTCCATCCCCCCTTAAATAGGCTTATCAAAATATTGTATTTTTGAAATGTGCTGGTAGTTATGAACAGTACACACCCATATATGGGTAATAAAGGGTGTTAAAACACCCTTATCTCACTGCAATGTTTTCTCTGTGTGTTGAGTTTTAATTCACAATGTTTTTAATGCCAGGTGTTTTTAGTAACCTTGCAAGTGTTAATACTTTCACGGATCTTCATTACGTTTATCGATTATGAGTGTCTAACATCTCTGAAATTGTTCATGATGTTTGTGAGACCTTGTGGGACAATTTGCGTTTCGAATGTATGCATCATTTAACAAAAGAAGAACTGGAGTTATTGCTAGTGTATATGTAGTGTAATTTACAATGAATGAAACGAAAAGTAGACTCTGGAGGATCAGTGTTACGAACACGGACAAATGGACTGTACGGTGGAATGGGAATGAATAGAGGAAACTCACCTTCACTTTATATGGTCAGACTGGTAGTATCTTGGCGCAGTCCTCTTTAGTAACGCACACGAATAAAAACTAGACCACTTCTGGGTGAAGGTTCACGGAGCCTTTTTCACTTCTGTCTCGATCGAGTCTCCATGCATGGCACAACTAAATAGGCAGAGCTAAAAAAAAAAAAGCGCCAGCGACACTTGGCGAGAAAACAAATAGACCTAGAGTGGTCCAGGTATGGTCTTGTTGCCTCCAAAAGTGGGGAAGGTTAAGGTATTATATGAAAACCAAACAAATAGTCTAAACCTCAACAATAACAATCAAAATCACAAAACAAAACAAACACTTAAATTTCAAGGCATAGAGAACCTAGATAAAAAGAGCACTTGGATAGTGCTATAGCATAGAGGACTAAAACATAAAGTTAGAATAATAATAATACTCGTCAAACAATAGAAAAATATACAAACATACCACCCACCAAAAACTAAAATGATTTTTTGAGCACAATAAACCAGCAACAAAAGATATGTACAGAATAATATTTATAGGAGAATGTATCCCTCCGGGAGCAGGCAAAGTGATAGACAACAAAGTGGCCGACATGAGTGGACAAAGTGGTAGACAGCCAACTGCTAGACACGCAGAAACGACGTGGACCAAGTGATCGACACGAGCTGGACCATGTGATAGACAGCCAACTGGTAGACAAAATGAAAACAATTATTTTGAAGGCTGGGTGGGTCAAGTGGTCGACACGACTTGGACCAACTGCTAGACAAAGTGTACGAGTACAAAGTAGACAAAGTAGACTAGTACAAAGTGATAGACAACCAAGCGGTCGACACGATAAGTCCAACTGCTCGACAAACTTTGATATCATCCAGTTAAGAGTGGGCTAAGTGACAGAACAGTTAATTTAATACACGAATGTCCTTATTTACACTCAAATAATTTTTTCCCCCCAACGCGTCAGCTTAACCTTACACTTCTTGACATATTTTTGTAGGGTTTGCTAAAGTAAAAATGTAGGTGAAAATAACTCGAACTAAAGATGATCTTATAAAAGAATTTCATGAATTGAACAGTCGCAATTAATTCTGCAACGCTGGCTGCAACATTAAAGAACAGTGAGCGCTGGTCCACACCTATGAACTATCTTATTTTTATATTAATAGATTAGAGGTGAGGAGGGTATAATTTAAAGAAAATATACGCGGTTTTTCATGAAGAAAAAGTTGAAAACCATTGAGTAAAAATTCCTTAGTGGCCTTTATTAAAACTTGAAATTTGACAACAGTTTTTAAAATCGTATGTAAAATTTGTAACCGGTAATAAGCGACAATAAAATGGATTTTTATTATTTTTCAAAGAGATTATTTTAAAATCTAACCTGATATTTAGTGCTACATATTTTTTTTTAGCAACGTGTTATACTAGAGAGTTACTACCTAACCGTTCAGGTAATACGCCTATATACTAACTATGCTAATGTGTTTATGTATGACTAAGGTTTAATTTAGAGGAATTGCGAGAGTGGAAAATCATTTATGAAAATCCACCTTCAGTCCAACCAACTGGGATCAAACCCCGATGAATGGTCTCAACGTTTAAGGTGTCGGGGGAGAATGATGCATAATTATTTCCTACCGTTTCAAACTGTTTCAGAATATTTTAAGGGATGTATGGTAAGCAGGAAGGGCATATCGTTTAAGGTACATGATCTAAGCCGTCAGGTATCAAGTGGCGGGTGGTAAAATGATGGATACATCGTATAAGGCACAAGATCTAAGCTGTTAAGGTTTAAGGACCGGCTGATAAGCGTGGTGGGTGGTAAGAGGATGGATTGGAGCTTGATGGGATCAACACGGTCATGATCGAGCCAGACTACCTCTTGCTCAGGATGGATACAGGAAGTCGTATGGCTGAAAGGAGGTAAGATTACAGGATGGGGACTGGAAGTTGTGCAGATCAAGGCTTAGGGTAGGAGACTGGGAGGAGGGAGAGGAGTGATTAGTGGGCATGGCAAGAGAAGGGGATGAAGGCTGGGAGGAGAGTACGGGATGGAGGCTGGAATATAGTTTAAAGGGAGAAGGGGGGCTATTAGGAAGGGGGTTGCAAGGGGCAGAACGACAAATACAGGGACATGAGGTTATTTTTGTTTAATTAAGAGCCTATTAAGGTTAGGCTAGGTTAGGTTAGGTCAGAGGAGAAAGTGATCCCCTCCATTCAATGTGGTGGATCAATGTTAAGTTTATGAGAGATAGTGGTCCAGAACTGTCATTTCAACCACTACTACCATGTTTATAGCGTTGTTAGTTTTGAAATAACTTGTGTGTCACTTGATCCACTCTTGACTGGATTCATCTCGATGTTGGGCAAGCAATTTGTCCGCTTGGCTGTCTATCACTTTGTCCTATTATATGGGAGCTTGTCTATCAAATGGTCCAGCTCGTGTCGAGGAGTTTAGCACAGATTCAATTTGAATGAAGAGCGTGGAGAGGCTTTCAAAGGTAAGTGTCTGATCACCCACCACTCGTTTTAGGTGAGTTTTTGCCGACTTGATACCAGCCTCCCATAGTCCACCAAAATGTGGAGCTGAAGGTGGGTTGAAATTCAAATTTAAGCCTTGGACCGAAAGTTTATCTGTAAATACTTTGGTTTCGATATGAGATTATAGATGCCTTTGTAGTTCTATAAAATGGCGCTTGGCACGTACAAAGTTTGTGCCACAGTCACTATAAATGTCTGAGTACATACCCCGAAGGAAAATAAACTTAAGAACGGAATCAAGAAAGGCCCTTGTACTTAAGTTTGATACCACCTCAAGGTGCACTGCCTTAGTTGCCAAGCACACAAACAAACATAAATAAGCCTTGAGCACCCTAGAATTCCTAGATTCATTTGATTTTATCTGGAAGGGTCCTCCATAATCTACTCCAACTCGCACAAATGGTCTTGATTGCTGCACACGCATTGCTGGGAGGTCCCTCATGAATGGTTGGAGAGCAGGTGCCTTAAATCGAAAACATCTCATACACTTGAAGATCCGGGTCTTTATAACATTGCGTGCGAGAGAATCCAGTACTGGCCTCTAATGAGTGAGTGGGTTGTTTCGAAGTCCAGCATGAAAATGAGATATATGGTAGTGATCAACAATGATATCGGTGATGTGACTATTTTTCCGCAACAGAAGAGGATGTTTTGTGTCATACCGCAATGAAGAGTGACTCAAGCGACCTCCTACCCTCAATAGGCCCTCTGGTCGAGAAACGGGTTTAGGCCCCTCACGCGGGTTGAACATTCCTGGCCTTTCTTTATTTCTTCAAGTTCTGACTCAAACGCCTGTTGTTGAACTTGTTTGATACATAACATGCGGGCCATCTTGAGCTCCTTGGACAAAAATGGGTCTTTACAACGATCTTGATTTTTACTTTGGAAGTTCTGAATAAACCGTGCTAAAAATGTGATGACTCGTTGCAGCTTTACCCATGATGAGAAGCGTTTGAGCAGGTCTGCCCACAAGTATTCACTTCTGCTAGTAAACTGGTAAACCTTACAATTTTTAATTCAAGTAACTCTACCTGGCAAGTCACCTCAGGCAGCTTGGGCAACTACTAATGGGTTGTTTCAGCCACTCTGTCCTGTCCACCAGATGTGTAAATTTGTCAATGTGTCCACTAATGCCCTTAAGTTCTGTGGTGACCTTGAGGTTAGACCCGGGAATTTCATTATCTTCTCTAAATGTGTAGTAGCTATTGACCTCACATCTTGGTAACGTTCTGTAAGAGTCACCCAGGCTAACGGGTATTTCTCATCTGTGACCGGTAATGATTTTAATAAATTTAGGGGCTCACCAGATAATGTGTCAAAAGATATTGAAACCTGTCCACTGGTGTTAAGGTTTTGTTTGTATGAATGAGAGAGACGTACAAGTCATGAAATGTGGTCCAGTCAGTGATTATACCACTAAATATGGGCAGTTGCAATTTTAGGCATTTTGAATTCAAGACAAACAAGAACCTGGTGTACGTGATATCAACAAGCCTCCTTCTAGATGTTAGAAAATGACGTAATAAAAAAGGACAACTCCCACCGTCTCTCCATCCAACTAGATCTATATAACGAGGGCACAAAGACTAGAAAGATGACCACTATCCAACAACCACTTCACATGAGAAGTCCTCTTCAGGACTAGGCTGTATCTAGCCAGGATTGATGATAATAATATCTTTGTTTGAATCTAAAACTTCATATTGCTGCAATGGGTTTTAATTTTCTTATATACTTTGATTTAATTTGTAATGGCAAATCTGTCAGTGTAGGCATCGGTAATGTTTTGCAAAAAACTTTAAGTTAACTTAAATTCTGTTATGGAGCACTTATGTTCCCTGTCACCGCATGGGCGCTAGTATCTTTTTATTTTCTTGGTTTAAATAGGTAGCCACCCTTCTTGATTCTTTTTAAGTTTGCAATATTTAGGTAAAATATTAAATTTTTTGCTTTTTGGTTATCAGTAATAATTTAAATTCTTTAAATTAACGTTTCTTTTATTGGTTGTTTTGTAGCCTTCTTTTATTTGATGTTAATATTAAAGTAACTTATTTTTGATTACTATAGATTGACTTTAATATTCGCAGATTTATTTATAAGTTTTCTAACGTAGCTTTGTTTATCTATTTAGAAATTTAAATGTGGGAATCTTAGTTAATTCTTTAAAAAGTGACGAGGTTAAATGGTCTCATGAAGGTTTGAGTTTAGTCGGAAGTCAGAACTTTGTATTTTACGTAAATATCTGGTGGTATATTTACTTTAAATTTAAAACGGTTTTGTCTTTATTCACAGGTGGGACTCAGGCCCGTTGTAAACCATTTAAAAGAGGCTCATTAAGCTCTTTATGATCTTGTAAAATATCTAGGAGGTAAAACTTTAAGTAAATATTGGTGCAATATTTAAATTTAAAACTAATTTGTCTGTATTCATAGGTGTGAATCTGACGCTTGTAAATCATTTCAAGAGGATCTGTTAAGCTCTTTGCAATATTTATAATATTTAAATTAATCTTTTATACTAATTTTGTTTGATCTCAATTCTCTGTGGAGAGTTAGAAGCTTGTATATCATAAGGAAAGTTTTTTTTAAATAATAGCAACAATTTTGCTTATTTCATTGGTCTCTTCTAGACAAGTTTATATAATACCATAATTTATTTGTTTTCCAACACACTTTAGTTTGACATGTAAGGCCATGCAACTTGTTTTAACATTGTTTGTTACTGTGAATAAATAATTCAAATATTTCTATAACCTCCAACTGTTTTACTATTTCTTAGTTTTACAAATGTTTCAGCTTTCATATTATTATTCCCTTAGTTGTCGTCCCTTTCCTTTTTAGTGTATTGTGGCCGTAACTAAATAGAGTGAGAGTGGGGGGTACATTATGGCTCACCAAATTTGAAGATTTTTCTGATTCAACTTAGTCAAAAAGCTTTCACTAAATAGAATAAAATGAATTTGTTTAAATTTTCCGTTTTAGTAGTTCTACATTTGATATTTATATCTACCAATGCTATCAAGCATGCCCTTTCTTTACACTATATTCAAATACGTCAACTGAATTTACAACTATTTTTTCATATTTATATAAAATGTCATCGAATTTTTCTGTGTAGAAAAAGACACTGAAACAGTCTTCTTTTCAATTGTTCTTATTTTGAACAACAATCCAACACCCTTCCATTGCAGAGAGGAAACGAAAATTCTTAGCATTCGTTCATACGAGTTCATTCAAAGCGATGTTTGAAATCGACAGTCGATATACCAGCCAATACATCTGGGCGAGCGTTAAAATCAAACTCGAGCAATTTGCACGTTAGCTTTATTTATGGCTGCCTTGCTTCAGAAACAATAGAGGTTATAAAAGGTGCTTCTTAAACAGCTAAAATGTATTGATTCTAAAGTTTGGAGCTTGTAGAATTGCTTAAATAATGTTAGATAATTATGTTATAAATGGTTTATGATTGAATTCCTACAAAAAAAAGCTTAAATAATGAAACTAAATAAATGTTTATTTTTCAAACTATAAATTTTAATAAAAAAACTTTTATAAAACATTAACTCTCAGAACTATTTTCAACAGTAAATAACTAAGAAAGTGGTAACAGAAATAATACCATAGCACCCACAATAAATCCTTATTTAATGCATTAAATTTTCAGCACGAACAACGTTTTGTAAAGTTGTCAAGTTGACACAACAATGTCAAGTGAAAGAAAAGAGTATTATGTATGGGGGTCAGGAGTATTTGATTTGGTGAAATAATTATATATAATGCTATCGATAATTGACTTTTTAAAAGTTCTGTTGGTACTGCACATGGTTACACAAGTCATCCATGGTATCTCCACGCAAAAACATCTTACGACGAGTTTATGTGTAAATGCGATGAACACCATGAGGTGACCTCGTTAAGATCAAAATCGAACTTTGAACGGTTCAGAACCTCTTCCACCATATATAGAAAATAAAACTAGAACATTTACACGGTAAGCTAAAAAGGAAGTACATATTTACTAAATACCAAGTCAAAATTGTAATTTTTCTATACAATAGCTTATATGAATAGTTTAAAACGCAATCAAATACAATGGAAAATAATGAACATATAAATAAGGTATGCTAAATATAAAAACTGGTCAGATACAGATGATTGTTTTAGATAAAATTTTGGAAACTAGTTTCGTCAATTAAAACATTTTTCGAGTGAGTCATTTTTTCCCAGTATATTTCAAAACTACTTTTCGATTTCAAAGCATCATCAAAACCTGTTAATTTTATTTTGAAATAATTTTTTCTTTTCTTTTAATTTGCGATGTATTATTCTCCTTAAAGTGTAATTCCAGTGGCTGGAAGCAAGGGATGGAAAAAATAAACGAGAATGTTACATTGAAAGAGAGGGATGAATATGGATGGGGGAAGGAGACGAGATGTAAGAAGAGCTTTGTAAATTCTTGTCAGTTGCCCTTTAGCGGTTGATACTTCACCTCATTTTTAATTTACCGCCACTTTCTATCTGGGGAAATGTGGCTTTCTACCCCGTTTTTCTTCAAGCAAAGGTGTACAGTCAAAAAACGAATAAACCAATGACAGTATGTCTACGTCTATATAAGAGTATTTAATAAACATTTTGTGAACACGCCACCACTTACAAACGAACTTAATTATAGAAAAGAGACATCATCCATCACTCAATGCGTCAATTCACTGGAAAATGGTAATGCCCAAAATAAGCACTAACTTACTTTCGGCATTGTCAAGACTCGATCTCGGTAATCTTAGCTTTTAGATGTACGTGTTTTTGTTCAACCTTTTTATTTTATTGAAGCATAAAGAAATATTATTATGTTACAAAAAAAAATTCAATCTTAGAACTTTGATGAGGCTTGGTTGTTATGAGGTCTCCTCTCTATACAGAATGTATGGTTATTATAATATTTAATTCTAAAGTGTTGAACTGTTGAGCCGATATTTTTCAAAATTCAATTATTACAATTTTTTTTATTCCATACCGTTTATTGATCAATATAGCCACAAAATATAGAAACTTAGCTTATTTTATTGAAAAGCCACTTACGCTATGGAGTAGATAAGAGGGTAATTTATGAATAGGGTGGCACCGCATTAACGTAAAGAGGGAATGGGAAATACAGAAACCACTGCTAGTGCATCAGGCTGAGAGTCGAATATCCACCTTCTTGTCACAGGAAGTTCAGTCTATTGCGTGCTTCACGGTTTAGACAGTATGGCCACCGCTATGTATATGTACAGTTGTATTGTTAAATGTTCTTTACTAATTTGTGACGTGAAATAGAATAAAATGAAACCTTCCAATAGGGTTAAAATAAGTATTCGCGATGTTGGACACGGGGAATACACCATCCGTCTAGTCTGGTTTGCCAGTGATAGAGAGATTGGGCTTCAAATATCGGCAGGGTGTAGTAAGGTATTTTTTCCCATAATAATTTCCCACTCTCCCTCAGGGGAAATGAGGGTACACTTCCTATAATATCTTCCTTAATCATACCCCACTTCATTTGTGCAAATATGGGGATAGCCCAAATGCGTAGTCAGACGTGGGGCACACACCAATGAGCCCAAGTTGTTGCACCGTTGGGCACGCAGACTAAATGCCAAGCTTATCTTGACTGGTTTGTGAGTAAAGGGAGGTTAGGTTTAGAATCCTGGCCGAATGTAGGTTTTTTTTATTCCCAACTCGTTTTCCACCATTCTCTTCATGCAAATGTGGGTATATTTACTTTAAATTCTACCTAGCTTGGCCTACCCCATCAAATATAACAGTGTGTTGGAGGCACTCCAGCCGTTATCAACCTGCGAGTGTACTTGAGAGATTGTTAGTAAGTAAGAGCAGACAGTTGACACGGACGGGGCTTTACAAGAGTTGCCAAGGGAATATACACGCTCACACAATCTCGTGAGCGAACCCAACTCGACCAATCAGACAGTATAAACGAAAACGACGTGAGTAAATAAACTGAGCTCGAGACCAGAAAAAAAATACAAGTCATATGAGGGGTTAGTACGTTATTTACATATAAACAAATACTCTAGAATACATGTATTTTTACAGCTTTTAAAACATATATTAAACACATTTAAAATTATGACTTGGATTTTAGATAATATACCGCTGGAACGTAGCTTATATAAAAAAGTGTTTAAATTGTTAGATTGTTTAGAATGATTTATCTTGTGTCTAATCAATAAAATATGTTAAAATAAGCCATTTTTCGGTTTGGTCATAAGCTCCTCAAAATGATAAAGTAAATGCGTAAAGGAATGTTAAAATCTAATCTGTGAAATATAAATTTTAGAGTTGAATATAATTAGTTACTTCACTTTTGTTTACAAACATTTACATATGAAACCTAGTTTTTTATATTCTTGGGAAAAGGGTTGGGGTTTTTTTTTTTTTGCACCTCGTTTTACTACACTTTCAGTTTGTAAGCAAGTAATTATACTAGTGGTAGGTGAGTAATTGAGGAATGTAGAATTTGGAGAAAATGTACCTGCATTTATGGGAACGAAGCTTGGGAAACCATTTAAAACAAAACACTCTTAATACTTAACGTTTAGTTCGCGCACCCACCGGCAGGGGAGGGGTGTTTGGTTTTTGGTATTTCCTCAACTAGTTTTCAACGATCTGTTCAAAGTTGTGTTTCCAGCAGTGACATTTTCCATCGAATTGGTCATCACTAACCCACATCGGTGACTAAGAGGCTTGGGTTTGAATCCAGGACAGATATCCCAATTTATTTTTCCTTGAATGGGTTACCTCTCTCTCCGCATATATATAACACTTAGATTTAATTAAACTATATAAGAAAATATTAATTAGATGTTTTATGAAAACAGGTATTTAAATAAATAAATGGTTGGACGTTTTAAATTAGGCCTTCAATATTAAAATTATTGTAATCCATTTAACTTTAATAATCTCTGTAAAATGTATTATGTATATTAGTTAGCTAATAATAAATGTTTCCTTATAAAGCAACCAAAATTTTGGATAGTGTAAACCATTTAAGTAAATTGATTGAATGTAATTGCCAGTGATTACTTTTTCATACATTTTTATAATCATAAATGTCCACGATGTTGATTTATAAAAATGGATGATAAAAGAAACAATAACAATATGTTTTATATATTTGATTATTTGTTTATGTAAAATAACTATGTTTTAATTAATTACACTATAATATATCAGATTCTTAGTCACGTATAAAAATAAATATAATGTTAACTAAAACCAATAGAATATTTATACATAGCTAATCGCTGCATTCTCTGTTGAACTAGATTATACGAAATGTGTTTCTACAGTATTTGACCAGCTATGGTGGCTCTGTAACTACATAGTTCTAGGTCTATGTGCATGACAAAAATATTCACCAAAATCGTAAATAAAGATATATTTTTATGTCTGGTACTCAAATAGGAAATTACATTTAGAAAATTTGAGGTAAATGTTTTGTGAAAAATAAAGCCAGCTTTGATATTATACACGCAAGATATTTCAATTTAACAAATTCGAAAGATTCCTATTAAGGTGCGGCAGAAGGGAGCGCAAGTATTTTTACAGTTTTTATAGAATATATATTTTTTGGTCAAAATAAATCAAATATTTCTCCAGTAGCAACGTAGAGTTTAATTTTAGGCACGTGCTAATATTAACAGGTCTTGAATATCTGTCAAGGGTGTCGTGGAATTCTGTCAAAACTTTTTCTCCTCATTTAAAAAGTGTTGACCAAATTCCAGAACACCCTTGAGAGATATCCAAGACCTGTTGATATTAGCACGTGCCTAAAACTAAACTCTACGTTGCTACTGGAGAAATATTTGATTAATTGGCCAAAAGAATGTAATGCTATAAAAACTGTAAAATTAATCATACTCCCTTCTGCCGCACCTTAAACCAGATACACAAAATAGTTGTCTCTTAGACATGAGTTTTTTTACAAGCAATTTGTTTCTAAAACCCAAAATAACCATGGAAGTGATGGGTATAGTTGTGAAAAGCTATTATTTATTATGTCTGACGCTTAAAAAGTAAAACACTTGTCAAAGTTGACATTTAAATTAAAGTGTTACCCGTTTCGGTAACCACTTGGCCTAAGGAGTAACTATAAAAACATATTTAACTGCAGTTGATAGGAAGATCTGGGCTTGAATCCCGGCCAGATGTACTAAGGTTGGATTTTCTTAGATGGTTTTATGATTTACTTTCACCCAAGTGCGGCTACACTTACTCTAAATTCAAGCCTACTCATACCCAACAAACTATAGCTGATAGCCTACAGATGCGTATAGCTTGAACAGATAGTAAAATGGGGTAACATAAACTAAATCCATTGCACTAGAAAAATAAACGTTAAAATTGTAGAATGATTCCAATATATAACTATTTTAAGTTTGCCTGAGCTTTATCAACAGTATTTTTAAACTAAATAAAATTATAGGGTCCAAAGTATGCATTAGATTACCAATGTTATACAACCGTTTAACTGTTTAATTTGTATAGTGTATTTTTCAAGTGATAAATAATTTCATAATCCCAAAAATGTCAACATTTTTCTCTAAAAGTTGAAATCACCGTTAAAAATAATTACAATGTTATTTTAAAAATTATTTTCAAAATTGATTTAAAAAAGTATTTAAAGTTACTTGAGTATAAATTCTGTTCTCTTTTTAATTACTGACAGCACTTAATTTTACTAACATCTCTGTAATTACTTTTTACTTACAAAACAAAATTTTAATTTTCTTTTTCGACTCACTCGTTTATTGTAAGTCTCTTGATTGTATAATTATTTTTTTTAGGTAGAGTAAGAACATGGTGGGATGGATAGTTTAGAAAAATAATTATTTATTTTGTCAGGCATGATCATTTATATTATATTTTTTAATTTTAGGTATTGAAACTAGCTATCAAAAATACAGTTTGAGATCTTGACGTAAGACTTAATAAAGTAGTTTTAGTAACTTTTAACTAAGCTATTTGAAGCCATCCTTTCAACACGATTCTATTTAAGGGATAGATTACATTTTTTGGGGTATTTTTGTGTTTCTTTTGATTATACTTTAGAAAAGGCATCTCAAATTTGCAACCCTATACCTGGATTAATATGGCCCAAGGAACTTTTGATGAACTATTTTATACTAAGGCCCTTTTATTCTTCGTATAAACGTCGTGAAAATATAAAATTTGGAAATGTGATATTTGGGGATTGGCTACAATTTAGGGAAATTTGACATTTGGGGTTGGTGTAACAAATGTAGGCTATACTCTTCTTCTATATGGATGAATTCCCTAAAGTGTTTGAATCTGCGCACCAATATGTTTAATGTTTTACAGCGCATAGTTTACGAATGAAAATGGTTGGTTTCTCACATGGAAAAGGAACCGAAAGGCTTACAATTAGCCTAGATTTTCACCAATAATTATGAAATTGACCTCACTAGTAGATTTAAAGCGCGACACTCACACCAATGCTTCAAATAAAAGGTTTTTAAATCTCTGGAAAAAAACAACAAGAAGCTTCTGTTTATTTTTTATAAAGGGGTCTACTTTATTCATTTATTAAGTTGGAACTATTTTTTTCTTGATAAAATGAAAATACTTTTTTTTTGTTTAGAGTTCCTCCCTATTTTCTATTTTCAATGTGTCCCTCGTGATCAAACGTGTTTGACACGCCTGCTATACTCCCATCTGCTACAAAGATGGATGTTAAACTTCATTATTGTGAGTTATACAAAGTTTCAATAAACACTTCTTATTATATTCAATTCCGTTAGAGTGGCTGTGTCTGTAAATATTCATATAGTTTTATTTTGTTCCCCCGCTTCTTGGTAACCTTTAATTCTATGTGCGTACACAAAATTACTAGACTAGAAAAGGGATAAGGAAGGGAGAATTTTAGAGAGAAGTTTGGGAAGCCATTGAGGAAAAACACCCTCAGTACACCCGACTAGTATTTGAACCCCAATATCCTCGTAATGAGAAGTTTTCTAGTTTAATACGAGATTAAAACGTGAGATCATGTGAGCACCGGTAGTAGTGTGCGGGATACCTCGTTCCACCCCTTCATACCGAAAACTGTCTATATCTAAGTCCTTTAGAGCATTGTTATCGAAAACGGTCTATATTAGTGACGCTTTGTTATTGTAACCTGTATCCTGTTGTGACGTCACCTGTTGTTGTTATTGCAACTTGTATCCTGTTGCCCCCCGGCCTCCGCCCCCGCCGTTGTTATTGTATCCTGTATCCTTGAACATGTACGTGCTTGTCTGACATCCGTGTTGTTATAGCAACCTGTGTGTTTGTCTGACATCCTCGTTCCACCGTGCTTGTGTCCCGGGTGTTACGCGTTGTTATTGTATCCTGTTGTGACGTCACCTGTATCCTCGTTCCACCGTGCTTGTGTCCCGGGGGGGCATTCCCTACACCCCCCGCCCCGCCAGGTAGATATGACCGTGCTTGTCTGCAGCCCCCCCCCCCAGGCCCCCCCCCGTCGCTCGGGAAGGAGAATAAAACACGGATATTACAAATAATTATCGGGAAGCTCCCTCCCACCCGCAGCCCCGGCGGCGACTATAGGGTCTAGAACAGCAGCCGTGGCCGGGGTATAGAATATGTTAGCTTACAGCACAAGAACTGGTTGTTATCGTTTAGCGGTTGCTTGTTATTGTCTGAATATCCCGTTGTTATCCCTCCAGGGCAGCCATTAACTAGTAGTAGAACTTAGGAGGACTTTAAACTCTACGTGGAGTGAGGGAGAGTAAAAAACCACCCCCAGTTCACCAGGGCGAGATTCGAACCCACGACCACCCCCCACCATAACTATGAGTGACACGTACCCTTTCTAGCAAAATGTGCGGTAAGGGTATCGTCCGTCGTCATGCACCGATGTAGGTATCAGCCATGGGGAAGAAATACCTACAGTTTACACTGCAGGGATTCAATTTACCTCAGCTGGAATTAGATGAGCCTGACATTTAAAAGGCGTGCACACAGGGACTCAAACCTCGATATTTATAGCACAGCTAATGTCTGTTAGAACGGTCGTACTTCCTGCACCCCCACCATTTTGCGGGGTGACCAGGTGGAATGTGTACCCTCATTTGATCACCGGCTGTCTAGTGACGCCTTAGAACATGCGACCATAGATGCAAGTATACAAATTTAGATGGCGCTCACACCGGGATTCGAACCTCGATATCTATAGCACAGCTATTGTTTGTTAGAACGGTCGTACTTCCTGCACCCCCCACCATTTTGCGGGGTGACCAGATAGAATGTGTACCCGCATTTGATTGGAGTGAAAAAATCAAACATCGATCACTCTGTTATCGGCCATCTAGTGACGCCTTAGACTATGTGGCCATCGATGAATATATATATACAATGCATTGTGACGGTAGATTGCTACCCAAGGACCTAGTCATTTTTTTGCCAGTGATGGGGTTCAAATATGGTCGGATGAATTGATGGTTTTTTTTTCCCTCCAAATGGTTTCATTATCTACCTTCACGCAAATGAGGGCACACTTACCTTTTAGTAATCCCACTGTGATATTGTGTTAAAAATAGCCTAGTTAAAAAGCTCTTCCTGCAACCCCACCTTATTGTCGGTCGACCAGGTAGCGTCGATCACCCGCAATTGTTGATTGTCAATAAAAATAACTAGCAATAAAATGTTATTAATTTTTTAAATCCCTAGAATATGTTGTGACAATATACACGTGTCAACAATGCCAGAATGGTAAATGCGAGTAGTTTATAATTTTAACTAATGTAAGGTGTCGTGCGTGCACTGTTGTGACGTCACCTGTTGTTTTCATTGCCTATACACCGTTTGTTTTTTTTTTGTTAAGAAGGGAGAAACTTCTCATCTTGTGAGGTATAGTCCATTTTCGCTAAGAAGGGACTTCTCAGGGAACCCCGGGGGAGCACCCCCTCTGATCGCTCGTCGCTCGGATATATATGCTTGACACATAAGTGGCGTCGGGCGCTCACGACACCTATCCCATGTGCTAATGGCGGGGGGAGTGAATAAAACACGGAAACATGCAGGCCGTGGCGTCGGGCTCACGACACATACCCCCAGACATATTGTGGTGGGGGGGAGTGAATAAGACACGGATATTACAGGAATGACGCATATATTCGTTTATAGATGTGTTAGTAAAATAGTACCTGACCTAGCACCTCAGCCCACTCATATAGTGCTAGTATTGCAATGTGACGCGTTTTTATTGCTGTTGTTGTTCCTGCCCTTGAACATGACTGTGCTTGTCTTGAAAATCACCTCGGTTCCACGTGCTTGTCTGGCACCCGTGTAAACACGAAGACTGTGCTTGTTGAGGGCACCCCCAGGCCCCAAAACCACCCCCCTATGATCGATAATTGGTGATCGATGATCGATGATCGACTAAGGGACGTCAAGGGGTGAGATGTGTACCCACCGAACCCTCCAACACCTCCTGAATGAAAGAAATAAAATAATAAAATTAGTGATGTACTGTCATTTGCGGAGGGTTGAAATGTGAAAACAGTCAAAGCTATAATTTATGCTTACTCCTGCTAGATATCTTTGACGGTAGTCGAACCGGGGACTTTTGGTGTAACAATATAGCGTTTGTTGACCTTGCAGGTAATCTAACTCGGGACCCTTCGCAAAGTGTGTGTAATAAAATAAACTAGAACCCTAGGACAGCTTCAAATACAATCTAGGGCAGTTAATTTATCACTATGAAGGGTTAAAACGTTTGGCGCTTGTTATTGTAACTTGTTAGTTACCCCCAGGGCAGCCATTAGCTTAGGAGAACTATACTCTGTTCGGTAAAAGATAAACTATAATACGTGTATCTGAATGGGATGTCAAACCCGGTCCTCAACTCGTATTACTAACCGATCGGGTTATACGCACTCATGTTGACGTGTGAGATGACCGGCGTTGAAGCCTAATAACAGCGGATGCGTCGCGAGTACCATAAACTAAATACTTAATCTCCCCATTTTATTTTATAATGTAGACTTATTTGTATTTACATATAGTTTGCAGCAATATAAGTAACAATGTCCCCCATAACACTCACTCTTCCTCGACTTCTCGAGCATTGATGATGAAATAATACAATAGTATGAAACATACATAAATATACACTTCACGTGAAAATAAGATAATTATTTACAGACACATCCCTAAGACAGTGGGGAAGTGAAAAAAATAATAGATTTCTTACAGTCTGTTGTAAAAGAAGAGCAAAACAGTTTCTTTTGAAGAGCTAATTTAATAGATATAATGATATATAAACTTTAATTTTTAAATATTAATATATAGGTCGTCATAAATCTGTACAGGTTTATAGCATTTCAAACTCCGACACTTAGGATAGTATAATTTTGAGAAGCCTTTACTATATCACAATCTGGAAAACTTATAAAGGAGGCTTTATCTTTTCCAAAACAAGCTGAACGTCTAAGTGTATAAACCAAGTCTACAGACCCAGTATAGTCCAGATCGCTTTCTTCTCAATCTGCTATAGTGTTGGAGCCCATTCACTATAGCTTATAGATAGAATTAAGATTCTTGAAGGTATCCTCTATCTTCAAAGCAGTTTTATTTGTCATGTCAAACACTCCCCAAATATTTCACTACAATCAAAATTGCTTTAACCATTTACAAATATTTTAAATTTTAACGACATATTGATAAGTAATTTACCATTTATTTAAGGGTCGAAATTAAAATCCTAAAACCATCCTGAGCTATGATCATACACAATCTTAATATTAAGTTTGAACAAAATACAATAAAACATTTCATCTGTAGACTCTGGGACAGACATTGAGATATATTACATTGTAAGTTTCACTTTTGCTTCCGGAGCAAATAAAACGTCAAGTTTGTCATAATCTTGAAATAGTAAATGTTTATGATAAGGTATCTAATAAATCCCTTTATTGTAGATTGAAAATAGTCAAGATAATTAAACCAAAATGTCATTTACTTATAGGACTTTAAGTAAACAATTTTGTTCAAGTTGGAAATATTAAAAAGCTTAAACAACAACATTCATGAGAGCAGTTATGAATACGAAATTTAAATGTACAAGGTATTTTATTCATTGCTAATAATCAATAATATATTGTTTTATACAAATTAACTTTGGTATTAGGTTTTAATGCCAGAGTGATTTTCGTATCTCTCAGATTTTGCCCACAGAAAAATTCAGGCAATTTCTTTATATATTTAACGCTTAAGATTGCTGCAATTTTAAGAATGATAATTATGTTGCTATTTGTTTTGCTTAGTCTTTTTCATATCCTATAAACATTTTGAGCATTTAAAAAAAAATTGAAAAAAGATAGTTATTAAAATAAGAATTTCTAGTTACCATATTTTTAATTGGTTTATTAAAAATAATTATAAACCTGTATTATCTAAAATATTTTTATCCATTGTTCTCTCACCGATGATTATAAGAAAGATAAATCTTTGAAATTATTTCTGAAAATGTATTCATCATCAACAATGTTTTGAATCAAAGCTTGAAGTTACATTGTAAGAAAAGATTTAATTATCTCATCAGCACACAACTGAACTAATGCTATGTATGAAGTGGACATACGGTGAGTTTTAAAACATTTATGATGTATATCAAGCTTATGAAATAACCTCAACTGTATATTCCATCTTAAAATATAGATCGTATTTTTTTAGAAAATATTTGTTTAAGATGGAAATGAAGTAGATGTGACAGTTCAAGTTAAAGAAATACATCAATAAATTATTTATTTGCTAACCCTCTTTTAAAGACAGCTATAACATTCATTTTTAGTGTACCTGCTTGAGGAGCAACGGTTAAATAACAATAATAATGTAATTTATAAGTCTAAATGTAGTATTTTTTTAATGAGACAAACTATTTGTAACATGTAATAAACGTTATTCTACAGAGAAAAAGTTTGTTAGGGTTCTATAATAATATTTCTTATTGAAATAGGTGATCAATTAATAAGTACTATGTTTTCTTCATAAAAACAAACACATAATTTTGTTGATCACGATAATCTCTCTGTAAATATAAACTTTAAACCAAATTGTTCAAATATATTTAGCAAAATTTTCAAAAATAAATTATTTGTAAATTACCCGAAATTATTTGGTATTTGTAAAAAATATAGGTTATTCTTATTTATCAGAATGGTCGCACTATGTAATTTTTAATGTGTAAAATGTTTAAGGCTGAAAAAGTATACTTTTAAACTAATCATAGAAGCTGTCCTTGAATGGTTTTACTATGAAACACCAAATATTTTAATGAGGAATATGTTTAAGACAAGAATGACAATTAATCATTACCTTTGCCAGTCGATAATGCTGATAATGCTGCTTGGTTCAGTATTTAAACCAAATTGTTCTAATAAATTTAACAAAATTTAAATTTTCAAAAAAAACAATAAGTTATGTGTAAATTATCAAATTACTAGAACCATTTTAATAATATCTAGTTTTAAAAATCAAACTAGTAAAATGATTTTTTATATAAGTTTGAAAATCTATAGTATTATTATTAAAAATTACAAACCTCTTTAATGAACTTAAAAATATGTAAATGTTCATCATTAGTTATACAACTCAAGGAGGCCTATAGCAGGGCTATGACATAAAAGCACATGGTCTAAGGCGTCCATAGGCCTGTCTGTCAATGATGAATATATCAGGGTTCATATCCTATGTATTATTGATAATGTAAAATAGTTCCTCCAGTCATTTGTAAAAGATTGAGTTTCTAAACTATCCACAAACAATTTATACAGTGTTTGGTATTTAGAAACCGAGATTAACTCCCTTCTAAGGGTAATTTAAAGTTTACTCTAATATTAGTTAAAAATGGTGATTGTCAATTAAAAAAACTAGTAAGAAAATGTTATTATTTTTAAAAAACCTGGTTTAAGGTAAGGTGTTAAGTTCACCACACACACATACACATCATTATGGTATGCCAAACTTATATTCACGTGAATTCATTCTAAGCCATCTAGTAAATATTTTTTCAATATCTTGTGATAGCACGTATATATTTAATAAATGTAGTTATTACTATTCGTACAGTAATTTAAACACACTAATGGGCTAGGAATAGTGAAAGTATTTATGAGAGATAAGTGTACCAGCATTTGAGAGCTGGAAATAACATCAGTGTTCGAACTCCGAACATACAGGCAGAGCCCCGCTTAGTTAGCCGGGTAAGGAATAGTGTACCCGCATTTGAGAGCCGGAAATATCCTCATTGTTCGAGCTCCAATCTTACTTGTACAATTCACAAGACCTAAATAATAATATGTTTGGCTGGAGAATCAAAGACAGGAAAGAGATGGCGCTATGCACATTTTAAATTGTTGTGACTTTAGATTGCTACCCAAAAGGATTTAATGTTGCAACTTATCCATAATGTTTGAGATGGAGTTTCTAGGATAGGAGAGGGGGTGTTTGGGTGTAGACGTTAAAACACAAACATAACAGTTTTTATAATATTTAATTACACAAATCAAAGTTTTTACAAATTTTATTTCACACAATTATTTACACAGATCAAAGTTTTTACAAATTTATTTCACACAATTATTTACACAAATCAAAGTTTTTATATATTTTTCTCGCACAATTAAAATATATTTATTTACACAAATCAAAGTTTTAGTTTACAAATATAGCCCACACTATTAAAAGTATACATGGAATTTTTATTTACACAAATCCATATTTCTACAAATATATCTCATACGATGAAAAGTACACGTGGAATATTTACAAACAGTAATCAATTTCTTGAGCTCGTAGCGGGAATAGTGGCCTCGGTACTAAAGATGGTTTAAATATATATATATACAAACAGTTTATTATATTTGACTAGAATTAAAATATATACAAACAACTAATTATAATTGACTAGAAAAAAATCAGGTAGGTGGAGATTTATACTGGAGGATAAAAAAATATAAAAAAAGTATCCCGGGTACATAAAATAAATCAATAAAAAAATATGCTTGTTTTCATGCAGAAAAAAATTATGAAAAAAAATGTTGCTCAAAATCTTTGAAAAATGGTATGTCAGTGGAACTGTTTTAGAGTGAAAGAATAAAAAAGATGATTATTCGGCCCGTCTAAATTATCACCTTTTTAGTCGTGGCGAGCGCGTTTGCAAGGACTCTGATACCCAAACGGCAGCGTGTTATAATCTTCGGTTATCCGCCGTTTGGTGTACACCGGCCGGTAGACTTTACGCTGCGAAACGGTACATACTGTCGCAAGACCTTTTCTTACAATCTTGTGCGGTATCTGTATGTACCGTTCCGCCGCTTGTTCGGTGACCATAGCTTTCAGAACGTCAAAATTAACGTCGTTCCGGTTGCCATAGTTTATGGTGATCCCGCGAACCTTGCACACCGTTTTTGTTTTGGCAGGATCGCCACCAACGCAAACTCGGTACGCGTAATTCTTGGGACCGCCAGATACAAAGGCGCCGATGTAGCTTCCCGGACCGTAATCCTGAAGTTCGTCGGTGAGGTCACCTAAAAAGTCTCCGGTCTGTGGACTCCGATCGCCGGGGCGTTCCGTGAATAGAACGCTATCCGTATCGTGATACAAAACGCGGTCCCCCAACTGTTCAAGGATGCCGTATAGGTGCAACCTAGCCATAGCGGTCGTGTAGCACGCCACCGCCACACTCGTGTTTGGGTTAGGGCGCAACGCGTCACGCGCATCCTTGTAATTGAGGAACATAACCTCATCATTAACATCAATGACGCTGTCCACGGTGATGTACGGATCCGTCAGGTACTTGTGGACGCCCTGATAGTCGTTGACAACGGCTACGTGTGGTAAATCGGGTCTTTGCCCGAACTTTCCCCATAGAGAGTTTAAAAAGAGTTTAGCCAGAATGCGGAGACCAGGGTTTTTACAAACAGAGCCGAAATCGAGTTTTACCCCCTCCATTTCCTCATAATTTTGAATATAAGCTAATTTTTCCTCTCGTGAGGTACACCACTCTGGCCAGCCGCTGGCTTCTTGTTTAATTTTCACAAAAGTATCGATGTAGCCGTGAAACAATCCACCAGAACGTGTCTGACGGTCATAAACAGATACATCGTACTCCCACACTTCGTGCACTGCTTCAACGGTGTAGCCTTTCTCGACGGCTTTCCGGATCTCGTCGATCACCCAGACACCTGTCAACCAGCGATCTTTTTTGTCGTTGTGCTGACACGCGCCTTGGTTTTTCTCCTCCCCTCATTTCCTGCACAAGATGAACATCAACTTGTCGTGCATCCGTGTAGGCAATACGGGCAAGAATAAATCCCGCGGAGGCGTCACCGTAACTTTGGCTATGCCTTCTACTCGATCTATAGCGGGACAATTTGGTTCCAAGTGAATTTTAGGGTGGCCGACGGGGTATTTTTTGTACTTGCAAACGTACGGGTACAACGAACACACGTCCAAGTACTTGATCTTCTCCCCACAAGAAAGGTCCGCTTCGTGGAAGAGTTTGATGCAATTTGTACGCCCGCCAAAGAATGCATCCCTAGGGTTGATAGGCTCCTTGGCATACACCTCGTGCCGGAGTACAAATCGTTGCAAGTCCTTGTCTGTGCGTTTCATCGCATTAAACGTACACTCCCACATCTCTACGAGCGTGTAGCCGGCGTTCTTAAACTTTTCCACGCAGGCCATGGTCGCTTCATAACGCGTCTCCATGGTCTCGTGGGGGCTGTTTTTGATAGGGGTGGTCCTGCCCGGATAACAGAGAGGGCACCCGTGCCAATAACAGCCCCAAAACTGGAAGACGGTGGTGGTATCTCCAGCTTTAACAACGCCGTCTACACGTCGCCCCAACACATATTCCTCACGGCCGTTACCCGCATGAAGGATAGAGACACGGCGTCGATGGGCCTCCCAGCAGAGCCATTGTACAGCTACGTGCGACTGTTGGTCTGCGCACCGGTAGCCACCGTTAGGGACGATACCGACGGTATTCTCCTTAAGGTGACTCCGGCGGTAAACCAACATGGCCGCTCCAGCGATAGTACACGCCTCTCTGAAAGGATCCACCTTTGCTTTTTCAATAAGCATGTCTCTAAACTTTAGGCAGGCCTTCCGTAGGATCTCTACGTCTTTCACGCAATACACTTCCAGCTCGCGGTTAAGATCAAAGACAAAATTTTCTTTGACCAACGCGTCATACCACCTCTCAAAGTGCTCCTTTCCCTCTGCAGACATCTCGCCTATGCCGTAGTCCTCCTTCGGCGGCAAGGGACCCCTATACCCCGCGTTTTCTTTTTTATTGAAAAAATGGGGGAAATGTCCCTTGGCCAAAGACTCGTCCAAGCCGAACGTTTTGGGCATCTTGGACAACGACATGGGGAGAAAGTTCAGAGAGTCAATAAAGTGGAGCGGGCCGTAACGTATGGACATGATTTTCCCACCGTTCATGATGAGGTCTGGAGTCCATTTTTTCACCTCCATCATGTATTTTAAAATGAAATTACCGTCGTATCCCCTGGCATTATGGGCTAGTAGGGTGATATCCTTGAATTTTGAAGCTTTAATTTGTTCTATAAATCCGAAAAATTGGGCCATTGTGGTATCACCCCCGAATATGCGAGTCCTATCGCCCCCGCAATCGGCGCAATGATGGTCATTCGCATCTATATGAAGGCAGGCCTTGCAACACGTCTGCACTACACATAGGTTAGGTTCGTGCAAGTACGTGTTTACCGCACCTTGAAGAAGCGTTTCTTGTCTGCATTCAAAATCATAGAATACAAACATGAAATTGCTCTTTTCCAGTGACGGCTTGGACGGGGCCCGCTTCATATAACAGAAATGACCAAAAGGACGATGGGTCTCGCATACTCTACAAAAAGTCTCATAACACCTGTGTGAAAATCCTGCTCTTTCCAGACTGAAAAATTGCCCGCATACCTCGCAAACCTTTTTGACGTCACAGACCGACATGTGACCTCGGCAAAAACCGGGACGTTTATGGTTATCAAAACACTGCTGATTTGTGAACCGTCGCCCGCAATCTTTACAGGTCACAGATAGGTCTCCGCTACAGGCCGGTTTAGCGTAGCACTTTTTGCACGCGGATTCGCACTTGTGCTCGTTCTTTGTGTTGAACGGCACACGGCACTCACGGCAAAAATAGCTGCATTTAAACGCGGCTGTCAAAGATGTTATCACATCAAAATGATTTTGCTTGTCGTCGTGAAAATACAAATCAAGGTAGCCCTTAAAGGAATGTTCGGGGGGAGTAGGCCCCTCGTATAGGACTTGCCTTCCCCGACGTTCCCTGAACACGGTGATTTTGTATTCGGTGAGGTATGCTTGAAATTGTTTCAGTTCGGTGAGCCCACCACCTTTCAAAATATTCACACCAGCGTCACGGCATAGTTCCTCTGCTTTGAGTTTTTGAATAAGACGACCCATTCTGATTTGTCTAAAGGTGTTCACATCCATGCATCCCGGTTCTCTTTTAACGTCACATATAGCCTTGGCGACCACCAACCCTCGGGCAAGGCAGAGTGTGTCGTCGCCATTTTGAATAGTAATTATTCCTTTGTTATTTCGGCTATACGTGCTAGCTGGAGCGAGTTTATCCCATTTATGATTGCCACTCCCGCGAGGCTCCTTAAAATGGCTGAGTTTAACGTACAGTGGTGCCGTACTCAAGAACAAACTATTACTCTGTAGCACGCGACTTACGTTATCGAGCACGACACGAGCGTCCAACTGATCTGCTCGCCTAAATGTGACATACACAGGGTTCGACGTCGAGTCCGTGCTATTCAAAAGTAAGCCGACGTGATCATCGGCACTGACACCGTGGTCCTGCAGCCGATCGAGCAAAGCCGAAATTTGCTCTTCGAGCCAGCTTAGGGCGTCACGATCGCTCGCAGGGGCACCCAGATGTACGGTAACTTCTCTGCCGGTGTAAAAGAAACGCCTCAATTGTTTGGTTCTCTCCGCGACGAAACGGAGAGAGATGCCTTGTGGCAACGCTCCACCTACCTGGTTTACCGGGCCACTAATTCCCGTCTGGGGTGCCGAAGACGGGCCGGCCACGGGTTGCGGGGACCCCGTCTGCCTCGCCGCACCTTCTCCCTGGCGCGGAGGCGGTGCTCCCGCGGCGGGGTGTACGGGTGTCACGGCCGGCGGTGCTCCCGCGGCGGGGTGTACAGGTGTCATGGCCGGTGGCTGAGAGAGGACGGAACTGCCATTTTCGCTCTCAATTTGAACTATAACACACAAAGTAAGCACTTTAACAATAATTGTTCTAAACATACGAGTCATTAAAACGATGCCACAATTTCAGACTGCTTTTGGTATTTATAACACATCAACATTCTTAAAGTGTGTGTGTGTGTGTGAAATAAATACACTTGAGCCATAAACTTATTTGTACTTCATATCACATGACTTGGCGTATGAATATTCATCAGTTTTTTAATGAAAGCCTATTTTAAATGTCACATCACATGGCTTGGCGTATGAATATTCATCAGGTTTTTAATGAAAGCCTATTTTAAATGTCATATCACATGGCTTGGCGTATGAATATTCATCAGATTGTTAAATTTCATATCACATGACTTGGCGTATGATTAAACCCTCATTTTCATCTATGCCCCGGATCCTTCGCAAATAAATACACTTGAGCCATAAACTTATTTGTACTTCTTATCACATGACTTGGCGTATGAATATTCATCAGGTTTTTAATGAAAGCCTATTTTAAATGTCATATCACATGGATTGGCGTATGAATATTCATCAGATTGTTAAATTTCATATCACATGACTTGGCGTATGAATATTCATGAATTACATATCACATGACTTGGCGTATGAATATTCATCAGGTTTTTAATGAAAGCCTATTTTAAATGTCATATCACATGGCTTGACGTATGAATATTCATTAATTTCATATCACATGACTTGGCGTATGATTAAACCATCATTTTCATCTATGCCCGGGATCCTTCGCAAATAAATACACTTGAGCCATAAACTTATTTGTACTTCTTATCACATGACTTGGCGTATGAATATTCATCAGGTTTTTAATGAAAGCCTATTTTAAATGTCATATCACATGGCTTGGCGTATGAATATTCATCAGATTGTTAAATTTCATATCACATGGCTTGGCGTATGAATATTCATGAATTACATATCACATGACTTGGCGTATGAATATTCATCAGGTTTTTAATGAAAGCCTATTTTAAATGTCATATCACATGGCTTGGCGTATGAATATTCATATCACATGACTTGGCGTATGAATATTCATCAGATTGTTAATCACAAGCCTTACATAAATTTATTTTAAATTTCATATCACATGACTTGGCGTATGAATATTCATCAGCTTGTTATATTTCATATCACATGACTTGGCGTATGAATATTCATCAGATTGTTAATTACATGGCTTGGCGTATGTTTAAACGTTAAAGAAAAAACTTACATAAATTTATTTTTAATTTCATATCACATGACTTGGCGTATGATTAAACCCTCATTTTCATCTATGCCCGAGATCCTTCGCAAAGTGTGTGAAATAAATACACTTGAGCCATAAACTTATTTGTACTTCTTATCACATGACTTGGCGTATGATTATTCATCAGTTTTTTAATGAAAGCCTATTTTAAATGTCATATCACATGGCTTGGCGTATGAATATTCATCAGATTGTTAAATTTCATATCACATGACTTGGCGTATGATTAAACCATCATTTTCAGCTGTGTCCGGAAATCGAACGCGGGACCCCCAGACTCAACAGACTTTAAATATAATTGTTGTAAACATACGCGTTAACAAAGGTTAAACCCACATTTGCTTTCAACGACATAAATACCCCCTCGTCCCATCGCTAATGACAGATGGTGCGATTGGGTTCTCTCTCTCTCTCTCTCTCTAACCGAACAGGCATGCACGCGATATCTAGCGGAGTGGTCATTAAAGTCTGTGAACAACAATCAGGGTGCGTGTTTATAGGTATATACAGGCACTGACAGCTAGAAGAACTTCCTAGATTAATACGCCAAGTAATCTGATCTTCATATGTCACTAATGCTGAACACAAGGCACTCTGTTTTTTTTTATGTGCTCCTACAAAATAATCAGAGAGGGGGATTTTTTTGTGACAAATTTAATGTAATTTAACTTTGTTAACAGTGGTTTGAACCCGGTACCACACATATTTGGGAATGTGTCCGGGTGGGCGCAATAAACCGTTTATACTCACATAATAGGCGATCTAGCCGCTCAAGCTCGGCCAAAACATCATTATACCCCTCTTCGCTCTGAGCCGTGACGTCGGTTTGAGCCCCTAGCGGCGCCTGCACACCATCCCGGATCTCCGGGGGACGATCTAACAGCTCGAACTCTGCCATGATGTCGTCGGTCATTTGGGCTGACGGCGGTCGTCGCACCAACGATGCGGTCTCCCAAAAATCTGAAAATAATAAATAAATACCTATTAACTACTATCACACTGTGTGTGCGTGTGTATGTGTGTGCGTGCGCGTGCACACGTGTGTGTGTCTGCGTTTGCGTGCGTGTGCGTGTGTGTGCGTGCGTGTATGTGTGTGCGTGTGTGTGTGTGTGCGTGTGTGTGTGTGTGCGTGTGTGGAAGAAATTTTTTAAACATATCGAGGGCTCACCCGTTGAACAACCGCTTTCAACCAAACAAATCCCATCGTCTGTAAAAAACCCCAACAGATCTGGAGCCGGCGTTTGACTAGTGCTTGCGGGAGTCGATGTTGTGTCTTCTTGGGGGTCTGTAAAAAAGCAAACACCTTTGTACACCGAAGACTTATTAGCTACCCATTAAAATATACTAAAGTTTTTTTAAAACTTACCGAAATTGAACCAGTTTTCAAGCTCGTCAAAACTCATTTTTTTTTGATGATGAACGTCTGCAACCGGTGAGTATAATGATCGGCAGTAATTACATGGAAGTCTATTTATACTCTCTCATTTTTTGTTAGACAAACACGTACAGGATACAGCTTGCTATAACAACACGGATGTCAGACAAGTACGTACATGTTCAAGGATACAGGTTACAATAACAACGGCGGGGGGCGGGGGGCAGGGGCGGGGGCAACAGGATACAAGTTGCAATAACAACAACAGGATACCGGCTACGAGGATGTCAGACAAGCACGTACATGTTCAAGGTTACAGGTGACGTCACAACAGGATACAAGTTACAATAACAAAGCGTCACTAATATAGACCGTTTTCGATAACAATGCTCTAAAGGCATTAGATATAGACAGTTTTAGGTATGAAGGGGTGTTACGATAGGGCCAGGACACTACTACCGGTGCAAGTCTTTATATTCCATCCAGCGATGGAATGGTGGTGAATGGCGACTAGAAGAAGATTTGTATTCCAAACATTGATTGAAAGTAAACTTTTGTGGAAATTAATTATTTTCATTGTGATTCTATATTACTAATCCAAAGTCTTAATAAACACTTCCAAAAATACTCCCTTAAGGATTACTCTATAATTGGCTATTTATTAACAAATGAAGGAACAAAAATATTAATGAAATTATTATGTCTTTGTTTCACGGTTGTGACAAGTGCAGGGAATAATAGATTAAAAATTATTATAATCCCACGTGTTCTTATTTTCCACCAAAATAAATATATGTGTCTTTATAACTTAGAAGTATAGCAATTCTAAATATTAGTTTCAAAATAAAAGTATTTTTTTGTTAGCACATGCGCATGAACAGAACCGAAAACAATTAGTATAAAGTCATCAAATGCCCTGATTTCATCCAGTTCACCTTCTTAATATTTGAAGAGAATTCATCCTTTCATAAGCTCTCATTTTAAAGCATTTTAAAGTGAACTATAGATGACACTTCCTTAAGTTCGTATTTAAATGATGTAAAAATTCGTAAATTACAAAAAATAGCTGAAAAACTTTTTTTAATAGTTTTTACTGCCAAAAGTGACAGCAGCTCTATATGCAGGTCATATGGTTTGGCAAATGGATACGCGAGAGTAGATTTGGTAGATTTTTCTGTCAGTAACCACTTCTCCTACGCTGGATAGCCTATATTGAATGACCCACTGACAATAAATAGACTTCAGATAGCTCTGTTGGTAGAACGGCTAGCATGTGTCACCAAACGATTGAGGTTCAAATTTCTGTCCTGATGTAATTTTTCTATACTAACAACATTAATTGAAGTTGTTGGACCAATGTGAATTTTGTTCTTTTTCATGAAAGGATCAAATAAGCTATTTGTAAAAAAATGAAATATTTCAAATGAAAAAAGGCTAATACCGTATTTGGCCTCTATTTCATTCAATATTTAGATAAAATAGTAGACATTGACCGATATAACTAAGATATCCGTTAAGTTCTCTTGAAAATCTACTGTATTTTACATTAGCCCTTTAAGCTCCAAGCTACATATTTACTAAACGGCACTTAATCCAGAGGAAAGGAGTTTTACCCTTTTTTCCTCCCTCCTTCAGTAATTTCAATCATATATAAATTTGGATTTTCAGCCCACAAAACGTGTACTTACTATTCAATCAACGACCGAAGAAGTCAGGCTGCTTGACTGATGTCTATGAGGATGGCATCGATGAGCCCGCTGACGAGGCGAAAATAATCCCTATAGAAGTTATTAATTTCCTTCAAAGAAAGTTTTGATAGCTTAACGTTTGCTCATTCTTATTTAAATATAATATAAATTTTGTTCTGTTAACTGGCAGGCACCATGTTGGTTTTTTTTAGTTAAATTAATCTAGCTATATAACTATGCTATTTGATTATATTTAGCTTACTCACTCAGGGCACTGCTTAATGTTTATGGGAAGCAGTGGGTGTATATATATATATATAAATTATATTCTTATATTCATGCAGGGAACTCTACTTAATTATTTGCATAAGTTGGTGTATATATTTTAATTTAAAGTAATCACAGTTTGGTGTACTTACGAACCAGTATGTATATTTTGTAGCATCTTATTACATATACATTAGTGTCCTATTGCTCTACGTTATTCCCAGTGGCAGTTGAGGTATATGGAACATTGTTTGGTAGCAGAATGGTTCTATCATTATTAATACAAGTGTATTTGACCATTATGACTGTGGGGACTACTCCTATAGAGCTATTGCTGATAGATGATTCCTTCTTTCTCTTGTTTAGCACCCTCGGTGTGTATGGAGCGGTAAGACGTCTTGAGATGTTGTGGTTGTGTGAGATTGTTGTTTTAGCGAGAATCAGGCAACACGTACAGCGTTCATCCTTGATCCTGTTCAGGACTAAGGGTGAGCGTGTGTAACAAGGTAGACAATCATCCTAGAAGGGTCTACTAATCGTTTCTTTTCCATGTCTTTACAGTGAAGAGAGGAGACGCTTGGTTCCTCAGGTCTGAGAGGAGACAAAACTCCTAGACCTTGTAATAATTGGAGATGCAACCCACCCAACTCACCCATTACAAATGCACCTAGTTGGTAACACCGTTAAATTTGTTTATAGAACATAATATGTAAATGCAGCACTACGTTTAGAAATTGCATTTTAGAATATTAGATTTGATTTGAGTAAAATAGTTAAACTATCATTTAAGGATGATTATTAACGATTCGTTGATTCATAATTAAAATATGAAACTATATCATTTATAACCTTTCAATAAATACCTGTTATTGTAGCTCTGTTAATTATAATATTATCTTCCTTTTCGTAAGTTTAGTACATAACGGTTTCCCTCCCCCTTTCCACCCCCCCCCCTGGTTCTCCTTCCACAAATGTCCCGTAGTATATTTTTAATTTCTATATATTAGTTCATGTGGTTAGCCATGACTGATTTGGACTTAGTTATTTCATTTTTTAAATTAACTATATTTGAATCAATTATTTTGTTGGAACCGATTAAAGTCCAACTTAATTTTTTTAATGTTATTTAGTTAAAAATGTGTAATCTTTGGAGCTATGCTTTTAATATAAGTAGGCCTAAGTATAATTTTTCCCCCTCCTCCTTTTTACTTCTTAGTAAAACAAATTTTACCCGTTATACGTGCTTATTAAGAAGGGAGAGAATCTTTATTTCATTTAAATACGATAAAATATAAATCCTTGCCTATTTAAATGCTAAGAAAACATTTATTTGTCTACACTCTGTACAACACGTTGTAACTGTAATTTCTTAGGCTTATTATCAAGATGGTTTATTTAGATTATTATCCTCCTTATATCATATTAAAATTCATTAAAATATATTTAAATAATACTTAATAATAATAATAATAATATATATATAAAGGTTTTTAAAAAATTTAGTATTTTTGGTAAACTTATATACTGGAAGTATTATATATAAGAAGCAAATAGCCAAATATATTATATTCGTTTTAGTGAGGATTTACTCACATATAACTATCATATTTTGAAAATTGAAAAATGACACCTGGACATGGGAATCAAACCCGGGACCTTTGGCTTATATTTGTGAATACGATATCTAGATGGGAGTAAATCCTTATTTTAACTAATTTAATAGCTTTGGCTATTTGATTCTTAAATATGCGATCCCTTACAATTATAATAATTGTACAAGTGGCAACAACCAACGGAGTGACCTGTTGGTCTAGGGTTAAGATATTAGATTTTTGTGCTGGGCGTCCGGGGTCCAATCCTTGGTCCCAACACAGATTTATCTGATTGCCAAACCCTTCCTTCACCTCTGACAAGACGTGTTTTAATCACAACTTGTGAACGTGTGGAATACCAGGCCTCCACCGTGGTTTGGATCCCACGTTAAATTGTAGGTCCTCCATTTCATCTCACAATCACCCCACCATTACACATTAGCGCAAGTGCGTATAACCCAAACGGGTAGTAAGACGCAGTGCTAATAATAATAATAATTAATAATAATAATAATAATAATAATAATAATAATAATAATAATAATAATAATAATAAGCCAACTACCTAGTCTAAGGTGGCTGTGTTATCTGATAGCTCGTGATATTAATAAATCACACATTTAGAGCCGACGATTTCCGCACGTCCATCATGGACTCTGCCTTAAAATATGAGTGAAGAATGACCCTGGACACGAGATCATTCCTGGATAGCTCAGTGGGTAGAGCATTGGCTTACTAGGCCAAAGGTAACGGGTTCGATTCCCGTGTTCAGGTGTCATTTTCCAATTTTCAGAATATGGAAGTATATAGTTGAAAGATGAAAACATTTTTGTTTTATTACTTTAATTTTTTTGGAGCTAGCCAAGACCATACAATGTTTGAAAATAATGTTATGTAAACAAGATATAAACTAGTGACAGACATAAACAATAATATTTGTCTATTTTATGAGAAACAGAACATCATAGATGTTTATTAGAAAGTGACATATTTATTTTAAATTGACTCTTTAGTAAAAAGTAATGAATCTTTATTTTTTTCTAATTAATATTTTACTTTCTACTGAGTTGCCACTATTGATCATATTATCTCGCTGTTTGAGGTGGTCTGATCCTCATTTGTCTTGGTCACGATCTTCTGCGAACCACCGGTTGCACTGGTACATCGTGTTTAGTTTGAGGACATCCTTTTCACTCATCGCACTCGCTGGCCCAGGACAGCAGTGGGTCCTTGAAAATAGCAATTACTTTATTATGTTAAAAATACCAGCATCACAGGCCCAGACAGCAGTGGGGTCCTTGAAAATAGCAATTACTTTATTATGTCAAGAAAATACCAGCATCACTGGCCAGACAGCAGTGGGGTCCTTGAAAATAGCAATTACTTTATTATGTTAAGAAAAAATACCAGCATCACTGGCCAGAACAGCAGTGGGGTCCTTGAAAATAGCAATTACTTTATTATGTCAAGAAAAAATACCAGCATCACTGGCCCAGGACAGCGTGGGGTCCTTGAAAATAGCAATTACTTTATTATGTTAAGAAAAATACCAGCATCACTGGCCCAGGACAGCAGTGGGGTCCTTGAAAATAGCAATTACTTTATTATGTCAAGAAAAATACCAGCATCACTGGCCCAGGACAGCAGTGGGGTCCTTGAAAATAGCAATTACTTTATTATGTTAAGAAAAAATACCAGCATCACTGGCCCAGGACAGCAGTGGGGTCCTTGAAAATAGCAATTACTTTATTATGTTAAGAAAAATACCAGCATACTGGCCGACAGCAGTGGGTCTGAAATGCATTACTTATTTGTAAGAAAAACAGATCAGGGCCAGACAGCAGTGGGTCTTGAAAATAGCAATTTATTGTTAAGAAATCCAGCTCACTGCCGACGCGTGGTCTGAAATAGCAATTACTTAATTTAGAAAAAATAGTATGAGGGTTAGTGACAAAGCGTTAGTCATAAAAACGTGCAATACGTAAATGAGGTATTAATGATTGTGAGATAGCTGGATAATATAATATATTAGCCTGAGGAGGATGGGAAAACCAAAATTATAACAATTTTACCTCGGCCAATAGCCAATTCAATTGAGATCTTGACGTTTTACACTGCATGACCAGTGGTAGTAGGCCATACGTTTCGCAAAAAAAAAAAATCTGTTGACAAGTAGGTTGATATTCGAGTCTCGACTGGGTGGATAAGAATTTTTTTAGACAAGTGTATTTATCACACTAGTGTACCCTCGTCTCTGCACGTTAGTGTTTGTGAGATTATTCTAGAAATCCTTCCACACATCATCATCTACTAGATTAAACCGTTAGTAATAATGGTGCTAAGCTTTTTATTATAAAATGTTTGTTTGAATGCGACTGTCACATAAATGTACAGTAAAATCTAGCTAAACGGGAGAATATGTACTGGTCTTATAGAGGACAGAGCATTTTACAAATTTTAAATTAAATTTTACTGGGTTTTATAAAATTACATTATTTAAAACTAATCTATAACACGTAATATATATTTTTAGTTTTAAATTACAGAATATATTATTACACTATTGTAATTATTAATTTTTAGTAAAACACATTGTATTACTACAACATGTAAATATTAAGCATCTATTTATCACATTTTTTTACAATTCTGTTTTAACTTTGAGTTTGTTAACTAATAAACTATACTTAATTTTATTTAGTTAATTTCACCCCACTCTCTCTGTTTTCCGAAAATGTGTTTGGATTATCTGGAATTTCGGACTACTGATTCTCGGTCTAAAGGTGTTTTACTATATTAACATTCAATTTTGTATCAATTCCTGCTTAAGATCAGATAATACAATAGAACATGTTAATATGGATGATTTTAAGAAGATGACTCAAACTTGTTTTGAAACAGGATGGAAGCCCCCTTTTGGAGACTTCTCATAAAAAAAATGACCACAGGTCACCAGGGACTAAATAAAAAATAGCTTTGTGGGCATCTAACAGTCAATTCGTATTTTTTAAATTTATGTTTGTGTTGCTTTGACCGGAAATTAAAGGGAATTTCTAAAATATATATATATATATATATATATATATATATATATATATATATATATATAGAGAGAGAGAGAGAAGAGAGAGAATTTCCCAGAAATGAAAGAATAAAATCGTCATAAAAATGTGGCTTTTCAATCTCTTCCATATTAATTTGTCCCATTGGAGAATCTCTTTGAGAGGGAGAAGACCGATTGAATTAAGTTTAATTTGTTTAAGAGGGTGGATTTTCGATGGAGGAGCAAGGGGAGGATATGGATTTTGAAGGGTAAGGAATGTAGCATTAATTAATTTTTCTAGGCTAAGAATTGCTTGGGAATTTATTGAGAAAGTATGGTGTTAATATTAATTTTCATAAGAAGGGGAATTTATCGGGAATGTTGGAGGATAGAAGTAAAAGGGGTGGTACAGCCTGTAATTGATCTATAAGGGATCTTTAATATAGACTGCTTTGGGTAAAAGTGGTATTAATTCTAATCGTGACTTGCTTTTCAGTCTGAGTCGGACATTAAGCCGGCGACTGTTTGTGACCAGAAACTGTATAAAATGGACGAAGACACACAAATGGTGACTCACGTGGGGGACGATGGTCATCTCTCCGTTGACAGAGAAGGCGAAAGGTCCGTAGTGGAGGACGCTGTCGTAGTCGTAACCGATGCCGTAGTTTGTTACGGTGGAGGCACTGTGCTTGGCGAAGTTGTTCTCCGTGCCTGGACAAGTCACCGTGATTATTATTATTATCTTCACTTATAAATTGATCAATGATAATATAGCACGCTTACTTTCTATACATATAATAACACATCAAGTTATGTTTGTACATTCGAATTTTTGTATATTTTGTATATTTTGGGTGGTATAAACAATAAGAATAACAAATAATATATATTTTTCGAGATTATTTCTATCTGTCTCTTTGTTTGTTGCCAGTAAACATAAAAATTACAGATCGGGTGGAGATGGGACTTCTTCTGTTGTACACCTTATTTTTCTAGAACTCGGGTAGGCTATTTAGCACCGCGCTATCTCATCAGTGAGCGAAGCGGTGTCGTTAAACACTTTAATTGGATAAGTACTTTTTCAATTATTTTATATAGTAGTTTTACTTGAAATAAGCTTTATTTAGTTTATATTCTCCTAATAAATGTAGAATTTATTAGTTCTCTGTTTAATTTGATCGCTAAATTAACTGAAAATCCAAAGAGTAATTATCTAAAATATAAAGAGAAATAATATTTTAGTTAGGTCGTTGATTCGTGTTCACATTAGTACAAATATAGTGTTTCTTTGTTAAACTAAAACAAAATCCTCATAAATAACATGTTACTGATTTTTATAGATTGGTTAATTTTTTTCGTATTTTTCACTTTAATATCCAAAAAATGTTTTTATTTGTCAAATATAAATTACACAGGTAACGCATCACAACTTTATTTCATATGATCTTACATCTTAATATATATAATTCTTCTGTACGTGTGTATGTCACTGAACTCCTTCTAAACGGCTGGACCGATTTTGAAGAAATTTTTTTTGTGTGTTTGAGTGGGTCCGTGGATGGTTTAGATTTAAAATTGGACCCGGTAGGTGGCGCTACAATCGGGTTCTAGGAATTTTTTTTCGGGAGAGGGGGAATTTTTTATTTATTTTTTTAGACTTTTTGCATATCAGAACATGTAAGCCTAACCTCAAAATTTCACCCCCCCCCCACCACCTCCACCACCCAATATTTATAATAATGAATATAATATTAATAATTGACCGTTAAAAAAATCATAAGTTCATCAATAATTGACCGTTAAAACCTTCTGAAAAGTTCATGAATAATTGAACTTCTGAGAATAATTCATAGTTATGTTTGTTTTTCAATACAGCTGATATTTGTGGAGTTGTGGGCGAAATGCCAAAAATGAAAAGATGTTTTATTTTGTATGTTGTCTTAACAAACACTGAATTTGTAATATTTGTGTTACTCACTAATTGGAGTTCATTGTGAATTTGTAATTGTGATGATCACATAGTATTTGTTTTATTATCGAAATCAATTATGCCACCCAAACGAAAAGCCAACGTTTCGGGCAGGACAACGTCTGTCGGGTCCACTAGTTTACATATATAATGTTAGGTTTATATTCACACATGGGATGAAGGTAACAGTAATAAGGCATAGCTTATAGCCCACATTTCATAAGTTAAAATAAGATTTATAATTAAATGTAGCTAATTAAATCTACTGGTAAATATTCATGTTGTAAAATGCAAAAAAGTTTTCAATTTTTTTTTTTGCGCTACGTTTTAATACCTATTCGGGCTACACAATAATTCACAATTAAACCAAAACAATTTATAATGAAATGTAATAATGAAAGCCTTATTTAAATCAATGGTTTTATCCACAGAAATTAGCTTAATCTACTAGAGAACGTCTTCAAAATAATTTCTTTTAAGGGTTTACTCGAAAAATAAAGTTTATCAAATTGTATCTTTTGAAAGATAAAATTAGCCTATTATTCCTTGTTCTATTAAATCAAATTAAGATTTTTAATTGGTTTGGAATTTATTAATATCCATACATAGCTTATATACTCTAAGGTATGTTTCTACATTCAAATTTTTGTGGAATTTCTATTTTTCTGGATAGTATAAATGATAATAATATACGTCATGGCTGCAGGGCGTGGGCACACCAAATTTCATTTGATTTGACCCGTGTGGAAAGGAGTGGAAGGAGGGAAGATTACGTTCCTCTTCTGAAATCTTCGTACTAAGCACGGGTCTTAACACGGTTTTTAATTATTTTATAGAATTTAAAGGTGTAGGTTGTGTTGAATTTGTTAGCGCTGCGCTAATATTCTTTCTTACTGTTTGGTACTAAGTGCAAGGCACAATTTGTTTGGGGTGATAGGGCGCTCATTCCAGACTGCTTCTTTTAATTTACTTTATTTTTGTTTCTTAAGTTGAGAAATTAAACAATTTATTTTGTTGTTCATTGCAACAATGCCTTCTTGTAAGCAAACTAATATTGATGCATGGACTTCCAAAATTTAAATAATATTCTTTGTTTCCTTACTACAAGTATTTGTTAATGTGTGATGTCATTGACATACAAAACATTTCCCTCACCTCATACGTGACTAAAATAAGGGTTTTGGGTAATTAAGATGACTCATCATAAAATAAGTTAATTTACCCAAACTAAATGCGAGCGAAGCCGTAGGCAAACTCTAGTTTATTAATAATCTAATCGTTCTACTACACACTAAACTTTACTTTTACTCTCATGTTGATCATATTATATCTCCCAAACTGAAATTACTTGGACTTATTAAATTTACTACCTCCTTATTTACTAGAGTTTGTTGTATTTTAAGTCTATACTATGTCCTATATAGGTCTAAGTTTGAATATTCCAGCGTTGTTTGTAATAATTCCATTAAGTTAACTGACTCTCTCGGATTGGAAAACTTATAACTTGAATTTACGATAAACTTATTTCGTAATAATGTTTGTTATGATTATGACATATGCTAATTTGAAGTATTTTACGACTCTCTTCCCAAAAAAAATTACTGTAATATTATTTTTGTTTTTAATATTTTTTTATAACAATATATATTGTAAATTTTTCCTTAAAATGTAGAAATATGGTGACCTTCCAGTCATCTTTATATCCCAATTTATCTGCTATCAGTAGCTCCTATGAGCACAGACCTCATAACTGTTGTCTTCGTAGCGAAAACTCAAGATATTTATCATAAAATAAGAGTAAATTCAGATAGCTATTTAAGGAACTCCATTACTATTAACTACTTTAATATTATGCTCTGCTTTCAAATATTACTACCGAATGCAATATGTATTTTTTATAAACTGATCGAGGTTTCTAGGTTTCTATTTCTAGCACCTCTAAAATATTTTATACTGTTGAAATTATAGCTTCCTACTTTCACACGATGCCTTACTGGCCGTAGGACTAGATGTTGTGTATATTATAGTGATATGAATTCTTTAAACTGTGTTGATACAAGCGGTTGACTTAATGAGACCACGTTATGTAAAATAAATAAATAAAATTAATAAGAGGTTTCTGGATTTGCTATCCCATTGATATTTATAGTCAAATAAGTATATTAAAAAACTTTTAGACCATGTAACAACTAGTAGCCAATAAAGATTAAATATCACTATACTTATCTCACCTCACCTAAACTTGTCGTCGTACCCCCCCTCCCCCCCCAAAAAAAAAGCCATCATGCGCACAGATTGGCGTGAAAGTAGTTTAGTAGCTCTTGAGGCCTGTAATATAAGTTTGTTCCTGTATAATCCTAAAATAGAAACACTGATAGGATAAGTGGGTTGCGTCAGTGGTTTCGTAGTCTGAGACGCCACTCTCGCTATATATGAGCTCGTGGTAAAAGGAAGGTTGGGTTTCTAAACTTGGTAGGGTTTTCTCTGAGAGGAGATTTTTCCAAAATAGTTTTCCAATCTCTGAACCTTACCTTCCTCATCCTTACCTCATCAATTTTAAAAATGAGAATATCCTGGACAAATAGTAATATGGGGTGTGTGTAAAATAAAAAAATAGGTGGTTTATATCCTGACCCGTTATTGAAATTTTAAAAAAATCATATTAATAAACTGAAATTTAACTATTGCTATTTTTAATTAATTGTTATGAATACGATTAATCGGCGTCAACCCACTTTGGTGGCGGCATTATTAAGGTGTAACTTTCTTAATAGATTACTGCTGATGACGGAAAGATCGGGTTTGAATCGAATATGCTACCGAAGAGCGTGGGTACATAATAGCGCGAAGCGAAAAGTGGGTCAAAAGAGCACAATCCTTAACTGCCTTGAAAAGTCAAGTGTATGTTTCCTTTCTTTTATTTGGCAGGAATGCGTAGGCTACTGGATTGAACAACTGTCCAACTTCGTCCTCTTTTTTTAGATTGTAGATCAATATAATTAGGCCCCGAGATACTTTCTAGGTAGCGGGACGGATAGTTTAGGAAAATGAATAAAATGTCCAAACTTCGCCATTGAGAATGTTTTAAATCTGATTCTCCTCTAATCTCACCTGACCTAACCTAACCTAACCAATCTAACCTAAAAACTCCATGTCAGTAACTTGAAAGTTAAGTCTGTACAATTGTTACCCAGTTAACACAGATCCCCTTGTGCGTTCTGGCGAAGAGAGAGGTCGCTCCTACAAAGGTCACGAAACACTTGCGCGACCTGTACAACTGTACACATGCGCTGTTTTGTCCTGTTCTATATTGGGACTACGAGGTTATGCTGTTATTTACATGTGCTGTGTTTTTCCCCCAAATAGTTTTCTATTTTCTCTCCACGAAAGCGCGGTAAACTCCCTCTAAATCCAACATTACTCATCATTAACTCACTACATAGGTGTATTCCCAAACGGGTATTAAGATGTGGTGCTAAAAAAAAAAAAGCTGCAACTCACCGGCTTGGATGTTAGCCCAAACAATGGTGACATAGTCGTCTCTGTCACTGGAGCTTTGTTCGTGGTAAAAGCCTAAGGCATGCAAAAATTCGTGGACGATTGTTCCATGGCGGAAACAACCTGAGCCCGGAACCCCAGGCTGGAGGTTCAGGTCTTGTACCTGGAAACAGAACAATAACAAAGCCATTATTTTATCTTAGAATATACAGGCTGCCTCAAAACAATTTTATACACAAAAAAATAAAAGCAATGTATTTTTATTAACAACATAAATATTAAAGTGTATTAAGGGCCCTACAGACACACCAACTTGTCGACCCGACCGTCGGGACAACAAATTGAAAGCGAGCTCCACACTGCCCGACCAGCGGTCCAATTTGTCAGTAGCTATCGTCATCTCAGAACGAACAAACGCACACCATGCCTCCATCTCCATCCAAATACCAAAAATTGAATCGCGTTATACATCATTATCAATTCATAAATATATTGCAAGAAAAAAAAACAAAATGTGGGCAAAAAATTGGTTGTCGGTAATAAATAAATTCACACATGCATTATTAAAAGAGTTTGATTCAGATGATTTTTGTAATTTTTTCAGATTAATTCTTGAATGTTTCTCTGAAATACTCAGTATGGTGACATCATTTAAATAGAACAAAAGATTATTACAGAGGTGATAAATCACACAACTTATTTGTATTTTTTTGCCAAATAACCCTTTTTAACAATCTTTTATATTCCACTAAATGTAATGAAAGTAATTAACATTTACAAAACCATTATTTTAGAACATTGTTAGGCAAGCAATGATACAAAATTATTTACAAACAATATTAATCATATCAATCTCCAAAAAAAAAAAAAAAGTGATTTTAAATGTTTCATAAAATTATACTTTGGTTCAATTACAAGTCATAGGCATGGCATTTAAAATTATTGAAATTTATTAAAACTTTATTTTCTTCTCTCAATTGTTATTATTTTTCAAATGGTTAAAAAATGTATCATTCGGGAGCTAAGATCTTCCACGT
Source organism: Timema podura (assembly GCA_033556935.1). Classification (NCBI taxonomy): domain Eukaryota; kingdom Metazoa; phylum Arthropoda; class Insecta; order Phasmatodea; family Timematidae; genus Timema; species Timema podura. The sequence goes on along the minus strand of JAVRXN010000008.1, from coordinate 86,785,390 downwards.
TCATAGTGAAGAATTGATGAAAGGAAGACTAAATTGTTGTACCTGTTCTATAGCTAAGATAGTTTGTAAGTAATGTGATTTCCAATGGTCCAGAAAGTGAATGTTAAAATTACTTAGAAAATAGTTGGTATTCTGTCAAGTATAGAAACAATTATTAATTCCTATCAACTATGATTAACTTGTATCTAACATAATTCATTTTAAATTTTCACTTGAATTCTACTAGCGAAATCTGGACAGAAGTAATTGTAGAGTCTCATAGAATTGTTAGAGCAAGACCACATCACTAACAACCTTAGAGCCTTCGGCTAAATTATTGTCCTGTTTATAATAATAGTAATAATAATGGCGTGACTGAGCTACATCCATCAAACACAAGATACTCACTCTTCCTCTGCGGCCGACCATAGACCAGCACCCACTGTTGAGTCCTTGAACCCTGACATAATCTATGTCAGAAGCTGTCCTGGGTCTCAGTCTGATACAAGTCCTTTGGTGAAACTCGTCGATGCCTCGATGGATTGCTGCTATTTGGTCAGCAGCTGAAATTGTTCATACACTTTTATTACACCTCTCGCCCACAGGGGAGAAAGTTTACAATGCCACGTTGGCTGGTTATTACAAGTTTATTTTGTTGATAAATTACACCCTTAATCTATTGTTGAGTCTCTTTTTAAGTTTCATTTGAAATTGCTTACCACATTTACCCACCATCTGTTTCTATTCGTTATGCCAATGAGATTTTCTAGATAATCCTTAGTATCATATTAGCTTATTGAATGATTACTCTAGAGATACTCACTGAATTGATGAGAAACAATCTCATAGGGTAGGTCCACAAATCCGTTGACCTTGTGCCAATGTAAGGCGGGGTTGATCAGTCCATTTCTCTGACCGGCATCAAGGACGATGTCTCCTTCAAACTTGCCACTGCGTTCCCAAGGATTCTGCACCTTTTTTAAGAAGGCCTCTGAAACACAATGGATGCCATGGATATACCTCAGGCGTTGCAGTTGATGGGCTGGTCACCCACATATTCCTTATTATCTCCTTATTTATTTGTACTTTTGGTTATCATTATTTCCTCATTCCACATGTGAGGTTAATAAAGCTGGGTGGTGTTCTAGTCTGTGAGCTGGTGACTGTACGTGTTCCTTTCAGTCACCTTTTGTTTAAACTCTTAGTTGGCATTCTTAACAATCATCTCACATTGAGTGGATGTGAAGTCTATTTTTTCAGCTCTCCTTCATTTGAAAAGATAATAGCTCTATTAAAATAGTAAAAGGGTAAGTTTAATTACAAACTGATTAAAAATGATTTGTTTGAATTTACAGACAATCCTTAAAATCTCAGATAACTTTTAGCCATAACATAACAAAATATTGGAATGTTTTAGAATTTTAATAGCATTTGTTGTTAAATTAGATTATACTTAACCTCTGACTATACTTAACTGCAGTTAGACTGTAGCTACAGATCTTTTATCTCTGATTGAATATTAAACTTCCATCAGATGCATGCTCAAGTTTAAATAAATATACTGAGGGTTGACTTATTTAAAAGCTAAAAATATATTAGCTTAATACAAAAGTGGTGTAGTTGGGTGTAAGAGAATTAAAGAGCTAAACTAGATATAATTTTTTTACTGACTGATCAGTTTACAGAGTAAAAGCAATTTTCTCTTCTTTTTATTATGTTTTAATGCTCAATAATGGTTAAACTCAAGAACATCTTCACGTTTGGGTAAGCATGATAAAATGTTAAGTGAAGAAATATATTTAATTTTATTTAAATTAAGGGATTCACCTACTGAAGCATTAAGACGTATTACAGACGTTCAGATATCCCAAATTATTTAAGAACTATATTTTTATTTTAAAATACAGATTGGGTCAAAATAGATATTAGCTTAAAGTTATCAACATGTCCTATGAATTAAATAAAGAATTAGAGTTTGTATGGTAAACAAATATACTTAGAGTTAGCTTTATCTAATTTTTTCGTTGTTTTACGCTTAATGTCGCAGTTTTAAATAGGAACCCAAAGGAATTTATTAGATTTAGGATTATTTTTTATGGTTTTGAGTCTCTAGAACTGTCATTCTCTTAATAAATAGAAAGGTATAAGGTATCTTCATATACGTGGCTCACCCAATATAAATATTTCATCAGCTACACATATAGTATAAAGTATTATAATAACAATGCTCAGTGGGTCAGCGTAACCTACACCTGTTCTACAGGGGAAGTTAAGGAAAGATTCCTCCAACTAGTTTCTTTATCAAATATGAGTCTATACGGTTTATAATTTTTAAGGTATTCACTTTATGATAGCAAAATAAAAATTATATGACAAATATTTATTTAGCATTTAGATACTTTTTTTTATGTCTAGTATTAAATGAAGTGACTCACCCAAGTCTGTTGCCTTAATTCACCCAGTTCACTCAGATCTTCTACTTGAGCATATTCAGGCTGAAGAGGTTTTTCCAAAGGCAATGCCAAGACACACTGCAGTGCTGCTAATGCGGCCAAAACGTTAACTATGGTAACAGATGTCATTTTGGTGTCTAGCTACCAAAAATATAATATTTACTTGGTTTATATAGTGGTATTGATTATCTTATAAGTTGATATTGGACCTCCATAAATCATACTTTAACTATTCTTGTCAGAAAGATTAGTGAGTGACACTTTTGAGGTATTGAAAAGTTTTGCTGGAATGATAAATAAATATTATTTTAACATATCAAATTAATATTTGAATGATTAACTGTCTAATTATAATAATAGCCTCTCCAAATGTAGCTCAGTAGTTTAATAAGTTACGCCATAGTTTTGTTTGTGTGGATATTAATAGGTGTGGGGGAGAAGATCGTTTATAAACAGGTTTTATTCAAAAAGTGCTATTGAGTAATGTTTTTTTCCCTCTCAATTGTTACAAGTTTCAAGACAAAATATGAGTATATTTAAATACTTTAAATAGTTTCAAGAAAAAAAAACACATTTTAATTGTAATAGTTGGTTAATACATAAAAGCAATAATAATAATAATAATAATAATAATAATAATAATAATAACAGTTTTTCCACCCCATTTTACTACACGCCCGGGCTATACAAAAGGTAGGCATTAGAAAGGTATAATTGTGAGAAAATGTAGTTTTATTGGCAAGGAAGCTTAATCCCATACAATTTAGGGAAAAATACCCTTATTATATCCACACGGTATCCAAACCTTGAGATCCCAACTAGCAGTGAACCAGACTAAATCAGATGTAAGTTCAGTCCACATACCATCCCATTGTGGGTTAATTAATTTTAATATTATTTCACTAATTTGTTGCCAGTATCAACATAAAATACGAATACTTTTAACTATATTAAAGAGATAACCCTTTAAAATTTAAACGTGGGTCAAAATTAGTAACCAATAGTATTATTAATTCTAGGAGTAGTAGTAATAATAGTAGTAATATTAGTAGTAGTAATAATAGTAGTAGTAGTAATAATAGTAGTAGTAATAATAGTAGTAATAGTAGTCGTAATAATTTTAGTAGTAATAGTAGCAGTAATAGTAGTAGTAATAGTAGCAGTAATAGTAGTAGTGGTAATATTAGTAGTGGTAATAGTAGTGGTAATAGTAGTAATAATAGTAGTAGTAATAGTAGTGATAGTAGTAGTAGTAGTGATAGTAGTAGTGATAGTAGTAATAGTAGAAGTAATAGTAGTAGTGGTAATAGTAGTAGTAATAGTAGTAATAGTTGTAATAGTAGAAGTAATAGTAGTATAAGTAGTAATAGTAGTAGTAATAGTAGTGATAGTAGTAGTAATAATAGTAGTAATAGTAGTATAAGTAGTAGTTCTAACATGTGTTATGATTTATCTAAACAATATAATCTAAAATATCAGAATGAAGAGTGACACAAGTACTAGTTTAGTGAGAAAGAATAAATAAATATACCATTTAAAGATCTTTGCCGTCAGTTGGGATAGAATCCCATTCTTTGAAGTCCGGCGTATTAATCTCTCATCAGACTGGACGAGTTGTCTAAGGTTGCGGGGACTCAGGTTTGATCTCCGGAGATGACTTTTCCCTATGGACCACCTACTACCAATTCTTGACGCTGGTATAGGACGCTTAGTAATAGCTTTGGCTGTCTCAGGTTAAGTTAGTTTATTAAGTAATATATTGGTGTAGGTGTTAATAAAGTGAAACTCTTATTGGCTGTCGTGTGAACTAAATATAAATTATCTTATGGTTTAGTTTGCCAGTGGAAGGTAGGTTTCGTTTCAAATCTCAACTTAGTGTGTGGGGGAATTGTTTTTCCTAAGAGGTTTCCCATTACTCCTCTGCGCAAATGTAGCTACATTTGTTCCAAGTTATAGTTTACTTACCCCTACCCTGTCAGCATAATGGAAATGTGGATATCCCGGACGAGCTGTAAGTTGAAAAGGGGGAGGGGGGGTGGTCAGCGAGGGGAGAGAATACAGATAACCAGTATGAGTAGTAGAAAAACGTGGTGCAGTAAAAAAACTAGTAGTAAGAGGTAGTTGGCAAACAAATATACGGATAAGGCTGATGTGTGGTAAGACGCGAAGAAGGATAGTATAAAAGTGAACATTGGATCTATTAAATAAAATAAATAACTTGCAGCGGCCTGTACTTAGCTATGAGAGTGGGGTGAGGGGGAAAAATGTTGTCAACATTTGACACACTTTGTAGGCACGGTATATATTAAATACAATAACTTTTAAAATTCTCCTTTGAAGAGAAAAGGTTGTATATTTTTCAAACCTGGTTATAAACTTTAAACAACTATTAGTCACTTAAAATATGGTCTGCTTTCCGGGCCATTTACTTTCTTTGTGGTTCGGGGTGATGATGCAATGATGACTGGAGAAACGTTTGATAAAACTTAGCCAAATAAAATAGAAGAATAGATTTTCTATAAAACGCAAATAAATAAGTTTTAACTAAATGTTTGTCTTACATTAAATAAAATATTTACATTAGTTATACATCAATTAAGCCATTTTTAAAAATATAATTTTACACACTGCTTCTTACTACCAATTTGAGCTATCCGCATATTTACATCATTTGGGTAGGAACAAGGAAGGAAGGATGTATAGTAAATGTGCATGCATTTGCGTGTAAGGATAGAGAGCTGTAAACTATCCAGGCAAAAATAAACCTTAAATAATACCGACTGGGATATGAACACCGAGCCTCTCGTCACCGGCAGTCCTGTCTATTTCCAGAGTGTCGGCTAAGACCAAACGACAACTGACACTGGTTCAATGCAAGTGTACATTTTTCAAAGAAACACAAAATACTTCTCTTGAGTGATATAAATTCGTAGCACAACTTCCATCGAAGGGGAAGTAAAGCTATCGGTCCCATGTCGATTGTGGCATGTAAAATAAAACTGGAAGGTAGGCGACAGTAACTTTCCCGACAAAATTGGTAGGCCCTTTCACTCTCGCTCATAGAAATTATTGTGTGCTTATATAATCAGTCGGTTCAGAAAGTAAACGTTAAATAAATCTAATGAATAAATAAAATAAATATAGTAGTTGTTCAAAACGGCCAGTGTGCATTTTGAGAAAGGAAGCATTGCGTTACATTATGCTATTCGATACACGCTACAAAATGCCATTGCAGACGATTGTTTAAGCAGCGTTCCAATTCTCTACGAGATCTTCATTATCTTGAATTAAAATTTATCTACAAATGTTCTTTAAAATGCAATGTTCGTGTTTATGTCCTTAGTACATCGCAAATAAAAATATTATGCGTGGCACATACTGTTCCGTTTGATACCGCAGTTTGAAACCGCATACTTAAGGTTGGGTGCTAGTGAGCGCGAATTTAGTGCGCTAATTTTGCAGTTTTTATAGCATGAACATTTTTTGAACAAAATAAATCAAATTTTTCTTTTATAGAAACATAGAGTTTAGTTTTCTGAACGTGCTAATATCAACAGTTTTTGAATATCTCTCATGAGCATGATGGAATTTGGTGACAAACTTTTTAAATTAAGAGAAAAAGTTGTCATTAAATTCCAGGACAAATCTGACAGATATTCAAGGACTGTTGAGATTAGCATGTGCAGAAAACTTAACTATATGTTTATATAGAAGAAATATTTGATTTGTTTTGGCCAAAAATGTTTATGCTGTAAAATCTTCAAAAATACTTCCCTAAACTCACGCTCTCTAGCATCCCATCTTAACATCAGAAGAACACCATTGTTTTACATTTCTTGTTTTTATTTTGTAGGGAAAAATGGCCTGAAGATTAATAACACACATTTTTGTACAATTTTTTATATGTGATGTATGGCAAAAATTAAAAATTTTCACTGCAAAGCTTTCATAATCTGATATTTTCATCCTCCCTTTCCTCAGTTAGAGACAAGTGCAAGCTTATTATAGTCAATATTACATATCCTGTTCCCCTTGGATAGTTAGTAAACAATCGCCCTTAACGTACGAATTATAAACTACATATTTTTCCGGCCACGTAAAAAGACAAGAAATGTGTCTTGTTATTTTTCCCTCTATATTCTTCCACCTGTATTTCTAAATTATTCCTATCTTTCGCGCTATCCATTTACGAGGCCAATTAGGTTTAATTTCCCTACGCGGAGGAAAGGGTTTAGAGTTTTAATTACACTCTGTGTTTTAACGGTAATCGTAAACAATTAAAGCATAAGATCTTTATAGGGTGGTTTATTGTTAAATCAAATGTCTAATCGTATCTCAGCAAGGCAAACGAAAATGGCAAAGTATTTGACCTAAAGTAAGTTGCAGGCTGAGATCTAGCTGCTTATAAGCCTAATAGAGTCTTATCAATTTCATCAAAAACGACAAATTTCTAAATAATGGGTTGTCGATGCTACCAGCTTTTTGTTGCCCAAACGCACTACCTTAGTTGGTAACAGTCACTCTAAGACCTGGGAAAATAAATCAATCCTTGACCGAACCTGATACCTCCTGTTCCGTCAGAGTTTGTCCCCTAGAGTAGATCGTTCTCCCAGTGGCGTTCATTCTTTCGGCTCGACTGAAATGTTGTAATCGAGGTGCATAGTGGGTAGTATAATACACAGGGGCAGGTGCACCGTTGGTAAAAACTGTGTACAGGGGCAGTCGCGTCGTGAATAGTGTAGTTTGTAGACACTGGTGTAGCGAGGGTAGTATAGTGTGTAGGGGCAAGAGTATCGTGAGTAGTATAGTGGCAGGTGAATCAAGGGTAGTATAGTGGATAGTGAGCCTCAAAAGTGCCACATTCCACTTAGACACCAATAAATATGAGCTAGTTTTAGTTTTTCATATAAATTTAAATGTTATAAAATTTAAAATTTAAGGTTTTTAATTCAATGCGGACATGTTGATACCTTTTGCTTCCATTTTGGCGTCAACAATATTTCTATATTTTTAGATATAAAATCACTTTTTAAATAATACGAGATTCATGTACAGCACGTCATCAACGCGCCTCAGCGCTTCGGTAGGTGGCCTCCTTAGAGATAATTACTATTTAATAAAACTATAACATCAAGGACGGTGAGTCTAGTGCAGAGCCACTTCGCTAGATTGCACTGACCCAGGGGATGAAGGTTATTTGCCCTGCGGATAAATTTAATGTTAAGGACTTTATATGAGTTAAAAATTATTGTTACTAATAATGTTGCCTTTCTAAAGTGGCTAAAAATAACTATAAACATGATAAATATAGAAAATACGCAATTAAAATATATTAAACTAAGCTAAACTATTGACGAAAGCACAATGTTTATAATTTGATGGCATAACTTATTTATCACCCAACAAAGCTTGTGAGAATATTTTCTAATTCATATCGTAAAAAAAAATTGTGCTATCCTTCAAAGTGATTGATCGCAGTGTTGATCCAAGGGATTGTCGTCTCTTTTAAGTCTTTCGTTCAATTCAAACTCGACGTTAATGTCGCTGTCTAATCACTTGACACTTTTAATCCAAATAGCATATTGTCCATTAACATCCTATCGTTCTCGGCGAGACAAAGTTGAACTGATAAGATAGTGGATTCATGGTAAATAATGTACAACACTCTTTATTGAAGATACATTTATATAACTAATTAGAATATATATATTTATATCCTCAAGAAACGTGTTTATTCTACTTATATTATACATTCTCTCAAAGCCATCAGCAAATTTAGGGATTTAAAACAAGCTTAAAACTAAGTTGAGATTTTATTTTATCATATAAAGAAAGTATTGTTAACATGAACATTCTCATTTTGAGATTCTGATGCCTTTTTAAATCTTATAAGTCCCGGCTTCACAAAACTGCATTTTACAACGCTGTTTTTCTTTAAAATAAAGGATAATTTACATGAAACCGTTTTAAATTTTAGAAAATATCTCTAATTGTGTTGTTATAAGTGGATATCTACCAAATAACATTTTAGACTCGTTTTTTCGAGAAAAAGTCATTTAAGGGTAATTGATTACAAATACTTTTTGAAAATTTGAAATTTTTTAGAAATAGCTCTAACATAATGGCTCGAAAAAGTTATCTGAGGAATATTTTAAGTAATAAATAATATACTTTTTCAGTTTTATAACACTGGTTTTTGACCATTTTGTTCCAAACTCTGATAAACTCAGTGAAATTGTATATTTTGTTGTTTAGTTACTATTTATTTTATCGGTATAAGACCAACTCTAAAAACCGCTGAACACTTAAGGTTATAATGGAAGGAGATGCTAGAAAAGAATTTTTTTTTTAGTTTTTATGGCAAACAATTGTTTTCGAAAAAATAAATCAACTAATATTACTCTTGTAGAAACATAAAGTTTAATTTTCCCCACATGGTGATCTCAACAAATTGTTGAATATCTGTCATGAGCATAGCAGCATTAATGACAAGCTTTTTAAATGAAGGTAAAAAGCTGTCATCACACTCCAGGGCACCCTTGACAGATATTCAAGAACATTTGAGGTCATCATGTGAAGAAAACAAAACTCTATATTTCTACTGGATAAATGCTTGGTTTATTCTACCCAAAAATATTGTTGCTATAAGAAATGAAAAAATACTGCCACTAGCTCATAATCCGTATAATCTCACCATAAGAGGGTTAAAACGAGTGTTACATTAATTTTAGCATGTATTTATTTGACTCGTCTTGGTGGCGTAGTTAGCTAACGCGCTAGTCTCCTGTTGAGCTAGACTACCGAGGATGGGGAGATTGAGGTTCAAATCTCACTCGAGTGAACTGGGGGTGGCTTTTCCTAAATGGTTTCCCACTCTCCCTCCACGCAAATGTGGATTCACTTCCTCTATATTCAACCTTCCCAGTTCATAATCGATTAGTGTAATTAGTACTTAAGTGTATAGTCCGAACGGGTAGTAAGACGCAGTGCTAAGTATTATTATTTATTTATTTGTTTGTTTTGGAGACCTTTAATCGTGTTCTCTTAATTAATACACTTTTGTTCTAAGATAAATATTGTCAAATAATCTTCTCTAAATTTTTCATCCCTACCCTATTTATTGAAGCTATTTTTATTTTTTACCCGCATTAGTGAGCACGTATACTAAAGGTCTGGTTTACTTGTTCTGGTGTTTAGGGGATGGGAAGGATGGGGCTCATATCCATTATCCAGGATAGGTGATTTGAGGGTAGCTTTTCCTATATCGTTTCCCATTTTCTCTACGTAAAGGTGGGTAGTAACTTTCCTCTCTTGCCTCATCCCTACCTCTTTGGTCTAATTATAAGCTTGTAGCCCTGATGTATAAGTTACTGTGGAAATAATACTTTTAATAAAAACTTAATTAATCCAAAAAAAATTTTTTTTATTATATTGAAAATGTTAAACTAAGGAAAGCACCAAACAAAATAAAAATGCTACATTAAGGAAAGTCCCCAACAATATTTATTTCAGAATAAAAGATTATTATACAAATACAAATTATTACAAAGGTTTTTATTTTTTTGTAACACTTTTCTAAATACACATCTAATTAGTGTATTTTTTTAAATGTTATTATAGACTATCATGAAGAACATGGATTTGCCTGGAAGAAATAGTTTAGGGAAAAAATGGCATAAATAAAATCAAATCAAAGTTTATTTTCAAAAAGGGTGATTAAAATAAAAAAGATTAAAAGGGTGAAAAGGGTCAAATGAACGGTAAAGGTAAAAGGGGTATTATTTCAGTGTAAAAAGTGCAAAAGGGATGAAAGGTGTATAAATTAAGTATAACAAATTATTTATTTTTCACCACTTTCTAGCGCGTTAATCCTTTATGCATAGTTGAACTTTTCTGACTTTTTAGCTGTTTTTGAGCTGTTGATCGTTTTGCCCTCAGTCGTTTATTTATTTTACCTCTATTACATTGTTAACCATTTTTGATGGTTATACCCTTTTTTTCTTTAGGCACATCTTGCCTTTTTTTTTTACCCCTTTTGGCATTTTGAACTTTTCACAATTTTTATCCCTTTTTTCATTTTGTTCCTTTTTGCCCTTTTTTCCTTATAACCCTCTTTGCACATTTTACCGCTTTAATCATTTGTACACTTTTCACCCTTTTTATATACAATTTTTCTCTATATTAAAAAAAAAAAAAAATTACACTTTATCCTTACTCAATTTTACACGTTTTATTTGAAGTACCCTATTTTACCTGGATACATATTTTAGGGTAAAAATAACAAAAGTAAGTAAAAAGAATAAAAATTAATCTTATAAAATTAATTTTTTAAAGAATCTAAGTAATAAGGAAAAAAAGGATAAAAGTAATACGGTAAAAGATAAAAATGGTAAAAAAGGGAAAAAGTAAATTTAATAAATATTAAAAGCATACAAAGTTTAAAAGAGGGAAAAAACCACACATAGAAGTAGTTTTTTTATATTAGTTGTATCAAATTCGAGCTCTTCCATTTCCCAGGCATTAATTTGAAACTTAGATTGATTTGGAAGTAATTCAGCTCTACGGCATAGACTATTGACTTACATGTTGAACCTCTATTTTATATTACAGTAAAAAGGGTAGTTTATATTAGTTTTAAAAATCTTGAGGGAGCCCCACCCGCCTCGCTATACTGCTTATTCATTTTGAAATTTAACAATCGTTCCTTTTTGGCTGTTTGTGGTTGTTCTCGTATTAGCTTGGCATATTTCAATTTTCTACCGCAACGAAAATACATTTATTATTTAGTTTTGGGAATTATGAAAACCCACATTTAACCAGCCCCTCTTTTACAAATAGTAAGTATTTAAAATGTATTTTGTTATTTGAATAGTCCTTCTATATTCCCGCCAAATTAAAAAAAATTCTTCTGGATTATTTATAGCTTTCTGTCGATTTTAAGTCTCATACCTCCCGGAAATTAGTTGTTTGTATTAGTTTTGGAAATTGTTAAGCATTGACCCCTTTTCATGCAAATAACTCCTACTTAGTTCTGAATTTTAAGACGATTTAAGTTATCTGTAGTTGTTATTCTATCTGCCTGACAAAATTAAATTTTCTGTTAACCCCACTCCCCCTGTTTCACAATGTCCCAATCAAAAATAAAACAGTTTCAGCCCTTTATATTTATTTGTAGTGGTCTTTTTACATGCCAATCCTCATTTTTGTACAACATTGGGAAGTAGCCGTTATTACTATTAGTTTTTGAAATTTTGAATCCCCCAAACCCTTTTCTCCAATTCATTCTTGGGAATTTACATTTGAAAAATTTATAGGTTTATCTGGAATTTTATCTCTCTACCTGTCTGCCAAATTTTAATTTTATACCCATTTAAAAAGTTTTTTAATTAAAAGCCTCCTCCATTCACCCAATTTTGAAATTTCCCTATTTAAAATTTTAACGGCTATTTGGGGCAGTTCTGCTACCTTCCGGTCAAACAAAATTTCAAGTTTCCAGGCCCATGATTGGGGAAATATGGTGATGAATGTCAGTGATTAGCACACGTTTCTTCCCTTACTCCAACCCTCTTAGAGGGTACAGAGGGAAATAAATTTGAAAAACCCTCCAAAAGCCTAATTCAATCCTATAAAGGATCTTTCATTCTACCCATCTCGGTGGCTGAGTTGTCTAACTCGATACTCTTGCAGTATACTAGACTGAGATATGGGGTAGATCGAGACTAGAAACTCAGTCGAGTGTACTGAGGGTAGTTTTTCCTAACTGGTTATATACTATCCCTCCGTGAAAATGCAAGTACACTTCCATTATATTTAACCTTCCTAATCTCTTAAACCATGAGAGTAACTAGCAGACAAGTGTAAAAAATTATACCAGTGAGTTTTGAAAACTATCAACCCCCTTTTCAAAAGTTAAGAGACCAAATTTCGTAATCCACCGGAAGAGTTTGAATAACGGTTGAACACGCTAAAGCTAGTTGAGGAAAGATAGTAGTGAAAACAAGAACGTCTACGTTGAGCAATGAGATAAGTATTAATTGGTATTTATTGAATTCTATTGTCTGTCCACACATCATGGAAATGGAATCATGAATTAGTGACTTCGTAGTCTATCGACACAGTATGGCATCAATTGTAAGGCAATAGTGACGTCAGCCACGGAATGTCGTATAATTCAACCTTGGGAATAGTAGAGAGATATGTATCCATCTCATCAATAACTTATCTTAAGTTTGGACGTTATCATTTTGATAAAACCTGAAGTGTACACATTATAGACAAATGTGTAGCAAGCAGACTGTGCTGGAGCCAAATATAACCATGAACTAGACGTCATTTAGTTTGGGACATCATTAATATCAATTACCTCGTACATTATTGTGTTATCAATTTGTCGACACGCTCATTTCGCTATGTTTGTTGGTTGCACACTTAGCCATCTTACCCACACTAAATGTTTATTCATAAGGTACATCGACATTTAAGACACACTTCTAAGGCAGAGCTAAATAAACTGTTGCTCCCAAGCCACATGCGACTCCCAAAGCTATTATGTGCGGCTCACAAGACAACATTGGTTTCATTGGAGTTTTTACTTAAAATTTTGAATTAAAACTTTTAGACACTTTGAGCTTACTTGTATAAATTGTTAACATAATTTTTAATAAAGCCCTGTGAACCATTTTGGCTCCAAGTTAAACTCGTATTTTTGAATGTCAAGGTCCATCTATTTTTAAAAAGTTCAGTTAAAGTTAAGTGTTAAAGAAATATTTGAGTGAATAAGGAACTATTTCGATAATATTGATACAACTTCTTACTGTACTAGAGTGTACGTGCCCATATTGTGGACGTAGTAGTCTTAAAGTTCGTGTTCCTAGTGCTATAGGGTCTATGGCATTAGGAGCTTGAGTTTTCACTGCCGCACTTATAAAGGTATTCCTATCTTGAGCTAGTTATATCCAGTCCACCTCATTATACCCTGTTTCCTTCTGGTACATTCTAATGTTATCCTCTCATATGCGTCAAGGTCTTAACAATGGTCTATTACCATTAAGTTTGTCAATCAATACCCTGAAAACTGTTCTAGAGTCTTCCATTCACGCTGCATACCCCACAGAACGTAATATGCTAAATTTGTTTACCCTAACAATGTCTGATGATAATTACACTTGGTACAGGGTATGTAACTCATCACTATGCAACCCATTACGAACTCCATTATCTCCATCCAATATTGGACCAAATATTTTCCTAAGTACTTTGTTTTTGAACACCATAAATTTCTTCTCGTCGTGTAAGCTAAGAGACCAAGTTTCACAAATTGGGTGGCATTACCTCCATTCATCTCTTTGGTCTGGTCTTTTTGCTTGTAGCCATCTTGGGTGAACTATTTTTTTTCTCATAACGATGAAGTCAAAACGTACAGCCCAGTTCTATTATTACCGAGATAATAAAGGCTACCTCTTTTTATATCCTTGACTTGGGTCAGCCCTGAGCGGCGTAATGTGAGATTGTAGTGAAGGGCAGCTACTCTCGTTAGGGCAGAAGGGGGGTAACCTTAGCCCTCGTCATGAGAGTAGGGCCGTGTGCAAGTCTAGGGGAGACCAGAGCAGAATAATAATCAAAATTTCACCAATATCCATCTGAAAAATAGATATAATAAATACTAAGAAACTAATAGTAAAATCGATACATATGGTTGATCTCTTTCATATAAAAGTTAATTTTGAATCAAGAGTTTCCCAAATGAGGTCAAATGGTTATGTGTGGTACATTCCCAACCTTTCTTGGAATTCCCTGACCAACCAAATTAAATGATAACTTAAATTAATCATAACGCTTCAATTTTTTTAAGTTGCAGTAAATAAGATGTTTGGTCATTACTTTTTAAGAGTGGGTTGTAAGAAGGTAATAAGTGAAGGGAATTATACCATGCTATACCATATCATACCGGGAATCACGAGGTATAAGGCATTGACCTAGGGATATATAAAATTTGCTGTGATGAAGAGGTTTAGGTTTCACCTCAGCAATATGCACTAGGTGTAGTTTTTCACACGTGATATATGACTTTAGCTATTTCATCCTCTCTCTACGTGAATGGGAATACATTTCCTAAAAAACTAACTTTCCCATATCTAGCCACGCCATGGGGTACACGGATAAAAGCGTAATACCTGTCTGTTTGAGGAGGTCTGGGCTCAAATCTTGGACGAGTGCAATAGGGTGTTTTTTTACAAGGCTATCCACATTTCCTCCATGCAAATGCGGGTTCTCCCATATACATTCTTTCTTCTAAAGGCCCACCCCTTCATTGTAAATATACAGGTAGCCCAGATGAAAAGTAAAACGTTAAATAAAATATTTTTAATGCACCTTCATAAGTAAAAAATTATCTTACAAATATGTACTGTACATGTACGTGATGAAACATTTAAAAAATCTTAAATATACGAAAATAAAAGACCCTCCAAAACCGAGAATAATAAATGAGCAGTAGGATCCAGAGAAAGCTAATTCAGGCCAAGTATGGAAAAAAAATCCTCAGGTATTTAGAGCAGCTGAAGCATTATTATTTAGAATGTGTCCTCTTATATATAACATAAACTAGCCTACTCCAAACTAACTGCTAAGGCGTAGAGATTAAAAGAACAAAAAACCTAAAAACATTTTAAACACCAAGATTTAAAATACATATATGATTTAAACGTATTAACAATAACTTGAATTAACTAAACAAAGGTTAATCTAAACTGATCTTTATCTAATCATTAGGCCTTTAAAACATTACAGACAACAACAAAATAATTAAAAACTCAATTAAACTATGAATGCGTGCAACAAATTTAAGGGGTCACCTACCTGAGCGATGAAACGCATAACAAACATCCAGAAATTACCAATTATTTAAGAAGTTGTTTGTTATTTTAAAATATATCTAACATCAAAATAGAGGTGAAGGGTTTCAACATACCTCTATTAAATTAAAAACCTAACATTTAATATTTCATAATTATTATGTTATTATTAATGATAATAATATTAATTTATTATTTCATTTTCAACCACGTTTAACGTGAAATGTCACAGCTCTCATATAAAATTAAATAGTTAGAAATATAGAATTGTCTCAATCAAATAAAGTAATTTATTAACAGGTTTTGAACACAATCGTAGAGGTTAGTTTCGAAAAATTTAACTTTTTCTACAATTTATCATAAGTAATCAACCCTTAAACTAATTTATTCCAGAAAAAATACATAATTAGTATTGATAATGTAAAATAATTCTCCAGTATCAGAGCTCATTTGGAAAAAATTCGCCAAAATCAGTCATTAGAAAACTACTATAAAAATAAATTTTAAGAAAAACATGTGTGTATGTTATATATATATATATATATATTATATATATATATATATATATATAAAGTAAAAACATAACAAATACCCATATTAAACCAAATCAATAGAGCCATTTAAAAACATTTAAAAAAATAAAAACAGGCATCAATAAACTATTTTCAAGGGCATTTCCACCCAAAAACCAGTACATTGATACATTTCTATTTTAACGTCAAACACTCCCCAGGTATACATTTTAAACAAAGCTACTAGTCATTTTAAAAGTATTTCGAATTTTTTTGAAAATAGCTCGTCTGTAAACTTCTCTTTAACTAGTTTTTACCTAAAACCTAAGTATACCGTGTTATTTGAGAAGTCAAAACACTCCCCATACATCCACAAATTCATTGGATCCTTATTCAAAATATTCCACTCATGAATACCTTTCAACTTCATTTTGGGGTGAATCTTATTTTGAAACTACTAAACTATATTTTAAATAGCAAAGAGTTTCTGAAGTTCAGTGCACCAGTAGATGTCTCATAATGATGTGATATACAACTAAGATGGGTTTTAGGTATCGGGAACACACGGGAAAATAAAATGTATCTTTGTTTATCAAAAGAAAAGCAAAACCTGATCGACACTATGAATAAATACATTTTGTATAGAGACGAGAACGTGCGCCGACTCGATCGGTGAATTATTCCTGAAGAGGGAAGTCTAAAAACTTAATCCAGAAGTGACGTTGAATATTTCATGTGCTGGTGTCAAACTAGAGACCTCCAAGGAGGAGAGGGAGGGGGGAGACTCAGTTTCAGGAGTAAAAGTGAAAGGAAAGGGTGGGAGAGGAGACCGTAAGAGAATGTCTCGCTAGATTTTGCCAGCTGCTATCTACTCCTGCAGGGCTGAGCGTAGGATCTGTTCTCAGTAAAAAAATGAATCAAAAAGGGGTTGGCAAGGGGAGGCAAGTCCTCCCTTGGCTGTGAAAAAAAAATGAGGAACAAAAGTGTACTTCCTCCCCACCCCCTTGATAATTTTCATGCATTTTATATATATTCTCAAATGAATTTAAAAGCTAGTAAATTTATTTTTTAAATAATGTTTTTTTCAAGCGACGGCACACAATTAGAAAGGTTTGCGTATAGGACCATAATTAGAACAAACTTAAATCGATAATAACCCTTCCACCCTGGTTTTTGGTACATTTGATATTTTTTTATGGTTTATTTGATTGTGGGTCTGACGAAAGAAATACCCGCAACTTTGGTCACGCGTTCTAAAACGTCTGAGTTTCGGTCTAGTTCTACTTTGCTTGTTATTATATACACATACACACCTAATAACGTCGTTCCCTTATGGAGTATGCAAGAAACTGTGCATGTAGCTAAAAAAAAAAATCCGCATTTAATCCATCCAAGCTAACTTTCTCCACATTTATCCATCCTTGAAAACTCTCTTTGCTTCAACAACATCCATACACTGAGTCATGCATGCTATTTTATTTTTAAAACTCTAATTATTTTCTTTTTAACACATTAGTCTACCAAATTTAGCCACGACTTAGATGGCATACCAAGTCCTTTTGATCCACACACTCTTACTTCAAATATTCATTTCGTCACTCAATCTACATTCACCCTCTCAATATTCCCAGATCAACGTAATAAGCTTCTTTCACATTGACCTATTATTCAAACCACACTTCTTCAATACCCATCTATTACTGACTCTATCACTACGATTTTTTCCACATACAATTATTCAACATTAGATATTTAATTCCATACACATTCACCTTGCTTTTTAGATTCTCCTGACAATACCACACCTCACACCCATGAAACAACGTTGGTGTTAACACTTTTTAATATTCGGACATCTTTGCCTATTTCAATACTACTTCACACTTTGTAATAGTCCAAATACATCCAACTACTCTTCGAGATACATTCACCCATATACCACCATAATTACATTTACAAACCATGGATCTACACCATACTCTGTAAGATCATTCCATAAAATATTCCTCTTCCCTCGATTGAATGCATTATCCAGACGACGAACTCACAATAAACTTTCTTACTTAGCTATATACATTTCTCACACACTTGCTGTAGTGCAAATATCTGATCCATCCAACCTCTACCTGTCGTGAAACCACATTGCACTCCCCAAATCTTGGCCGCAGTTTTTTTTACGTATCCTCGCAATTAAAACTCTCCCAAAACTTTGGATGGAGTATTTAACAAATTTATTGACCTAAAATTCTTACTTTCACTCACACTGCTTTTATCTTTGTACAATGGAACAAGACAGCATTCATCTAGTCATTAGGAACATTCTAAATCCCAGCACATACAGTGAACAACTCACACAATCTGGCTAGCAATACTATTCCCCCACATTAAAGCATTTTCCTTGTGATCCCATCTATGCATTAAAACCCTGCCATTCTTTAGCACTTTAATAGCTTTTAACACCTAAGCTTATTTTATTATTTCACTCTTCATAACATTTTCCCTATTTTCTGCTACTTTCTATAAGTTTTTGCCATACAATTGCTCAATATACTCCAATATTTCTACTTCTTTTAATTTCATTTGCTCTTTACTCTCCTCTACTACTTTATTTGCAGTCTTTGTATAAGTTCCACAACCACTTACGATTTGTTTCACTCTTCACAGCAATCATTCGGATGAATGCTTCTTTATTTTCTCTCACGGCTTCTTTCACCTGTTCATTACACTACGCATCTCTTTTCAAATTTTCCACCACCGCAGATCCACACACATCTTTCACGCATTCAGCTATAGCCTCTTATATTCTGCTCCAAGCACTTTCTATATAATTAGCTTCTATTTCTACATTCCATAATTTATGCTCTTGGAAAGTTAATTTTTTTCTTCCGTCAATCTTTCATCTTGCGTTATCACACATTTATTCTGCAACTGTTCCACTTTCACTCTTACTTGCTTAATTCTCTTGCACTACTTCCTCACATAAGTCCTACCTAATTCAACAACCAAGCAGGGTGGCTATAGCCAATGGGTTCATGGGCACGTGACCCCTCCCCCCCAAAAATTCAACAAATAAAATAATTATATAATTTTAAACCAACTTTATATATATCAACTTCATTTTATGATCCAATTCATAAAAATAGCTTATTTAATAATGACATTTTATTATTAGCGAGCGATTCTCTTTGTGTCAGAGGCAGAGATAAAGATTTTTACTAAGATCTGAGGTGCAGAGCTCCTACACCCGAAGCCCTGTGTATTTGTGTTAGGCCGAAAGCGCACGAAACTAGTCGGAGGTTGCCGAACAATGGCTATTCTAGGGCACAATTATTAGTCGGCTGCCAAGTTGCCTTTCACTCAGGGATAATGTAATGTTTGGTGCACCACGTCTCTAAAATTGGCGCATTGAATCGTACGTGTACGATGAAAAAAAGTTGTTCCTATTGTTAAGTAAGTTCACAGAATGTGTTACGCCAATAGTAGCTGTAGTTCTTATTATTTTTGTTTTTAGTTAATATTGATTTTAGTGCTTCTTTTGTGTAATTTATATTAACTAAAGTCCAAACAACAATGAACACTATTAAGGACATAGCAAGCAAGCCATTAGACTATTAAAAAAGGCTTGAAATAAAGAAACTTGGCCCTCCAAGACCACAACTTAGCCTATCACGTATTTATCATTGCCAGAAGATAAACTACAATCGTAGTTTTAACCAGAAACTGTATGAGAAAATTACTTGGATTGCAGGGTATGACAAAAAAAAGTTTGTTTTTTATTATTTTTGACTCTGCAGACACTTGGGCGACTACAGGTGTAGTTGATCCCGAACACTTGAATGAGAAAATAAAAAATCATTCGGTGTGTAAACTACATTTGCAAAAGGAAATGAATCTGGCAATGCTGGAACGGGTAGACATAAGACAGCAATTAGATGAAAATTACAGAAAGTCACTTAAAAATAGCGTTAATTAGGGAGAGAAACAGGTAAATACTTTCCCAAATAACTGGTTGTATCAAATTCTGTGGTTTATTTTTAGTTAAGTCTAAGAGGCAATGATGAAACTATATAGAAAGTTTAAATCCGGGAGTTTTTAGATGATTATTAAATTCTGTTGCATCTTCGGATAAAGTAGTACGAGAACATCTGGAAGGTTCAAACGTTTTAAAAAACAATATAGAATGAAATTTTTGATGCTATGTTGATTGTAGCTCATTCTTATATAAAAGAAGAAATTAGAAAAAATTAGTATTTAGCAGTTCAAGCGGATGAAACCACTGACATAGCATGCAAAGCACATATATTTATTGTAATTCGTTACTAAATTGATGGGTCTATTTTTGAAAGATTTTGGAGCTATTTCTCACTCACAGATTGTACTGCTGAAGGTATAAGTTCATCAATATTAAAACTGATGAGTGTTTTGGGAATAGATAAGAATCTAGGAAAACTAATAGCCCAGGCATATGATGGCATCGCTGTGATGAGTGAAGCAACAGATGGGGTTCATCAAAGGATTAAATAAACTTATCCAGGCTCAAATTGTGTTCATTGCTATGCACACCAAGGTCATTTTTAATCATGCAGCAAGCAACTTCCACTTCAAAATAAGCCAAATTATTCTTTTCTGACATTCAACGTATTGCACCAATTTTAGCCGTTCCCCAAAAAGGACTGACGTTCTAAATGAAATGGTAAAATAAACTATCGCAAGCTGTTCATACAAGATGGAATTTTCAAAGTAGAAGTGTTAATATGATTTAAGAACACAAATACAGCCTTGTGTTTTGAAACAATACGGGTATCAGAGACAGACACTAAAACTATTTCACTTGCATTAGGGTTCATTAGAATATTTAAAGATGAGAAGTTTTTATTTTTGTTGGACATTCTCCTCGCAGCGATGCTTCACATAGACATGTTATTCAATTAGATCCAGAGGAGGAAAATAGAACCCAATGAAGTTAAGAAATTTACATCTGATTTTGTTGCTGCGATTGAGAAAATACAGAATTGTTTCTCTAGGGATCAAATTTAATCTACTAGTGAAAATGAACCTCCAATTAGCAAGAAAAGACAACAAGATGGAAGTCCATTGCACAATAGGCACAATAGTTTTTAAGGTGTGTGATATCATCACAAACCAAGTTAAATGCAAATTCAAGTTCAACAATAATTTGTCTCTTGCCCTTCTTTATATGGCAGAACATTTTGAAAACTACAATGAGAAATTTCCTGATGAACACCAATCAAGCTTTCCCTTTCACTGAAAGTACAAATTGAAAACAGAACTTCAAGTCTTGTATTCTAGGGACGATTTACGAAGTGCTTCAGGAGAGTGTGCCTTATTGCAGTTTTTTTTAAGAACAATTTAAATAAGTTTTTTCAAAATCTGTGACTCTTCTGAAAAATAATTGTGACCATTTCAATGACAAGTTTATAAAATGAAAGGTTCTTTTCAACTCTTAAAAGAATAAAAAAAAATTGAAAACTCAATGTAACAAGATAGTCTGAGTGCTTTAGCCATGTTGTCAATTTATAAAGATCTAATCCGTTCAATACCAGATTTCAATAAACTCGTTATTGAAGAGTTTGCCAAATCCATACACCGAAAAATGAACTTTTCATGTGTGTGAATGTGAAAGAAGACATTTAGTTTTTGTTTAATCGACAATTTGGCATTTTCTAAAACAATTTGGAAATTTATCATTGCAGCAAATGCAACTAGGACTTTTGATTCTATGAAGATATTCATTGCTAAATATCATAGTTTTGTTGTGTTTCTTCAAAATATTTTTTTATATCAGAATAATATTGTTTTGATAGCAAAATTATTTGAGTTGAAAACTATTACGTATTAAGTATTAGCTAACCTGGCAAGGACAATTTATTTCTTGTAAAAATATGCATGCTAAAATGCATGAATAGGTATAAGTATATAGGTGTAGTATATAGTTATGTATATATTTTTTATGCGATGTTTTTCAGAAAATCATATTAATGTTAAGTAAATTAAAATGGTAACCTATTAATTTTTACATAATTAATTAGCTTAATTTTTGTGTGCCCCCCCCCCCTCCCTGAGAAATATTTCTGGAGCCGCCACTGCTACTAAAATCACTAGGAAGTGATCCTTTCCACATTCAGCTCCACGAACATCCCTAGTATTTTTTACTAAACCTGTAAGTCTCTCATCAAACATCACAAAATCAATTATCATGTTCAAATCGTCCCTTGCCATGTATACAAGTGAATATCTTTGTGATTAAACATTGTGATCGACACAAATCAACCTTTTTATAAACACAGGCTCAATAACTATTTAGTATTTTCGTATACCTGTTATCACTATATTTTATTAGCAATCTTTCTGAATTCTCTCTTTGGGTACTCATACTCACCCTTCCATTTATATCTCCTAACGGGAAATTCTTTCACCCGATTCATATGCTTTCAAGACATCATTTGATTTTATTCCAAAGCTCCAATATCACATTACCGTCTTCACCATCCACAGGAGTACAACCAGCAACCAACATAATTCTACGAATGCCTATTTTCATACTTACCCATATAATTCTAGATGACGCCAAGTCACATTTTCTCACAAAGAGCTTAACTGTAGAGCTTAGGATTAAACGTACCCACTGACTCCCTCTTACCCATTCATCCACAACTTAACACAATTCCAGGCTACCATCACTCGTCAACAAAACATATTTCCCTTTTTGATTGGTTTCACATAAATACAGAATATCATTTTTCATCCAATCGTTTCCTCTAACATTTCTTTTTCTTTACCGCACACTTCTATCACATACCACGTTCCAATATGCCATGCTCTCTCCAGCTTGTCAACAGATAAGTCCTTCAGTTTTAACCTCAACTGCCGATCATAGCTTTGGTCATCCAATGATAATATCGTACGAATTCTTTTAATAGTTAGTTTATAGTATACGGAGCTACTAGCCTCTACTGTACCCACACCCATGACAGTATTCGCTGCTTACGGTAAGGATGCTGTACTGATTGGTGATGGAACATTTTAGCAAGTATCACGCTTGTTCCTACTAACCAGTACCCATACTCTGGAGACTGCCTTGCCAGCAGAATACCGTTGTCCGTGTCGCTACCACAAAAAGGTAACTGGGTGTTACACTGAGACACCAGAACACACCTCTTTTAAATTCTTTAAATATTGGCCAAACTATCAATACTTGAGACGGAGTCTTCTCTCCTTACCCAAAAATAAAATAGTGCTTGTTTAGCTCTGCTCTAGAGTGTATGGAGTATAGAGTATAAGAACAGTTAGATTTTAATCTAGAAATTTATAGGCAGTAGCCTATAATTATTAGAAGGAACTAGCATATTTTAATAATTTACTTTTAATAATGTTTAGTTCATTAATATTTGTTTATGTGTAATTAAGTAGTTACTTATAACGTGTGACAATTGATAAACATGTAACAAACCGGTCTTCAAACAATATAATCAAGTGCGGCATAAGAAAACTCTTATGTAAAAACAATAAATAATCACTATAGGCTGAACTAACGATGATGGGAAGGATGAAGCTTGAATCTGGTACAAGCACACTAGGAGAGGCTTAGGGATCATTCCTAACCCATGTAACTCTGTTGGGCAAGAGGAGGAGGGGTGAGCTCTAAAGTATGTATGGTTTTATATGGTGGGAGGCCTACACCAGAGTGTTACGTAACACACATCTTACACTTAAATTATAATGTTGAAAAACTAATATTATTGTTCATGTTTACACTGTTTATAAACATACAAAGATAAATTCTGATCTTAACACACTAGAAAGATCTGATTCCTTCTTTTAATGTCACAAAAGCTTCCCTATGAAATAACGACATTCACTTTTGATGTGAAAAGTCACGAGGCACAGGTGGAGGGACATAATGTCCACATGTGTATATGGAGTTGGTGGGGGGGTGTAAGGTAGGGTGGTTAAATGCTAAGAAACAGCGTTACGAGGTTTTTGGATGAGTCCTTTCTACACTAATCTATCACTGTGGTTTCTGTTGATGCAAGGCCAGTTTCTCTACACCCTTCGACTTGTCTGTCAACTGATTTAAGGTTTCCGGGTTTGATTCCTGGTTTGGCCGAAAAACTTATTATTGATAAAAAGTTGGTCTAGCCTTTCACAGTGATGAATTAACATCTGAACTTTTGAGGACTGGGTGTTTTGTCTGTTCTAGATTTAAGCTAGTCTGTATGTCGTGTACTGATATGATCAGTCGGCTCAAAAAGTGGACGTTAGACACCTCAAATATATTTTTTTAATGTGTGAATGTCCATGGCGCTAAACGTAACAGTAAGAAATTGACAAATGGTGTTTTAACCCCTTTATATTAAATGCGGAAGTGAGAATTAGTGCATACGCGTGAATAGAGGATGAGGAAAGTTAATTAAAAAAAAAACACGCTTCATTGCACCAAGTTGGGATTCTAACGAGGAATCTCGTCGTTGGAAAACAAATATAGAGTGAATCCAACTCCTTAGACCATCCGTACTCTATTTATGCATTTACCTTTCTTAGTGGTGTAGTTAGATAACGCGTTAGTTTCGTGTTTAGCTAGACCACCGAGGACGGGGAGATCAAGGTTCGAATCACGCTTGAGTGAACTGGGGTGGTTTTTCCTAAAGGGTTTTCCCCTCTCCCTCCACGCAAATTTGGGTTCACTTCCTTTATATTCAACTTTCCCAATTCATAACCCATTAGTGTAATTGGTACTTATGCATATAACCCGAATGTTTAGTAAGACGCAGTGCTTAGTAATAATAATAATAATAATAATAATAATAATAATAATAATAATATAATAATAATAATAATTTCAATTTAATTTATTAAGTATTGCAACATTTCAATTCCTTAATAGTGGCCACAGCAACCTAAAGCCAGCACGAAAAGTACACAGGTACCTTACAAATACATATATTTACATGAGAAAATAAGATAAACAAAAATGGCTGAATAATGTTATATACGAAAAAAAAAAAAAAGTAGTAATTAATAATGATAGGAATAAAAAATAGCATTAATTACAAATAGCTAAAGAATGGTTAAAAGAAGTAACAATATGCAAAAAATAGATCAGAATATTGTAAATTTAAATACTATAGGCAGAACCTCTACATGATAAATTATTGATATAGGATTTCCTTAAATAACTCTCTGAGTTCAGCTTTTCTTTTATGATAGAAGTCTAATTCGACAAATCTAGAATTGGCGGCATGGATACAACGATCTATAGGGCTTTCCTTATAAGAGCTATTGAGAAAAAATTATTTAGGATTATGAGAAGCCCGAGAAGGGATATGAACGCCTACATGATCAAGGGCAAATTTTCAAGAAATGTTGTTATTGAAAATATTAAAAACAAAAAGTTCAACACAATAAAGTCCACGCGAGAAGAGAGTTTGGAGCCCTAAGAGGTTTCGAATTCTGTCATAATCATAATAAATCCGGTCACTAAGAATTTATCATAGCACGCAGCGACAAATTTTCTCAGAACATTTTTCAACCTAAGAGAGTCAGTTAAGGTAATGGAATTCCAAGCAACAGTAGCATATTCTAACTTAGATCTAACCAGGGCATAGTACAGACATAAAAAACAGTCAACTTTCTTAAATGATGAAGTAATAAATTTAATAAGTCCAAGTTATTTCAATGAATGGGAAATTACATGGTCAACATGATAGTGGAAATAAAGTTTGTTATCCAGGAGGACACCAAGATCATTAATACAAAGGGTGCAAACTATGTTATCACTGCCCAATTTATAAGTAAAAAAGAAAGGATTAGTTTTCCTAGTGAAAGATATAGATTTGGTCTTAGATTTATTGATAGACATTCCATTTTCCAAGACCATTGTAGAATACCATTTACATCATTTTGTAAATCTATACAATCTGCAATTGATTTGATAGTTTTAAATAATTTTACATCATCAGCAAAGAGTAAATATATAAAAGAGTTCAAATATTAACCAATGTTATCAATAAACACATTAAAGAGAAGAGGACCTAAATTAGAACCCTGTGGTATGCCACAGGGTGCTAAATATGTATTTGAGTTGTGTGAATCAATTTTAATAGTGAATAATCTTTCATGCAAATAACTGCTGAACCAATTTATATATGAATGAGAAAGTCCAAAATTACTAAGTTTAGATAGAATAACAGTTGAATATATATAATAAATATAATAATATAATAATAATAATAATAATAATAATAATAATAGAATAATAATAATATATCCTAAAATTATTAAGTTTAGAATACACCCCTGATAGTTTATATATATTATATATATATGAACAATCTGGGGCGGATTCTAAACTTAACAACTGCAGAATTATTACTATTGTTATTCTCCTTCTTATTTTTATTAGAATTACTTTTATTTAAATATATATAGAGAAAGAAATAATAACATTAATATTATTATTATTTTTAAATATATATATATATATATATATATATATATATATAGGGAATGCTAAGTGCTAAGAGAGTCTTATATTTAAAGTTGTTGAAAAAGGCTACATTTGTTTTGAGAATTAATAAATACATTAATTCTTTTAATACTTGTGAATCTTTAAAAATTCAATATAAGCACTTCTTGATTAATTTATTTTTATTTCTTAGATGTTATTTGTTTACAGCGTTTAATTTGCAGTTTATAGTATTGTATTAGATTTTGTTAATGAGGTAGAGATGAGGAGGCTAGTATTTATAGAAAATGTATCCTTATTCACATGGTAGTAGAATTTTAATCCGTTCATTAAAAAACCCTCACAGTATACCTGGTCAGTATTTGAACCCTGACCTCTCTGTAAATGGCAAACCAGAACCAATTAGCCTGACATTTTGCCCGTGAGCCTACAGTTGGAGGGTTAATTGATAATAATGTAATCTCACGCTATATTTAGGATTTGCTTGAACCAAAACGAGTAAATATAGTTTGTCAAATTAAGCTATTAAATTTAACTGTTAAAATAATTTGACTATTTAAATTTTTTTCTCATTTTCATTTTGTTGAGGTATTTATCTTGCACTTTCTGAGCAGATGGATTATAGCCTATCAGAACACGACTTAGAACTTACTTAAATCCAGAATGGACACCACATCTAGCTCTCGACCGTTAATTCATCACTGTGAAAGGGAAACCCCACATTTTATCACTGATACATTTTTCGGCCATGCCGGGAATATAACCCGGGACCTTTTGTCCATTAGAAAAACACGCTACCGACTAAGCTAAGGTATCGGACTGTTACTAAAATAAAGCTTAAGCATTTATTAAAATTAATTCTATTAAATTCAAGTCATAGTTATTCGATTGATACGAATATACATTATAGAAATAAAATGTTTAGCTCTAAAGTGATGTAACGGGATGTTAGAGCGATAAAAGTTGTCAAAATGTAAATATTTTCTAAAATTGGAAAACTCAAATAATATAAAAACTATATGTCATGTTGGTATTTGTTTGTAAAGTTATTACTGTGGAATCCGTTGTAAGCCTAGTTTATCTTTATTTTTGTTTTATTATCAAATCAAATAAAAGCAATGAAATTTATTTTAAGACCAATTTGACAATGCCAACCAAACACATATTTGGTAGATCTGAAAGATATGAAATATGATGAATTCCACAATGGCATTTATAAAAATAAAATTTATTTCGTGGTTGTTCTGACAGAATGTGGTAGATATCATGTGACTGGGACGTTGAAAATAATGTGTAAGGGGGGGGGGCAGATGTTTCAACTTAAAACGACCCGATGGTAAGTTTAATCGGAAATTCTTGCGGTCTCTTCGAGAGAATATTTTGTGACAGCGGAAAAAGGGAATCCGCTGACCAGCGGAATGTCTTTTCCCCGATTATAAGTGGCGATAAGACATAGATGAAAAAATAAGTAACAGGCGGGAGAGAAAATATCAGAGGATGACTAGGATTCAGAATGAAAAAGTTATAGAAATTTTTCATTTTAAAATATTTGGGTGGTAATAAAACATTGACTATGGAAAAAGTGAGTTTATAATATCAAAGGAAATCTCCTTAATGTTGAAAACTGCTAAACAAAACTTAGGAAAATAATACCAAGACTTAAAAAAATAATTTAAAAAAATTATAAATTTGTATGGAGGGAAAATGTTTAAAAAACACATTCCTTAATCTTATAAAAGCATATGTGAGTACACTAAATACTTGGAGAGGAAATGTTTTCGGTACAGCTTTACGATAATTGAAGGCCGTGTTTGTAAATATTACGAATATAAATTTGAAGTATATCTGATATTCAGAAAACCCGATGTTAGTGGTACATTCAACCAACAAGCGCTATAGTCAAGATACGCTCTTGTAGGAATTAACTGGAATCGCTGGTGTTACCATATTGTAACTCTTTTGAAAATATCCCTGGGAGATATCAGAATAAGGTGTATACCTTAAACCTGGGATATCTTGACTGCATTCATTTAATTTAAATAGGTAAATAAATTTCTTGACAAACAATTGTCCATATTAGATTTGTACATAATTCACGGTATTAGATAAGTGTCTATCTTTTTCGATTCCTACTCAGATGATCCAGAGATATGTTCCAGTGGGATGATCTATGGCCGGGTCTTACCTCAGTGAAAATGTCAAGTGAAATATAAGTACACCCCTTAAATACTAATATTCCCCATCCTGGTTACCTATATTATGATATTCAAAGACAACTTACCAATTAAATGCTTAGTATTAAAATCTAATATGACTAAAATTTTTCTGTGAATAATCTACTTAAATGCAAATTAATTAAATATTGATACTTGAATAGTTAAAATAAAAATCACACTCATAGTTGGAATATATTTTTGCTAAATTACTTTTTAAGAATAAAAATAATATGAATCTTTATACAAGTACATGCTGTGGATAAAAATGTTGTTTGAAACAAGATTTTTTTTAAATAAAATAAGTATTTGTGTGTATTTTCTGGCACACCACGATTATGGGTTGATAGAAGTAATATATTGTTTATAAAATAATTTTACAATATAAGTAATATTAGTTTAGATAGTTACACTCTTCATTAGGTTTTTTAAAATGTTGTTTCAAGTTTGGGATGGATTATAGAACAATACTAATTAAATTTATAGTTTGAGAATTATAATTTGTTTATTAAATAATTTTAACCTGTTACATTTTATATACGTCTTTTGATTATGTATTTAAATCAATAAAACATTTTAATTCTAATAGTTGAATACCATTTAATCATTGACATAACGCTAGCGGGCATCCATAATCTCGCCACAGGTATATTGTTACACCTTACTAATTATTTATCAACTCGACATATGCTATTGCCAGTCAGATACTTATCGTCTCACCAAAAGCTTCCTGTACCTCACGGTCATAGCATCCTTGTACGTAGTTTAATTGAAATATCTATCGAGATAACTGTGGAATGAACTAACCTAGCCCAGCCTACCTAACTTGACTTCCTAACCTAACCTAAACTAGCATCAAATACTGAGCTTTCATACGGTGTCTTTGACAATGACGAGGATAGTAATTTTCCACCTGAAATATGGGGCAGTAACGAAAAAGAACGTCCTTGTGCGATGTACTATAAGAAATGTATGATCATTTACACATTTGTATTACTGCAATGCCTCAATTTTCTTATGAGATTTGAGTTTGGCGAGTTGATGGGATTCCTAATATAATTGAATGGGGTGAGTCGATAATTGCTGGTATCAAAAATACAGGAAGGAGATGTTAAAATGTAGATTTGTTGTGTACTACACCCGAGAAACTAGAGTTGGGAATTTATAATGATTATGAATTATGATTATGAAGATGATGAAAGTAAATTCTAATAATATTAATTAATTAAGATTTATGATTTTTACAAGAGGTAAGCCGACACAGATAATTTTAATTTAATTTTAATAATACAATATTTTCAATGAACTGATTAGGTTTATTTACAGCGAAAGTATTTACAAGATTTGAATACACCAAAAATATTGTACATTTAAAAAAACATCTGAATTGTGGTAAAGGTTATATCGTAGCGTTTAACACATTTTACTTTCCAATCATTGCAAATGAGTTAGTTGCAAAATCAATAAGTTTCTAAATACCTTAAACAATTTATTTTGTGATACATTCAAGAATAAAAGTGTAACTTATTTCCATAGAATCAATACAAGAGAGGGTAGACATTTTTTAAAACTATAGTTTTCCGAGAATGACGGAATGTTAGGCCCTGCATCCGTACATCCTTTCTAGCTTGATGATATCTGTCTCTGTCATCGTGTCAATCTGTCCCAACTGAACGTTGCCGCGCTGAAACAATTAGACACATTTTGACTTTTTAAACGATAAGCAATATTCTTTACATCAAGAGCAGAAAATTAAATTTAAATTTTAGTTTTTAAATTCTCAAAATAATTAACTTTTAACCGAAATGTTATTATGTTCCTTTTTCTCCGCTATCATACAAATAATTGTATGGACCTCAGGTATTTTGTATGAGGTCTCATGTATAATGTATTCTTTTAGATCCTGGAATGAGTTAAATCAGTTCAAGAAATAACATTTTTTGCTATATTGATTTGTACCCATCAAACAATGTGATTGCGTATTTAGACTATTTAATACACAATTAAAATTATCAATGAAGATAACATAGAAAAAATGTGTGCACGTTTGTGCATTATCATTGTCCTTAGTTAAATCAAATTCCAAGCTCTATCTACGAAAGTTTACCCAAACACAAAAGTCAAGTGTATGACATAAAGTAGTTGATATTACCTGCATGATCTGTACTCACCTAGTATTACAATCATGTGAATTTTAAATAAAGGAAGAAGTTTAGATACAAATTTAGTAGATAATAGGGTAACAATACTTCCTTAGTATAAGGTCGATATAAAATTAAGGAGGTTAGTAGGTAGGTCATATAGCATGTATTGGAGAAACAAGGGTTCCATTTAGGGATGTCAAACTCGATTCTTCGATACCTCGATATCCTCGATTCTTACTAGTACAAAATAATCGAAAATCGATCTTAATATTACAATTCTCTATAATTCGATTCTTAGCTCTTAATAAAATTACTGGAAACTAAGAAAATGGCAAAAATCAGAACAAGTAGTAATTGAATATCTCTGATAAAAGTTCATTTGCCGTTATTTGCTATATATTTTGTTTCAGTTAACAAAACTATTTGGTAAATGTATAAGACTTGTGCTTTCGATAGTTGTTTTTTATACCTGTTTTTTAAATAATTTGACTCAGCGTGGTTATTTTAAGGTAAAAATACATTCTTTCTAATGTAATTCCTCATTATTTTATTTATTTGGTAAAATATGCTTTAATACTTGGTAAACGGATTTTTCTTTGTTAAAAAAATGAACTGTTTTATTATTTACTTTTTTTTTTGCTATTCTATGACGTTGAATAACTATGTTTTTAAATGAGGTTGTATGCTTGGAAAAATAATAAAATATGAATCATTAAAGAATCGAAATTAAGATTCGAAGAATCGAGGTTGAGCTTAGTAATCAGAATTAAGAAAATAAGGTATCGTGACATCCCTAATTTTATTATTATTAAAATTATGTAAAAATAATCAAGTGATTGTGATATAAAATTAGCATGTTTGAAGGAAACAAGGAATTCATTATTGTCATAAGGATTACATATCAATAAGTTATTGAGTTGGACATGTTGCACTTATTCGGTGTCAAATAATTGATTTTCAGGGTGATATACAAGATCCAGCATAGTATGTATTTTCTTTTCAAAATGTTTCTAGGAGGACCTTACCTCCGTTTTGGAGACCTCTTTCCCTAAACATATCTAAATCAACAGATGTAATTCTTAAGAGGACACTTAAAATAATGTTTGTAAGTCAGACAGCCCCATACCACCGAATACTTTAAGGGTTGCATTAAAAAAATACATCGTAGCGATTACTGAACCCATGTTTATCAAAGTCATAGACAATAATTTTACCCGATCCAAAGAGGAGCGCATCAAAAGGACTAAAACCATTTGCTACGTCCATTATTTAAAAGTGAAGTTTGAAATAAACTCAATCGATCTTTCATATGTCCAGATTACGAATATGTGCTAGGCCTTTATTTTCCTGGAGGCAACCCCAATAAATCTTCAACCTCTTTAAAAACCATTCAGTTATTTATGCTGGACCCTGTAATATCATATATTTAGATGGGTTACATAAATAATTCAATTATTATAAAAATTATAATAAATTTAATGACGTTTTTGTGTAGGTTATGTAACGCGTACCCGGGAAAAATTGAGAACATAGCACTGAATAGTCAGGAGTCTTATTAGAGTACTCACCAGAGACTGCATAGTGGGTTGGCCATTGAATGAGAATGCATAGCCATCGTAGTGCATGATGCTCAGGTAGTCGTATACGGTGTTATAATTAGTGATTTGGTTGGCAGCATACTTGTCAAAATTGTGCTCCATGCCTAGATAAATCAATTGTGTATTAACGATGTACTCAGAAAACCATTGACTCCATAGATTGAATAAATCAAGTCACATACAGCTCAGTGCCAGCCAGTTCAACTGCCATGATCATCTTTTTTTATATAGAATTCAAGAATCTAATGAATATGATCCTAGTATGGTGAACTTAAAAGGGCTTTGCTCAATAGGATTTCATTGTGATATTTAAATCCTTATTTTGGCATATTATGTTCCATTTCTTAATCTTCATCATTTAAATCCTTCGTCCTTAAATTAGTGTAATCAATGAATTTTCCATTTTCTACTAAATATATAATCTAATTAAATTCAATATTTATAAAATAGCTATAGTAATTATTTTGTTTGAATGTGCCTCCTCAAAATTTGGAATTTGGTCAGACTGGTTTTTCTCACTGAAACCTCTCACCTGCTTCCACTAATTACTCGTACTTAAATTAATATGATAATTGGATATAAGTGTTGTAGTTCATTCAATCCCCCTGATCTGATATCACCACATTTTATTACATCTTCCAAGTAACAAATTTCAACTAAAATGGATATATGTTGAACTTGTCAGCCAGATTTAAAACATAGTTCAACCTTTCCCAGAGGACATACCGGGTTCGATGTTATTCCACAAGATCCTGACATATTCGTCCCTCTCTGTCGCACTCTGTTGGTGAAAGAACCCGAGGGCGTGGAGCAACTCGTGGACTGCTACTCCATGGTGCACGCAGCCGTTAAGTTGGAGATTCACAACTTGCCCCTGAAAACCAGTAGTCTCTCATTATTTATTTGTAATTATATAGTATAATGTGGTAGTTACAACTTGATTGAACCACCAAATGATTAAATATAGCCAACACTTAATATTACACTTTATCGTATGAATAAACAAAATATATGTCACCCTTTGAATCTCTGTTGACCAATTATTCGAAACTAGTTGATAATGAACTGTATGTATGTGATATCAACTTACCCCGTTGAGTCTGCCAACGTAAGACCAACATCCGGTGGGATCTCCGGCGATGTAGATGTAATCCCTGTCGGTAGCGACGTAAGGGCGGAATCTGATGCAAGTCCTCGTGTGGAACTCGTTGAAGGCGCTTTGAATGGTTGCCACCTGATGAGCATCTGGGGATAACAATCAACAGAGTCCTATTGAGTTTACCATGGGCTTAATATTAAATATACAGTAGTTCTATTCGACTTTGTGCTTTGGTTTGATGAAGCGTTATTTATTTTGAAGGTAGCCAGGATGATTAGTTATAATATTCCGATTAGGTTGGACATTTATAATTTTTAATGGCTCAAAATATGTTGAGTAGCAAAATATTGTTTGTTTATTACGTGTGCATATTTAACTAAACCGATAAAAAAAAGTTAAATTTACTGATGAAAGAAAGGGCTTTTTAGAAAAGAGTAATATTATTGGTGACTGATTTGAGTTAGCTAAAAATCATAAAGATTATTTTAATATTTTAATGTAATTGTCAAAAATTATTAACGACATATTAAAAATTGATTTCTCACAATCCATATCTAATATTAAAATGCTAGATATACAAAATAATATCTCATAATATGCTAAAGTCAAATTTACAACGTATATATTTGGCACATAACATAATGATTATTAAGATATATGAATATAGCAACTTTTGATGGTAGTAAAAGGTTGAAGGTGAAATTTTTTAAATAAATAACAATTACCTACCTGTTTATTCCGATAATCTTCAAACTGTTTATCTGCTACAGTTAAATAAAAGTCTCATTTACAAAGTAAAAGATGTTAAATAATGGATTGTCATGAAAATGTTTGAAGATGTAAACTCATAAGTTCATGTCATATTTTTAATTTGCCAAATACCTTATTTTATAATTAAAAACATTGAAAAAAATTTAAGAGTGTTTAACTAACACCAGAATTTCAGTGATCCTTTTTAAAAATAAAGGAACAATTTTACGTGTATGAACTATTTAGTGAAACAATTTATCAGCCATTAAATTGTTCACATTATTTTTTATTATTATTAATTCGAAGAATTGATCCCGAGTTAAGTATTTTATGCAACGTTTAGTTATTTCAGAACCGGTAACGTGTCTATAGCCTAGAATTATTTTTTTAAGAAACAAATTAACGCACATGCAGTGGAGTAACTAGGGAATACAGTGGAGGGGGGTAAGAGGGGTAGTCTTCACCAGGTGACAACATCAGAGAGGGTGACACCAAAATTACTATCTGTAAAATGTTTGTGCGGTTTTTCAATAGAAATATATTACTAAAAAAAATTCCTTGCATTTAGTTATAACCACAAAACCACAAAAAACCATTTCATAAGATCAGCTTGCTGTATAAATGTACTTACAAAGATAAACCTATATTTATGCTAGATTACTTTTGGAATCCTCTCATACACATACACTCCAGTCAGATATGTTAGTATTACTCAATCACAAATACGATTTGAATCACGTGGTTTCTTATGAACGCGCTGCAGACATTAGTTGTTTTCGTTGCTGTCTGTGGTTTTACACTCTTTGATTTTGTCAAATTTAAAATCAAACTTTAAATATCAATCTATTTTATTGCACCAAAAACTCAGAATGAGTTTTGTAAGTTCCTACGCTACTCATGTGAATGAGATGCTTGTCATGGACATAAGGTTTGCGAAGTACTTTGGGATTATATTCGACACCAAAACTGACATCACATACTGACTAACCAGATTTATGAAGTGATTATATAATCTGTAGAAATCAACTATAGAAAAGTTTAAGTGAAATAACTATTTGAAGGGTTATTTCCTTTTAAATGTGATAAGAGTTTCTGACCTCAGTTCTGACATTATTAAAAGTTTGAAAAGTGATTGACTAAACATAATGATGCCCCACACTCATGCTTACGATAATCTAGATCTTCACTAAGTTCTGAAATACTTGTTTATTTGTATCTGTTTATTTTATGGAATTAATTTATTTATGAGTATATTTCCAAATGCATTTGCTCACAAACTTGAAACCTATTAGGGAAGTTATTGATAATAAATACTTAAAACATAAAGGCATCTCAAGTAATGCTAAAGTAAATTGTTAAAATTAACCAAATTTTAATGTAGATCTTAAATGTTTTTAAATACAATTCGATTGTTTTCTTGGCAAATCTTACCTCTAACCAATGAAATTATGTAAATATTTTTAGGCTGTGACTATAATATTTTAATTTAAAGCTGTAATTTTAATTTTGCAAGTTG
This sequence comes from Timema podura, assembly GCA_033556935.1. Taxonomy (NCBI): domain Eukaryota; kingdom Metazoa; phylum Arthropoda; class Insecta; order Phasmatodea; family Timematidae; genus Timema; species Timema podura. The sequence goes on along the minus strand of JAVRXN010000008.1, from coordinate 86,749,786 downwards.
TTTATGTCACTACTATTTCCATTACACTCGGTGATATACGAGGCATACAATTTACGAGTAGCATTAGTACAAAAAAATATTACCACTACATTTACTGTATGGTCTGGTACGAGAGAAGGTTCATGGGGGTGACTACATAAGTTAATATTCTGGGTGACACTAACCCGAGTTGTGCCACTACACACATGCACAATAAGAAACTTACTAAAAACGGGATCAATGTAGTAGGGCACCACACGATTAGCCCAGCGAGCGCTAGAGTCGATGAGACCATTCCTGTCTGAGACTTTCAGCATGATATCACCCTGATATTTCCCACTCACTTGCCATGGAAACTGATGGCGTTGTTCCGCCAGGGCGCCTGAAAGCAAACAAATATATTTTTTTTAATATGCATTTTTGGGCAAGTTTCATAATCATTATAACGTAAGCCTCAAAATTCTTTTTTCCTAACCAACAGCTACGAAAGCTTACCAAGATATTTTTAGATGTAAAATAATTGTAATGATAATGTATTTTAATTTTAAAACAATGGATTTTTTTAATCAAACTTATCTATTAAAATATAGTTGTATCGATTCGACTTTAATTTAAAAAAAGTTTTTAATACTTTAATTACAATTTATTTAATAATTTGTTTTTATATTTAAAGTGCGTACAACCCGAACGGTTAATAAGACGCGATACTAATAATAATAATTTTATATTTAAAAATAAAATAGTCTAATGAAATGTTTATTTATGTTAACTCAAATACTTGACCGCTCGTGGATTTGAGTGACTCGCTAACTCACCGACATCAGGTATGATCTCCTCTCCATTCACCCTGGCTCCTTCCAGAGGGAGGGAGGCAGTTAATTGCAATGTTGCCAAAATGGCGATCAAGGGAGCAACTATGGAAGCCATCTTGTTGGCGGCAGTACTGGGAATGGTGGCTTCATCTACCAAACGAGGGGTTTTTATACAGAAAAAGAGTTTTTCGGGGAAGAACACGTTTCATTGTCATAATTATCTTTGAACTAACCCTGACTTATTCTTATCATAAATGTTAATATTCAAAAGCTTATACATAATCACATAGATAATTATATTTCGTTTGAGTTTTTTTTAGTGAATTTAAAAACAATCAAGACATTGATAAATTAACTGTTCAATAAGCTGGATGTTTTTTCTTATCATAAATGCGCAAATATTTCAACTTATGTGTTTTCAAGAACGAATCAAAGCCATCCATTTATGATTTTTTATTATTTAATATCTTGGTAATATCAAGACTTATTTAACCTACAACTGTATTTAGCATGAAAGTGTGTCTATTACTACAACCTCAAACTCTTAGATTAGATATTTACTAATTCCGTAGTAGGACAAATAGTAAATATAGCTGTCAAAATCACCCAGAGTCGATCCAGGGTCCCCTATAATCGTGAAAGACTACTCTTTATGTACTTTAATTTAGGGTCTTATTTTAATGTTGCTACTACCCTAAAATAAAAATAAAAAGTTTGTGTAATTTAATAAATCCTCAGAAGCCTAGTCATGGTTGGTGCTTAATGTTGTATTAGTTACTCGTTTTAAAACGTGGGCTAAGTACACTGACATAGTTATAATAAATGCATTGTGTATCCAAGTATCGTAGCTTATACCCATAGAAATGTAAATTACGACTTGAAAAGATCCAAGGTCATGCTTTTTCTCAAATTATTTTAGATTTGTTAATACGTTTTCTTAAAAGTTAGGATTATTTACTAAGGGCTGGTCAAATGTCAAGATTCGGTGGTCAGTCAATCCCCCATTCGAATTGAACTGCTTGTTATTCGTATGATGGGAGATTGGTTGACTCCCGAGACTAGACTTGTCATTAGTACTTGTTGTTTTGTGGGATTTTTTTATGTGTTGCTGAAAAATGCTTAGCTCTTTGTGTTCTAATTATTATGGAGTGCTAGTATTCTGTATTTGTGTGTTGGTTGGTTGCTAGGTTGGTATTGTGTAGGAAGAGTTCCCTTGCTCCTGTTGGTCTCTTTGGCCCGTTCTTCCCTTTGAATAAGACTGATTTTCACGAAGTAGCCAATATGTGGGCTTCGATGAGAGCCGTGTTTACAGAGGTCCATGGGGATATCTTCGTAACAATGTGAGCAGAGGCAGATCCCATAGGTTTTCTCTGAGAAGTGCTGAGGGTCAACATGGCGGAGCAGATGGTCATGTTTGGAGTAGGATAATGGAGGGGTGGGTGGAGGAGAGTCGAACTTTAGGGTTAAAAGTTTATTCTGGAGTTTCTGGTCGTTGAGGAAACAGCTGTTAAATTAACTAGGATTGGAACGGAGCAGTTTGGAGTGGTTGTTATAACGATAAAGATTGTGTGTAAGATGGGAAAGGTTTTGGCTGGAAGTTCTGTGATGCTGAGTGGAGGGAGCTACTGTGGAGGGGGTTGAAGAGATGATTAAGGGTGTATCAATGCATCATCTAGGATTCCAAATATTACGGAATATTGCGTATAGAGCCACACGAGTGCTTTAGTCCCTTCATTTCCCTTGGTGCCTTGAGTGTGCCGAGGAGCAACTGTGTGGCTCTTAGGTGTAGAGAAATAGAAGGGGAAACAAGAGGGCTGCAATGAAGAAAAGGGGGGCAGGATCTTATGGGTGGTGTGGCTATTCGAATGGATCGTAGGTTTTGGATGTGTGAGTGGGAATGATAATCATCGACCCAAACGATTCGTAGATGCTTGTTATGTAAGGAGGATGTCACCGAATCAAAAAATTCATGAAAATTCGTGGGGCATGAAGATGAGTAATACAATCTACTTGGAAGATAAAATCGGTTATCCTAAAATAAAATTCAAGGTGTAGGTTAGAATTGATTTTTATTTTAAAATACCAATTTGCCTTATCAGTACATACACTTATTTAACTGTCTATCAATACAGTATCATTGGTAATATTAATATTAGTTTGTCTTATGTCTAATGAAGTTATTTTATCATATATAAACTACATTTTTATATAATTAAAAAAAGATAAAATATTTACAGACTTTTATGGATAATTCCTTGATTTAGTCCTTATAATGAAAGTTGACTTAGTTCTACACACTACAATTTGTTGATGGTTGAACCTATCCCTGGCCCTGGTTCGTATCGTACCGGTCGCGGTGGCTCAGAGGGCATATTCCTAATGCCTTGGTTTCAGGGTGGTAATTAAATGTCACGTAACAGATGCCTTAGCTGATTGTTATTCTTATAGTGAGATACTGGTTGACTCTAAAGATTATACTATGAATACAGCCCTAGGATATCCAAATCTTAGTACATACACTAGATTTACAATGTACAATTTACAATGTTTGATTATTCTACCTAAATATTATTTTATATTTTACTAGACAATTTTTAAGATGAAAACTATCAGCAGCATAATGTGTATAGACTTTGTGTAATTTGTGGTTTTATATTATATTTATAATAGTAACAAAAACATCTATTAGCTCATTTTACAAAATTAATCTTAATATAAATAGTATGTGTATTATTTAATTTCATTCATAGTGTACTATTCGTTGTGTACTTGATAAGCTAAGACAATAAGTAATGTCATGGGAAAATACGTCAAATTGTTGAGAGCATCTTATGATAAAGTCAGCATTCCATCGCTAGTTTATCTTCATATTTCTCCATTTGTTTATTTAGAGCCCATTCATGGTAACGTGGACCTTTTATGGTAGATTTAAAATTTTCTTAAGATATTTCCGTATTAATCTTTTTCACCAAATATAATATTTTCTCTCACTGTCAAGTGATACCTAACCTTTGGTCATGCGGTATACATTGTTAAGCTCGCAAAATTTGTATTGAATGTAACTGGGAGGTAAAGCTCTCAATTGAGGCCGTTTTTAACGGGGGTAGTTTTCTCATGTGATTAAACTTTATGGTTTTTATGTTCTCTCTCCACTCCAAGATAATGCGAGATTCTTTCCTTGAGCGATCTTACTCATCTCGATCTCTTGGATTAATTCGTTAGTATATCTTTTTTTTAAATGTAATGATTAAAAAAGAAAAAAAGTTATGAAAACTTACTTCGCCTGTGCAAATATTTTTTTCAAAGCGGGTGAATAGTAAATTATTTCTTATAATATTTCTACTGTTTTAAAATACTCAAATTAACGTATATTTGTGTGTATATTGATTCTACCCTATGTACATAAATAATAGTAGGATTTCTTTGAAATTTTAGCTTGGCGATTTAGTTTTTTTCTACCAACTAAACACCCAGTGAACTCGAGAAAAAGAGTCATCTTGAGACCGTGAGAACTAGACGATAAAATAATAAGATTATATAATCTTAAGTGAAATGCTTAGAAGTGCTACCCACACAACATATCTGACTCCGATATATTATAGTTATATTAGATACGTCGACACGTAAAAGTAGGAATATTATCACATCGTATACTCTTGACTCGATTGGTGATATCTTTCTTTAGAAGTGAGTTCATCCAACGTCTGTTGCACACTCTTTATGTAAACTTGTTGTTTGGAACATCTACCGCAGTAGAAGCCTGAGGTTCCCTCTTGACCATCTCTTTTATAGTTGTCACTGTAGAATCTTAATATGTTTTTACTTCTCTGCTGGTTCAGATTTAATGTTTCAGTACCATACTTCTCTTAAAATCCATGTTATAAGGTTTCGTTACTTCGACAACCAAATTATTGCCCCACAACGCTCCAGTGTGAGGACCATGTTGCCCAAGTGTGCTAAATATAGTCTGTATATTTCAACCATAAGGCCTAGAAAGAGAAATTAAAATCCATGCAACTACCGGGGCCACACAAAGCGCTACGCTACGTATGCTACGTATGCTATGTACGCTATGTTCGTTTTGTTCGCTACGCCAAGTGGCCATACTGGAAGCTACGCTTGTACGAGATGTTGGAGGGTAGTTTGCCCTGGGTGAGCGATGACAGTGACGATGGGGCTTTATTATTACTTTCATTGCGTCATAAACTTAAAAAGAAAGTGGTTACACAAAGTGAACATGAAAATAACAGAGTTTGGTGAATTTAATCATTGTATAGTATGTTCAGGTCCCGGTATTCAATGGTTTTGTTCACTTCCTTATATCCTGAATTAACTGCTTCATAAACGTAATATTCCTACTTTAAACACACTACTAATGCTGGCTGCACGTGGCTGAATACCACGGGGTTCTACTGGGCATGTCCATCGTCAGAGACTTTTTAAAAATATAGTTTAGAATAAAACACAATGATACGTAGCGTAGAAAGCTCTGTGTTTCGCCACTTACGTTCAACTAAGGGAGCTGTTTTTCGCTCGAATAGCGAATATAACATTGCTAGCTTAGTGCTCTATGTGACCGTACCTTATGTACGATTGTGTCTTACAATTAGTTTTATTTTATAAGCTTTGAGTTTTTGTTGTAACTTTCCTCACCCTTTATCTACTCTAATTAAGTGTATTCTATCTATACTTCATTCCTAATCCTTAGGTACCTATTTGATTAAGGCGTCAATGACATTTGTTTTATATGCATTTTGTATATCAGTAAGTCTGTAAAGTGTAAGCCTCGCTACCTCGATTAAATTTTTTTTTGAGAACATCATATTGTTAATTATTACGCTATGTTCTAAGCTTAACTACCGACTTAAGATATCTCTTTGAATTTGAAATTAAAATACTTCCTATGATTTCTCCTTAGATTTTTGGTAACTATGTTTGCCCGGTGATAAAGTTAGATAGAAAATAAATACAGCATATTTTAACTAGTGGAATACATTTTATTCATAGATATTAACCGTGTCTCAAGTTAATTAATAAGTCAGCCTCACAATATATGTCAATTTAAAAAAAAATTGATATCGATTGCTTAGAATTTTTAATTCAAATCACTTTGGATGAGCTACTAAACTAAAAATACCTTTGAGTGTCTGTCATATTGAAATGGCTATCCTGATTGTAAAGTTATTTTCATATATTATTATGGCTAGACCTAGGCTCAAAGAATGTCCATGCTAAACTTATATAAAATCGGCCAGAGCATTCGGCGGCTATCGCTAAGCCAATAGGCAGGTTTTTTGGCGGCGTTCCCCATTTTTAAACGGATAAGAAGATCGAAAATCTCTGGACATTTTTTGTTGGAAATAAGTTCAATTAATGTCTGGGCCAAATTTCGTTCAAATTGGTAAAAGCACCTGAGAGTTATCGGGTAGCAAACTTCCAGAAAGATGGACAGACATAGGAAATACCAAATACTCAATTCAAAATAAAACCTAGCTTTGCTCAAACAATTAAGTATAATTTTAAATAAACACATCAATAGTTAAATTTAAGGCCCTTTTCTAAATTTCCAATCCTCTAAAAGTGATATATCCATAAATCTTTCAGTGCTTAGTTTCTCTAATCACTTAATTTTTAAGGCAGAGTCTGTGATCGATGTGTGATATCGTCAGCTACTTAAATTAATTAGAAAAATAATCATCATCCTCAGGGTCACCCGTTTTTAGACGTTTATTAATCGTACTGTACATGGTTGAGGAGTGGAATTCAAAGACAAAAGTAACGTGTTTTATTCCGATGTCGAGGTTGTTATTTTTCTCTAAAAATTAATGGGACACATTATATTGGTTATTTAATTACATAGTCAAGATGTCACTGGGTAATCTTAATTCATTGAATTATTTGCTTCTAACTTTCCCCTACATGCTATTTGGGTGTGTTCCTTTAAACTTCTAGTAGTACGTATGTGATCTAAATATTTATGCTAAGCCAATGAGTAATTTAGAGATTAAGGAAACTTCTTAACCTAAGAAGTAAGTACTCGTTTCAGTTTATTAGTAAATAAGTCATTCCTATCAAACTGGAAATACTTAGATTATACTGTAGGCTATATAGTGTTCCAAGCTAATTTCCCAATCTAGAAGATTAATTTGGCAAGGCGAAACAAGTATCAACTTTGTTGGACAAAACTGTACGTTAAGTTAGTGAAGGACCAGTTTATATCCACCTTAGTTTTATTAAATATTAGAGTGGATAGATTTACTTTTGTATCACACCTAACTACCCATCTGGGCTATTTGCATATTTTACACTAATTATATAATAATTTGGAAAAGAGAATTTAATGTAGATGAAGCCGGGTTTGCGTGGAGAAGAGAAGCTTATTTATAAGAACCACCACATTGCAACTTGAAGGGATTTGAACCCCAACCTACCCGTCACGGGACAACCAAACTGTATGAGACGGGCCTCTGTCCACGTGCTCACTGATGCTGGTCCCAGTAGTCACATATTCAAGGAAACTGCTTCCACACTTTCCCAGAATAAACAAACTATTTTTGTTTGACAAAAGAATTTTCTGGAAACATATTTAGATTAGTTTTAGAAAATATGTATATAAAACAATTTTACAGAGATATAGTGAACCGAGAAATTTAAAGAAGAAACATCTTTGTTCACTGCACTATGTCAGCAGATGTAGTTTATTTTAATTGTTCTTTGACCAATACCAAGGCCTCTCAGTTGTTTCTATTAATTTTGTAAGCTTAGAGAGCCCACCCCATTTATAAGTTTCTAATTAAAAAAATCTGATTATCTTGGGTGTGTTATCAATGCAAATTTTCAACTCCCGTTTTCCAGACCTTATATTTAAAGTCTATTTGCTTATAGTTAGTAATTTTTTGGTTTATAAGATATCTAGATGACAAAAGTTTTGTATCTTCCACAGTTCTACTTTTAATGATAGCTTTTTTTCGTTTCACAAAGAGTTGCACAGTTTTATTAAAATTTGTGATCGTCACCTTTTATAGCCGATTATAGCCGATTATAATAAATCATTATTTTCTCTTTTCAGCCTTAAATAAACTACCATTAGTTTGATACTTGTTTCAATCATTTTAAAACCCTCTTGAAAACATTATGAAACCCCTAGATACCCAGTTTCCGCCCCATTGATAAATTAGTGTTGACTATAGCTCATTGAATAGACAGATAGAAAGACGGCATTGCGAAAACCACTTTTCGGGTTCAAACATCCTTAAAAATATTGAATTCAATTTTCTTGATGACCACAATATTGAGATAATTTCTCATATGGATTGCGAGAAAGTAAAAACTAAATAAATGGGTTAATCGTATGTATATTTTGTGTCATAGCGAAGAGATTACTTTTTTTTTTACTCTGAGTGTAGCATTTTCTTTCAAAGCTTAAATCCAAATTCGACACCTCAAACATTTGAAAAATATAACAGTTTCTTAAAAACCAAAATATTGTAAATTAAATAACAAAAAATAAAACTTTGCTATGCTTAGGAAATTATTATCAATCACGACAAAAATTTCTTGAACAATACTTGGCGACACTGAATATTGATTTTATTTTATTATATATATATATATCACGTTATAAGGATTGAATTAAATTTGTTTATAATATTTTGTGTTTATAATATGATTTTCTTCTTGTATTGTTTGTATGTGCGTACAGTACAGCCTAGGAAGCACTGAAGAGGTGTACTAGGAAAATGAGGAGTGAGGATGTTTCCTGTTGCTTTCCTCACTGAGCCAGAAGATAATATTGCACATCAGTCTGCCAAGCCACCAACTGACCCAACAAGCGACACCTTCACTCCGTTCATCACAGGGATTGGCTGTACATTGAATGTTATTACTAGTTTCGTTCATATCTCTAACACTTTCATCTTTATCGGTGCCATTATGGTACTGAGAACGATCAATAAAAGTAACAACTTTTTTAGCCCGCACCGGAAGATAAAGTGCGTTGTGAGCACAATATATAACTAGAGATTGATATTTTAACGTTTACATAAAGGAAAATAAAATATCATGTTTTCCAAACCATAACATTTTCATAAAATTAGGATTTCAAGTCAAAGTGCATGGATTTGGTTGCATTGTTTTTTTCCTGATTTTATTTTATTTTTAGTATTTTATATACTACTGTGTTCTAGGTATTCCTATAATCGAGTATTCAAGTGTCCCTACTATATTTAACAGTACCATAACCTGACCTACTTACTTATACCTTTATTTTTGCTCCGTGTCTCTCCTTGAAAACTAGACATATTCAATTAGAATAATTGTGTAAGTAATCTATGAGGACGGTCACATTTTATAATTAATGTACCCACTTTATTTGTGAAGGTATCTTGGAAACAATTTTATTAATAAACATACTCTATACATCCGATCAGGATTCCAGCCCTGACCTCCACATCACCGACGTAACAAACTATATGTGCAAGCCATTTAGTCCACGTAACCGTTGACGTAAACTAACATTAATGATATGTCCAGGCTGTAAATATATTGTTATGGTGATGTTTTTTTGTCACCGAGTCTAACTACCTATTCAAGATGTACGCATATGTACTAATACACTAATATGCTAGGGAAAAAGGTTGCATTTAGAGGAAGTGTACCCAAATTTGCGTGGAGGAAGAATGGATAGCAATTTAGGAAAACAACTTAGTACAACGACAGGAACTAAAGCCCCAACCTCCCCTTCATCGGAATACATCAACTCAACAACCGAACAATTGGATTATGATGATGTAACAAACAAAAGTTTAAAATTATACTCTTTTTATTCATTATATTAATATATTTTCACGTTTTATATTTTTCCTTGTGTTTTGGATTATGAGGGTGTTTTTATTCATATTCTTTTTAACGTGGACATTTTTTACGATATATTTAATAAACATCTCTATTCAAACAATACAATAGAAATAATAAATGCACAAAATACAAAGTATTCCAGAATTTTCTGCTTGAACTAGTGGATAAATATCCCGTGAACTGGATGTGTCATCAGATGCTATTGTTATAGAAATAAAATTTATATTTAATTAATTTTATTTGGTTAAATTTGATCCTCTATTATTTGCCATTATGTTACTATAACAATGTATGTATTTAGTTTCACTTCCATCAAGATTGGACCATGGATGTGGTGGTCTATTGGTCAGAGTTCCTGACTACAAATCCACAGGTCCTAGCTTCGATCCCCGGGGCTTACTGATTCTTCGGTGAAACAGTGTGTCTGGAATGAAGTCTAACTCAGCTTCAGACGGACAATTAAGGAGCTACACGAAGCAGTGTCTCTGGTCTAGAAAACTGAAGCTAACATCCAGAGGGCAGTTTTGCCTACCACCTGATATCCTCTATCAACAGATGTTGGGACTATCTTAACAAACATGCAGCTGCAGTTTGTTATAGCTTGTTGTGGACTGATATCATGGAATGTTTTTGTTTATATGAGGATCTATACAAGCATAAATTGATTTGTGTACGTAAACTATCCGTTTATGCTATCAGTATTTTTGCTGCACATATGTGCTAGTTGCTACGTCTTAAATATATAATTTATTTTATTGATTTACTTCATTGTTTTGGGATTTTTTTCCTTTTCTCTTTTACATATTTATTAAATAATCTGTTCCCTCTTGGGTACATGGCAGACACCTCCCAGTTTCTAGACTATATTTTATGTAAATGGCTTATTTTTTGGGTAAAGGAGTGAGAAAGTCTTTGTGGGGCACCGTACCATTTATTTAAATAGGTTTCACCCAAAATGAATGTCACTACTATTTTCATGCGGGATTATCATAAATATTATATGTTAATTTAACAAACATATAGCTTTATATTTAAACCGTGAATTGATAACGTTCAACAGCGAGTTATACTCAATCAATTTTAATATATATTTTTTATTATGGAAGTATATACACCGAAGATGTGCTCAAAAATTGAAAGTTTAGAAAAAAATTGTAAAGGGGTATCCCCAACTTCATAATTCGACAATACGATACAATACGAAATAAATTTCTTGAGATCTACCAAACCGTTTGTTTCTTTAAAAAATGTTCAAATAACAACATAACATTAGAGGAATATCATAACTAAGTTTAGACATTTTCTATATTTAGGCCTCAATCTATATATAATTTCCGTTAGTCCGTGAATGTATTAACGTTATTAAGTCAGGATCTCAGTGTTATAAAAATGGGGTTGAACTCTTTGAATAACTGTAGATTTGCTCAAAAATTATAAAATATCCAAATATTGCTGGAATTCACTACAAACCCTGTGATTTGGACCAGAAAAAAGTTGATTTAAATGGTTCTTCGTCTGGGTACGACTCGTATGTGTTCAGTCTTGATCGCATCAATGGTTTCTTAATTATCAAATTCTGATCTTTATAAGTATGAATGTGAAAATAAGACAAAAAAAATTTAAACTGGTGAAATTTGGACTAGGCCCAATCAATGTAGCATTTTTATTCAATAAATCATTTTCTCATCTCAGATATTAACTTTTTGGCAGGTTTTTATACATTACAAGACTCGCTATACCATCATAATACATTTTTTTTTTAAATTTTAAACGTTCGTTTCGTTTACCATAAAATACATGAGTATTAGTCAGCCTTCTACACTATGGCCATAATTTATAGCCTCCACCACAGGGAACCTATATTACCAAGCAGGGAAAATGGCCGTTATATTTTCTTTTAACCTAATTTAAAGGTTTGGTGGCTAAATGTATGTATAAATAATTAACTTATTTTAAATTAATTTATATTTACCTTATGTTGTATTCACGTCTACTCTTGGCCATATTGATTTGTTTTTCTTACATTCAGTAACATGTTTGTCTGCACTGTTAGATTTTTAAGAATTAATAGCCAGAGCTATTATTTATGCTTATTAGTGGGAATTACTCCATTAGATATCATATTCTGAAAATTGAAAAATGACACCTGGACACGGGAACAACCGGGTCCCGGGTTTGATTCCCGTGTCCAAGTGTCATTTTTCATTTTTCAGAATATGATATGTTAGATTTTTTTATTTCACCCATTTCTTCTCTTTACCCGTATGAATACACGTATACATATTTATTGTGCTAGTGTGGAAGGGATGAGGAAGTTATAATTTATAGGAAATATACTGTACCTGCATTTATGTGAATAAAGGATGGGAAATTTTTTAAAAAAATAATCTCAGAACATCCATCTGTGAGTCCCGACCTCCCCATCACTGAAAAACTGGACGAGATGAGACTGACATTTAATCTGTATGACCATTGGTTTTGGTACAATCTTATTTAGCAGGTCCAGGTATGAAGGGCTTCAAAGCATGTGTATTTGCATACAGTTTAATGTATTTAATTATTTTATAGCTTTCAGACAGGAGTTTAGGGGTTCGAGACTCGCTATAGTTGGCAATCAATCAAAAGGGGCCCACCAGCGTTGTATGGAGAAGTTGTTATTTGTTGTTTCAGTATATAATTGTATTAACGATTGGCTCAATTCAAGAGCCCCCGCTTCGTTGGATGAATGGTTTAACTCTTAAGGCGTCACACTCACAATATTCTGGACTACCGAGAGATGGGAGATGAAGAGATAGGGGTTTAATCCTGGTCATATGTGATGAAGATTTTATTTCCTTAATAGCTTTCCACTCTCCCTCTATACAAATTAAATATACTTCATCTAAATAAAGCCTTTCTCATTTCTAACACATTGACGTAATTTGTACATATGCTTATATCCTAAATGGGTTGTAAGATTCTGTGGTAAACAAATGAATATACAGATATAAAAGGTTCTCAAGCCCATTCGAAGGATTACATTGGATTAGGTAAGATAAGGTTCCCGATCTTAAAATAAGACAAGCTCTGGTCTTAGATATATCTGCTTACTACAAAACTTTCTGATAAATCCAAATTAAATAAATTATTATCATTGTGAATCTTAATTATTGAAGAAGTTTAAATATTGTATTATAAGAATAATAAACTTAAAATAACGTTGTGCTTGTAGGATAATTTCTTTAAAAAAATAATTATATTAAAAATAAAAAATTAATAATAATAATTAACTATAATAGTTAATAAATTAAAATAAATATATTTAAAAATATTATTTATTTATTTAACTAAAAAACTTTTTTTACATATAGGAAAAATTAAATAGGCCAATTTAGAAAATTTGTAATGTAATCTCAATTTAAACCAGAAATTATCTAAAATACATAATTCGTATATGTACAGTAAATGTCAATATTTCTCAAATATATATACATGCCTACAACTTAACGACAAATATTAATTTGGATATAATATTAGCAAATATTTATAGCTATATAAGCTATAAGGAATAAACTGACACAATCTAGTCCAATAGTGTTTGGTCTTTAGTATGTAAATAAACATAAATCTGTATCATCATTTGGGCTCTGAACCTTTGGTTTCACGCACCATTCTAACAAGCGAACGGGTAGTAATACGCGGTGCTAAAAAAAGTTGAAATATCAGTGAATATATGTAAGATCAATTAATTATTATTGATAATTAAACTTAGAGGTGCAAGAATCATGGCTAAGTTTATTTTATTATAAACTAACTGAAATACTCGGCAATGCCTGGGAGAAATATTTTAGGATTTATTTGCCTTTTAGCTAATTCTAGTTAATTAAAAAATCTAGTGAGAATTTTAAAATTTAGGCTTCAATGATGCACAAGGATACTAATTTATATAATTTCAAAATATCGCGTTTGGTAAGTATCACGCAATTCTCTTGATATACAAATTCATTTTATTTATATAGATAAAAGAAAGATATTAATTATCTTATCGGATACTATCTCAAAATAAAATTATGCATTACATTGCTTTATTTTTTGTATATTAATACATCATTAATCATATATATATATAATCAGACTGACATTGAAATAAACTTATCTGACAGCTTAGGTTACTAAATCTATTTTCAATTTATAATACAGGCAAAGAAAGTGTTCTGCTGTGGCCAATTTTGACAGATGAAGTCAATTCTGGTTGCTTGAAGGTAAATAAATTGAGATTTTATTAATATTTGCTGCTCCATTTTTATATTTCTGCTCGCTCCATAAGATTCCTCTTGAATCTGTCTTCCTTTATATTATTTTCTGTAAGTTTGTAAGTAGTGCATCATAGACACAGAAAATGTTTCATAACTAATTCAGTAATGAAAATTGTGCTGAAATATTCATGTCAAATATCATTAAATAGTCTTTGAATACTCTACAATGAAATATACGGCGTGCATTTACCTGGCAATTGTTTTCATTCTTGTTAAAGATAAGTTGTTACCAACGAAAGCATATTTATTTCGGAAAATTGTTTATGATTCAATAACTATATACTTTTGAGACAATTTGTAATATTTCTCTAGCTATAAACATATGAATTGTACAAAATACATTTAGTTGAAAACTTTTTCATCATACATTTTTTCAAAACTGAGAATCTCGTCTTACTTTTGTTTGGAAGACAAGGCACTAGTACCTGCTCTAGAAACATATTACGCACCAATTTTCACGATGGCTGCTTGTTTTACTAATAATCTTTGTGGTGATTGGTAATACACATATTAATTGTTGTCTTATACTGAATTTAGTACGGAAAAATCGTCCATGAGTAGGTATAAGGGGCACCAGACCTTATTTGTCAAGTATGTAACACTGAAAAGAGAGAGAAGCGTTGACATCTTAAGATCGGCATCCGTACATCTTTTCAAGCTTGATAATATCCTTTTCCGTCATTTCCACGATCTGGCCAAGCGAGACGTCTCCAGACTAAGAACAAATTATTATTATTATTATCATCATCATCACTAAAATAACTATTTATATAAACCTACTCATATAGTGAAATTCTTATTTAGATACCTTCATATCCTTCCTCTACTAGAACCAGTATCACAACTCACAGAGTTTCATAAGTTTACACAGCCTTAAGCTCAGAATGACAAAGCAAGCTACAAGCAAGCAAGAAAACTTAGTTTTTACCTGGAATCCTGGGATTTGAATCTCAACTATAACGTTGGAGATTTTAGCTGCAATGATGTTTTATTATAATATTTACTGACACATAATGGTGCATTCTCTTAAATGTGGTATTATAAGTTTCTAAGTTCTATATCCATACAATTTTATGTATAAACATTCAAACTAGCTTAACCTAGCCAAGCCCATCTAACTCTAGTGAATAGAGCTATCTTAATACCTGCACCAGTGGGCCCGTGGACAAGTGTAACATAAGACTCGTCTAGCCAGATTTGTTAGGGACGGAGAGCTAAGAGCTCGAATCTCAACTGGTTGTATTTAGGGTGGTTTTTACTTAATGGTTTCCCACTCTCCCTCAACACAAATTACTGTACACTTCCTTTAGAGAATAATATTTTATACCTCGAGTTGTACAAACCATCCGAGTGGTCTGGATCCTCTAAATACCACCTTCCTCCCGGAAATACCATTATTTGAAAAGTGTACAACTTTGGACTATGAAGCGTGGGGTGGGGGGATAAATGAACCTTTTCTACAAACAGAATTTTGTAAATCTTTAACCTTATTAGAGAAAAACAAAATCATCTCTAAAATTATCCATGCTGACTGTCAGGGGCAGCAGAACCTTAATTTAAAAAGAGAGGGGGAGAAGGCCAATGAACCAAAAAGGGATTTAGAGGGACTTGTCCCCCCTTCCCCATCTTAAAGAGTTTTGGGGGCCCTCCCCCCTACAAACCCTTGACAATTGGATGCCTTAAAAATATTGAAATGGTCCTCGAATTTGTTTGAAAATTAAACTCCTATGGAATCTATCTGGGATAACCCTAGCTCATCCATTTTTTTTTAATTTGATGATTCTAAAAGAAAATTAAAAGGGTCATTACCTGAATTTTTGAAATTTTAATTCAGTCAATGCCTTTAGATTTATATGCTATTTGAATTTATTTTAAGCGTATCATATTCTAAAATATAAGAAGGGTAGGAAATAAATCTAGAAGGGGGCAAAAATAATTATTCCCTTGAAATCCCACTCCCCCTACTGAAACCTCACTTCCCCCCTGATTCCTCCTGAAATTCTACTCCCTGGTTCTGCAATCACTTGGTATGTCTTTATTTAATAAGTGCTTAGCATAATTTTCAGACTTGGAGGGAAGACGTGCTATGTAAGTTTCTAAATATTAAACTGATTTAAATCACTTGATGTATTTAATCACTGCCCTTAATTACAATAAAACTAATTCCAGATAGCTTCCAGAGGCATTTAATATTAGTAATTTTTCTCTGTCTGTGGCCGTTGGGGGCTGAGTCCCCTGAAATGCTGGCTTGCCTTCAGCCTTGCTCCTCCCTGTCCTATTAGTGGAACACTGTGGATATCCTGGATAGAAAGTAAGACCCAGGACATGTTGGGGGCTGAGTCCCCTGAAATGCTGGCCTGCCTTCAGCCTTGCTTCTCCCTGTCCTATTAGTGGAACACTGTGGATATCCCGGATAGAAAGTAAGACCCAGGACATGTTGGGGGCTGAGTCCCCTGAAATGCTGGCCTGCCTTCAGCCTTGCTCCTCCCTGTCCTATTAGTGGAACACTGTGGATATCCCGGATAGAAAGTAAGACCCAGGACATGTTGGGGGCTGAGTCCCCTGAAATGCTGGCCTGCCTTCAGCCTTGCTCCTCCCTGTCCTATTAGTGGAACACTGTTGATATCCCGGATAGAAAGTAAGACCCAGGACATGTTGGGGGCTGAGTCCCCTGAAATGCTGGCCTGCCTTCAGCCTTGCTCCTCCCTGTCCTATTAGTGGAACACTGTGGATATCCCGGATAGAAAGTAAGACCCAGGACATGTTGGGGGCTGAGTCCCCTGAAATGCTGGCCTGCCTTCAGCCTTGCTTCTCCCTGTCCTATTAGTGGAACACTGTGGATATCCCGGATAGAAAGTAAGACCCAGGACATGTTGGGGGCTGAGTCCCCTGAAATGCTGGCCTGCCTTCAGCCTTGCTCCTCCCTGTCCTATTAGTGGAACACTGTGGATATCCCGGATAGAAAGTAAGACCCAGGACATGTTGGGGGCTGAGTCCCCTGAAATGCTGGCCTGCCTTCAGCCTTGCTCCTCCCTGTCCTATTAGTGGAACACTGTGGATATCCCGGATGGAAAGTAAGACCCAGGACATGTTGGGGGCTGAGTCCCCTGAAATGCTGGCCTGCCTTCAGCCTTGCTCCTCCCTGTCCTATTAGTGGAACACTGTGGATATCCCGGATGGAAAGTAAGACCCAGGACATGTTGGGGGCTGAGTCCCCTGAAATGCTGGCCTGCCTTCAGCCTTGCTCCTCCCTGTCCTATTAGTGGAACACTGTCGATATCCCGGATGGAAAGTAAGACCCAGGACATGTTGGGGGCTGAGTCCCCTGAAATGCTGGCCTGCCTTCAGCCTTGCTCCTCCCTGTCCTATTAGTGGAACACTGTGGATATCCCGGATAGAAAGTAAGACCCAGGACATGTTGGGGGCTGAGTCCCCTGAAATGCTGGCCTGCCTTCAGCCTTGCTCCTCCCTGTCCTATTAGTGGAACACTGTGGATATCCCGGATGGAAAGTAAGACCCAGGACATGTTGGGGGCTGAGTCCCCTGAAATGCTGGCCTGCCTTCAGCCTTTCTCCTCCCTGTCCTATTAGTGGAACACTGTGGATATCCCGGATGGAAAGTAAGACGCAGGACATAAGGGTAGTATAAAGAGACGTACGATAGCTTGTATGGTTGGTTGTCCGTTGGAGGAAAATGCGTATCCGTCGTAGTGCATGATGCTTTTGTAGTCATACTCCGTATCGTAGCTGGTTATGTAACTGTCGTCGTATTTGTCAAAGTTGTACTCCATCCCTGGAACAAATCACAATCGTGGGGCATGAACTCTATCACGTTCAACAATTAACATTCTGATCCGGCCATCCTAGCCCAGTTGGTAGCGTGTCTGCCCACTGAGCTAAGAGTCCCGGGTTTGGTATCCGGCATGGCCAATTATATATATCATTGTTGAAATTGCTTCCCATTTCACAGTAATGAATTGATTAATGTGATTGGGTGTTGAGTCTGATATAAAATTATGTTAGTGTGTAAGTCATGTACTGGTATAATCAGTCTACTCATAATGTTCATGTTAAATACCCCAAATAAATATATATATGATTAAAATATCTGTCATCGTAATGTTGGCTATGGAACAAAATTGGAAAGTCATGTTGGTATTATAATACAGAAAACATACTTATCCATCTATAGTGTGTCGTATGGTTGCAAGATTAAATAATACTTGTTAAAATTTCAAATATTTAATGAATAAATTAAAAATATGTTTTGTCCCTATTAGGATGTGGAATAACATGTGAAGTATTAAGTTCATCTACTTTTAAGTAATACATTTCTAGAAAAGTAATAACAGCTAGTCAAGAGTCTCATAACTTAACCAACAAAACCAATCGCCTTAGTTTATGCGTGGTGTGTATACGTTCATGTGGTAATGTACACCTATGTTAAGGGTGCTTCATGAGAGGGCATTGCGGACATTAAGAAATCCTGAATTATTTAAGATTTTGTTTGATATTTTTATGTATCGTTTTCAACAAAATGTAGGCGAAAATTATCAGCAGGCATCAGACCAGCTTTTTTTTTTTAATTTAACGAGGATTTACGTTAAAAAATAGTACCTCTGTTATTCAAGCAATAGATAAGAAATCTATCTCTAGCCTCCTTCTATCAAATAAAGACATAATCTGATAGGGTCGCAACATGATATTTTTAAACAGTGTGAGATTGTTAATAGGGTTTTATGTAAGCTACCACATGTTTTTTAAAAATACTTTAAATTTAAAATTTAAACATTTTAACTAGTCAGAATTTTCGCTTTCATTTTGGTGAGAACAATATTAAAAAACATCAAAACCTTTCATAAATAATCCCGGATTTCTAAACGTGTGCGACGCTTCTCAATACTCTACCTTGAAGGGATATTTGACTAACTAGCTGTGTCTAAAGACTAATTTGTAAACTGTACGCAAGTTTGAGCAATTTGAAGTCACTTTTACGTTAGGTATTTAACACTAATTCTATTTACATGGTTTATAATATGGTCTTAGACGTCACTCTCACTATAAGCTCGATTGCAAATAAGGGGAGATCGGGGATCGAATTCAGATTGGATGTACATATAGTGGTATTTTATTAATGGTTTTCCACTCTCCCTCCACGCAAATACGGGTATACTTCTTCTATATTCAACATTCAAACTCCCTAATATACAGGATGATTCAAAATTCACGCAACCGCCCAAAAAAACTAACAATGTGTGCTATATAAAATATACATCTAATATAAACCATGTAAACCAAACAATAAACCATAAGGAAATCACAGAAGGTGCTGAAAGTGTGATCCACTTTCTCTGTAATACAAATGCACTCGCTTACCCATATTTATAGACACACGGTGAATAATTGCATGGGGTATGTATGCAATGCACCTCTCAATGTTGGTTTGACGTTCAACCAATATTTGAGGTTTGTTTGCATACACTGTCTGTTTTAGGTTTCCACACAGAAAAAAATCAGGTGGTGCTAGGTCAGGGGAACGAGGTGGCCACAAACCCTTAGAAATCACACGATCACCAAAGAAACTCAGCCAGCATTGTCATGATCACAAGTTTTCGGAACCATTCACATTATCGCAATTTTTCCTTTGTCTGGTTCCTTGAGTTCTTAAATTGTGTGAATTTTGTAAGGCACAAGTTTCAGCCGCCTCGTACACCTCTGTGTTGTTCCACAGCTCAATCAAGTCTGCTGTGATAATCTTCTTAGGAACTTCCTGGGTGACTTCTAAGCACTGACTAAACTTATTCAAATTTTTGATCACTCATACTTGAAGGCCGGCCAGAACGCTTCTTGTCACTCACGCTGTCTTTTTCACGAAAACAGTGTACAATTCGGCATATTGTTTATTTATTTGGCACGCGGGATTCTGGAAAACTTCGCACAAACGATTATTGGCATTTCGTGTACGAATTGGTCTTAAATTAATGTTACAAAATTAATACGCGCCATGCTCGTGAAAAACTCATCTTACACTTTCAAATGCTGTAACTCAACTGGCTAGACCTAGTGTATGTCTCAAGGTCACACGGCCTGCACAACACCCAGCAAACATTACAATGTTGCCATAAACATAAACAATATGTTCATTTTCCATGATCTTCTAAAAGAAATATCCTTGGAAAACAGGCTTGAGTGACTTTTGGATAACCCTGTATTGTCGTAACTAGCACAAATGCGTACGAATCGAACGGATAGTAAAACGCAGTACTTGTGATGAAATTCCATTCATCGGCTTTCAGTGTGGCCATCGGCGGAACCCTCGAATGATCGTAAGTGGCCACTGCGATTATTCGATCTACCTATGGGGAGTTGAACGACGAGGAGCTCAAGGTAACAACTAGTGCCACCCACTGGGAGTTTTAAACAGTACGCTGAAAGTTTAGGTTGGCACCAAGAGGTAAAAGGTAGTGGCAAGATGGCCGAGGTGGAGTGGATTTCTTGGCTGTGAAAAGATTGGAAAAAGAAAGAAGGCGGAGGCAGTCGAACGATGATGGGCTAGAGGCGAAGGTGGCATGGATCATTTGGCTGTTCTTCGCAAAGGTCCGAAGGAGGATTTATGTGACTCCGACTTGTAAAGCTATTCTCCTAGTGCATTTTGTAGCCTGGAATAGTTTTTTCTGGTGTACCTTTATATATATATATATATATATATATACATTCTTTTGCTTGTTTCAAGTTTCGATGAAGCCCCTTTCTAGGGGTCTTCCTACCCGGGGCTCCACGGATGACCTTACTATCCGGTCCCCAGAATCCTCGTCCTGAAGGATATGTGGAAGTTTTGGGCCTACCATGATCCTGCGCAAGGAGTTCGAGCCGCCATGTTCCCAAGGGCAGCCAGACCGGGGTCAAGTCACGCAAGTTGCTCTGGCAGCTCTCATGGACCTGTCATTTATTTATTTTTGTGAATTAATCTAATGGACACCGTCCTCCCCTGTATGGGATCTTAAGGTTCACGCCTGGCCCTAACTGGACTAACGACCAGCTTGATCACTCAACTTACGTAACTTTGAGTGACCGCTCGGCTAGCTCAGTTGGTAGAGCACGAGACTCTTAATCTCGGGGTCCGGGTTCGTGCCTAAGCCCGTGCTCTTCTTATATATATATATCTTTTTTGCACCCATGAAGTCAACTCGGGTCCTATATACATGTATATAGAATGTGTGGACACTTATGATTGTGCTAAATTTATCAAGGAGCTGATCAAGGAGCTGTAGAATGTGCGTACACTTACGATTTTACTAAATCTATCAAGGAGCTGTAGAATGTGCGTACACTTATGATTTTGCTAAATCTATCAAGGAGCTGTAGAATGTGCGTACACTGTAGACACTTATGATTTTGCTAAATCTCTCAAGGATCTGAGAATGTGTAGACACTTATGATTTTGCTAAATCTATCAAGGATCTGTAGAATGTGTGTACACTTATGATTTTGCTAAATCTATCAAGCAGCTGTAGAATGTCCGTACACTGTAGACACTTATGATTTTGCTAAATCTCTCAAGGAGCTGAGAATCTGTAGACACTTATGATTTTGCTAAATCTATCAAGGAGCTATAGAATGTGCGTACACTTATGATTTTGCTAAATCTATAAAGGAGTTATAGGATGTGTAGACACTTATGATTTTGCTAAATCTATAAAGGAGTTATAGGATGTGTAGACACTTATGATTTTGCTAAATCTATCAAGGAGCTATAGGATGTGTAGATACTTATGATTTTGCTAAATCTATCAAGGAGCTTTAGGATGTGTAGACACTTATGATTTTGCTAAATCTATCAAGGAGCTATAGGATGTGTAGACACTTATGATTTTGCTAAATCTATCAAGGAGCTGTAGAATGTTTAGACACTTATGGTTTTGTTAAATATATTAAGAAGTTATAATAGTGTGTTGACACTTAGGATTTTTTTTGTTGTTGTCTGGCTCACCTTGGGGTTTATTTCCTCTTAGCTTACATTTAATAATTTAATATTTCTTTTCATGTCTTTGCTTAGTCTTATGTACCTATAATTTCCCTAGCTGTGTATTCTTTTTTTTTTTAAGTTCATACTTATATTAAATCTTAGAGGGAGTTTTTGTATTCGAAAATTCATTTAAAGGTCAGCTAACGGGTTGTAGAGAGGGAAGATGGACTTTCCCTGCGGTCACAGCGACTGGTGGCTGACACTACACTTAAACTTAGCTTAGATCTTAGGTCTTGGTTCCCAATTTAGACTTAACCAAGTGGCGCCCATTGCATCAGGTTCCCCCTGATGATTCTTGTACTTCATCGCAGTCCCTTCGCTACATCCCGTTGGTTACCGCAGACTCCAACCCATCCCAAACTCGACCTGCAGCCAGCCGGGCATTCGTACCGATATTTCAAGAGAAATATCGTTATATTATATATAACGAAATATCGTTATATATACCATGTAATATTATAAACATATATATACCATGTTATATATATATTAAAGAACAACTAACAAACTACCGCATTGTCTAGGCAGAAGGAGATCGTGGTTCGATCTCGGTCGGGTGTACTGAGTGTGGTTTACCCTATATGGTTACCACTATCCCTCCACACAAATACATGTACCCTTCATATAATTCAATTTACCCAACTTACTATTATATTGGTATGTACATGGGTTATAATACGAACGGGTAGTAATATACGGTGATAAATAACCTAACTTATGATTGCATCTAATGCTACGCATTCAAGCCTGGCATAGTACCTGACTCGATGTTCCACCACAGGATCCTGAGTATTGGTCCCTTTCTGTCGCACTTTGCTGGTGGAAGAATCCGAGGGCGTGGAGCAATTCGTGGACTGCGACTCCGTGGTGCACGCAGCCGTTAAGTTGGAGGTTTAAGAGCTGGCCCTGGAATTGATATATTTCATTTATCTATTATTGGTGAATGTAATAATCACTGGGCAATTAGTTTGATGAATTTCCAGTAAAATTTTTGGGGTCTTAATTGAGAGAGTGCGTTAAAAAACTGCTGACAAAATTTGTGGTTTGCACTATGGCTTCATGCCATGTAGAAGTTATACGGACACCAGATATTTGCATTGCAACAAGTGATGTGAGAAATGTATAGCATTAATGAAAAATAAGTATATGATGCATATGTTGATCTGGAGAAATACGTTACTAATCTGGTGAATGGAGTATGATTTTGGAATGTTACTTAGAGAGTTAATGTTTGGTGAGCTCAACATGCTACTTAAACTGCAATTATTATGGTGGTGTATGACGGAATTAAAGCATATGTTAGGGTGGATGGAGCTTTGAGAAAGGGTTTAACATTGAACTAGGTGTTCAGACAAGGTTGTGTTATGTCTCCATAGTTGTTTAATGTTTTCATGGATACGAAGGATGCTTGTGATAACGTGGTTGGTGGAAAAGTGGACAATGTGAATGTGAAAGGCTGCTATATGCAGATTATAAAGTATTAATGGCTGAGAATCGAAAAGACTTGCAGAATGAATAAATTGTTTGAATGTGGCAACAGGCAATATATACTTCGTATAAATGTCTTCAAAACTTAATTGATAGTTTTTGATAAGGATGGATCAGGAAATGCTTGTCAGCTATGTACAAATTGAAAACTGTTAGAAAGAGTGAATGATTTTGTGTATCTTGGCAGAATAGTTTGTAAAATGGAGGAATAGATGGTGAAATTGACAAATGGGGTGAATGTATTAGTTGGGTGTATGTGGTTTATTGAAAGAATGAATTATTATCTAAAAGGCAAATATGAGAGTACCGTAATAATAAAAGTGTGTTGTTGTACGGTGTGACAACGTCGGTTTTTCAGTAGAAATACAAGACCAAAATAGATGTGGTTGAAATGAGATATCTGAGAAATGCAGTTTTCCTTACTGCTACAAACATAGAAATTAATAAGATATGAAACTGGTTTTATTTAGTTTTTTCTAGTTTTAAAACTAATGAATCAGGAAGATTAGAAAATATTTTAAAACAACACCCCAGTATTCGTTATAATAATAGAAGATGGTAGATAGAATGTGGTGAGTTTAAACTACACTAATGCAGCCCAAATTTGGTATAGAAAACTAGTACAACCACCACGGGTGGGTACATCTAACAAAAGCGTCAGTATTGTCTTGTCTTGTGGGTCAATGATGAAAAGGTTGGGTTTAAATTATAGCCAATGACGGTACAGCTCAGTTTTCTTCAATGGTTTCACACTATCTTCATTAAATTTCCTCTAAATTTTACCTTATTAATTCCTACCCCATTAATGTAAATATATGTATTTTCAGATGGGCTTTAATATGTGGTGCACAAAACACAAGATTGTTTTAAAGCTTAACACTTGCCCCATTGAGTTTGCCGACGTAAGACCAACATCCGGTGGAATCTCCGTCGATGTAGATGTAATCCCTGTCAGTAGGACGTAAGGGCGGAATCTGATGCAAGTCCTCGTGTGGAACTCGTTGAAGGCGCTATGGATAGTTGCCACCTGATCGTCACCTGAGAAGAACGAATTGTTGTGAGCAACCAACAAATTTAATGATAATGTATTATTTGTTTTATTTTCCAGGTCCAGTCCAGCCTTTAATCTCTTCATCTTACAGAATGTACTCTGGCATACAAATCTTAGTAGTGAGAGTTAAAAATGTGTTCAATTGCATGAATTAAAAAAATGTTTTAAAGAAAAGAAGCAGAAAAACATTTGGGATGTTTTCAAGATATTTTGTTTAGTGCTTGATAATATTATCTAATTTCATAATATTGATCAAGTTTTCAACTCTAAACACAAACCAAAAAACCCATTTAAAAATATTTTTATTTCTGATAAAATCGTTAATGTCAACATAAAATTTATCTTTATTTCTTCATCTTTTTCCAAAAGAGAAATGTATATGTACAAGATTTGTTCGTTTGCTTTTGGTGTTTCTTTGGTTTGTTGTTCGCTTATGTTCATCCATAAAACGATGAATACCTGGGATTACGTTTGAAGGGTGGTATGTTATGGTACATGTAGTCTCCTAATTTACACATGATTTGCTTTGACTTTTGGATTTAAATTAGTTGTTAGTATTGTGTATTCACGGTAAATTTTGTCTTTTTTGAATCGTGAACTTCTCCAAATAGATATGTAGCCTAACCATCCACCTTTTAATTGTATTTTATCTGTTTGACAAGTGAAGTCAAATTGCACCACTTTTAATCTGACTAAATATAGTGTAGGCCCGACTCAAACTACTTAAACAAGCTTTTTTTCAGTTGTTCATTTGCCATAAAGGACCAAAGCTTCAGTGCAATAATTCTGCAATTTAAGTTCTCTACAGTCATATTATGAGGCTTAACTTACCAAAAGAGTAAACATAAGCTATATACGTATGAGTATGATGATATTAAGTGGACCTACACAATCAACCAGCATAATCTTGTTTATTTCATCGATAAGTCTAGTTGCGGAGTCTCATCATGCACGAAAATACAATTCCACCCATGAAAATTTATTATTAAAGTAGTAACCTTGTTACAAAAAAAATCATTAGGATGTTTCCACTATGGTTTATAAACGGGATTAAGGGTTCTGCCTATTTTAATAGGAATATATATTATATTTATTATGAGAATGCGAGCTCTAACGTTAATAAAATACTAAAATGATCCTCATTTTCTTAATTTTAAATTACTAGCTCATTAAGGAAAACTATATCTACGAGTATGTTTCAAACAATTTATCATAATATTAGAACTGCTTCATATTTTGAAATGCCTTATAAAATTAGCTAATATTAGAAAGTTTTATTTGTGTTAAATTATAAAAATTCAATTTCTATGTTTTAAATTATATAAGTAGATGTTGATACATTTAATTTTTATTTGAGCCTAAGCCATATTTTTAAATAATGAACCCCCTCTTAATTAATGTTGGATATCTAGAAGCGTTAACGCATCTCTGTGCTTAAATGTTGGCCACCTTAAGGAATTACTCTTTCCTGAGTTGAGACAGATCAACCTCATTAACTCACAAAAAGAAAATAATTAATAATGGTAAAAATAGTTATTCTATGGCCTTAGTAAGTCGAAAGTTCATTGCCACACTTACAAAAGTACGCCATTTATCACACGCTACCTTGAGCTAGCTTTATCCAGTCCACCCCAATAAACTATCTCTTTCTGGTCTATTATAATTCTATCCTCCCATCTGCGTCTAGGTCTTCCCAATGGTCTCTTCTCATTGGGTTTTCCTGTCAATACCCTGAACAAGATTCTAGATACTTACATTCACGATACATGCACTTCCCATAGTAATTTGCGAGATCTGTTCACCCTAACAATGCCTTGTGTTGAGTACATATTATGTAAACTGATCAGTATGTAACCTATTCCACTCTCCATTATATTCATCTATAATTTTTTTTATGCCAATACCTTCCTAAGTACTTTATTTTCGAACCTTCTAAATTTATTTTCTTCATGTCAGATAATATACCACGTTTCACAACCACAGAGAACAACCAGTCACACTATTGTTTTGTATAATCTGAATTTTACATTCCTTTACGAGAGGCGAGATTTCAGCAACTTACTGACCGAGAAATATAATGTATTTTACAATTGTATTTTTTTCCTAATTTCCACTCAAATAACGTTATTACTAGTTAAAATTATTCCTAAATATTTAAACTCACTAACCATGTTTAATGTGTGCAGTAATTTCTAGATTATCGTCCTTAATTTTTGTATCTGTGTGATAATAGTGATATTATTAATAACGATAATTATTTTTAATTTGTTCATATTAATAAGGTCCTGCAGTATTTCTCAATAGTGCAATTTATTCTTAATAAAATAGACGATCATATATTTTTTTCATCATTCCAGCATTAACAAACTTATATCTTACAAACAAATCTGATGCTGCAGAAGCAAGCTTATGCCTCTAAATTTCCTTCCTAGACTTAACAATTCAAGGAAACTTTTGTCCAAACTTGTACAGTCCTACAATTAATGAGAACGAGCAAATCTTTTTACTTCAATATTACCTGAGGATCAACTAACTTTTTCTTTGTGCTCTTTGTTCAGAACTGGTCCAGGCCATTAAAAAAGAAAATGGCTTCCTTTGATGATAGTATTGCAAACTTATATGTGGAGTTCACTTTGCTTCTACATAAACTGTGAAGTTTATTGAGTAAGAGAAAGGTTGGGACAGACATTTATACGGAGGATCTGTCTTATTGGGTGAATATAAAACATCGAAAACACAAGTATAAGATTTTCAGTCATCTTCCATCTTTAGTTACTGTGAACACCATATTGACTATTTTGAAGATTCGCAATTGTTTAAACAAACCATTAAACTATCACAAACAATACAGGACTTTCTGTTTGATGATAACCTTTGCGAATGACACGCTGCCAGCCGTATAGTAAGCGTTAAGCTATGTTTAGAAGCAGGATAACTCTTGATTAGCTATTGCTAAGGAAGTAAAACAACTAATCAAAATAAAAAGCAGAAAAAATTACCAAATTATAAAATGGTCCAATTATGTAAGTAATTAAATAAAGTTTAATTTTTATTAGACGTATTTTTGAATTAATCGTTTTCTTCTATCCTACATTACCCTTGAAATTGAGAGTTCACTTTACATCCAGGTTGTAGATGAAACAAGTTATTTATACATATATAAACACCTAACCACAGCGTTCCCTTACAGAGTTGGCAAGAAACTGTGCATATAGTTCAAAAAACAACAACTCCATACTAATCATGCTCACTAACTTTCTTTACACTTCCTTATTCTTGCACACTCCCTTCAATTCAACATTTCCCATACACCAAGTCATACATACTCTTTTATTATTAAAACTATTATTTCTCTTTTTCATATATTAGTATATAAAATTTAAATATTCTTACATTGCCTATCACTTCCTTTTTATCCACACACCCTATCTTCATATATTTGCTTCTTCATTCGATCAATACTCGTCCTCTCAACATGGCCAAACTAACGTGAAACCACACTTTCAAATTGGCCTAATGGATTCATTTTCAAGCCACACTCCTTCAGCACCCATTCATTACTGACTCTGTCCATATCAGTATTTCCAGAAACATTTCTTATATATCTCATTCCCACCGCATTCACCTTGTTCTTGTGTTTCTCCTGACAAACTCACGCTTCACATTCATAAAACAACGTGGGCGTCAACACAATTTTATATGTGGCAATCTTTTTCTCTTTCGATACTACTTCATTCTTTGCAATAAGCCACATACATCCAACTAATCTCAGAGATTCCATTCACCCGTCTGTCTGTTTCACCAACTATCCTTCCATTTTTATAGAAAACTCTGCCGAGATACACAAACTCATTCACTTTTTCTAACAATTTTCAATTATATTAACCTTACAATTATTTCCTGATCCGTGCTTATCAAAAACTGTTACCTTAGTTTAGGAGACATCTATACGATGATTCATTCTGCATGTCACCACATTCAAACGAGTTAATTCATTTTGCAAATAACTTTAATCCTCAGCCATGAATATAGCATAATCTGCAAATAGCACCACTCACACATTCACATTGTCCATTTGTACACCAACCACGTCCTCACAAGCATCTCTCATTCTCTTATCAATGAATACATTACAAAACATTGTCTAACACCCTGTTCTATGTCAACCTATTCACTTAAAGCCCCAACCATCCTAACGTAGGTTTTACTTCTATCATACACCGCCCTAATTGCATTTACTAACCATGCGGCCACACCTCACTCTCAAAACATTCTATAACATACTTATACTCACCCAATCGTAGTCCTTCTCCAGTTCAACGAATGCACAGTAAACTTTCTTCCTTACTGGCATACATTTCGTAATCAAGTGTTGCAATGCAAATATCTGATCAATACAACCTCTGCCTGGCATGAGACTACAATGCACACCCCAAATCTTGTGCGCAGTTTTTCACGCACCCTCTAAATTAAAAACCTCCCAAAAAGTTTGCCTTAAATACTCAACAATACAATTTCTGTATAGTTCTTACATTTACTCTCAATGCATTTTTCTTTGTGCGTGAAACTCGCTTATGTGTCTAATAATATTGAAATAATACACTTCCTTGGAGATATTTTCTACTTATTCCGTGGTAGGCCTACAAATTGCTATTCTGTATTAATTAATTACTATGTATTGAATAATCTCTCACTGAACATGGGATCAATGTAGTAAGGGACTACTCCGTTGGGCCATCTTGTTGTTTGATCTATTAGTCCATTCCTTGCTTGCTTATAATCTCTCATGATGATGTCACCCTGAAACTTCCCACTCACTTGCCATGGGAACTGATGGCGCTGCTTGGCCAGAGTACCTGAAAATAAGCAACCATTTCAAAAATACTAAAGAATATATATCGTTGCATCCTTAGAGACATTCAGAACTATGTTGCCCTGATACTTTTCACTCATTTGCCGTGGAAGTTGATGGTATTGTTTGGCGAAACTAGAATATATAATATAATTAATCATAACTAGTTATATTTAATTTAAACATAGTGTAGTTGAAATTAAGGACTTATTTTATCAATTTTGGACTAAAATATACTCGGCTATGTGCTATTTTTTAATGGTAAGTGAGATGGAGAATAAATGTGACAGTCTGGTGGTATTTATTTGTGTGTGGATTTTCCTTATAAAATTTGCACTAATCGGTGAGTTTTAGTTATAATCCCAAATGGAATACACATATTCACTCTCTGGCCCAGGGATGAGGATGGAGCTCTCATTCTAATTACTTATGCTAAATCTATTGAAGTTAAACATATATAATTTAATATAAAACTGGTAAAAATTTCTTAAAATCCCTCAATTCCCTCAGGTTTAAATTAATTTTTACAAAATCTCTATCTAAAAAAATGTCCAGGTCTTGAAATATTGTAAGAAAAATAGATTTCTTGAAAAGTAGGAAATTAATTAATTAACATTTAATCTTGACTCGTCAAATATTCGAATAATATTAAAAAGATTAATTTAAAATTTAAAGTAAAAGAATACTAGATAACATTTTATCTATTGTATTTGCTTGGACATTAATTTTTTTCGGGTGTACTACGTGTTTTACCGCGTTTTGAATTATTTATAATTTACGCTAATTATTATTAGGACCCATGATGAGGTGGATGAAGTTAATTAAGATACATTAACACTCACTACCCTGACAATGGGTCAGGGAATCAACCTTACCTGATCTGATATACGGGTGATGAATAGGTCAAGGCTCAAATCTAGAGTGGGTGGATCGAGGGTTGTTTATTTTCTAAATGATCTCTCTTTTTCCTTCTGCACAGGTGCGGATATATTTCATTTCAACTAGTCTTTATCATCCCTCATTATTGTTGGTAAATATTCGTACATCTTGGTGTCCATACACACACACATACACAAAATTATCTTCAAGAAAGTCCACGAATATGGAGGATTTAACCTTGGCCTTCCTAGTCAAAATAAAAATCTCCAGCTCTCCCCTAGCTCTTTGAGTCCAACAACATATTATGTTTATACTATTTATACTTTTTCAGATACCTAAAAATGAAAATTATTGTATACATTTTCCCAGTTTGATATTTAAATAACTCAAGGCTATTATTATTATTATTATTATTGTTGTTGTTGTTGTTGTTGCTGTTGTTGTTGTTGTTGTTGTTGTTATTATTATTATTATTATTATTATTATTATTATTATTATTATTATTATTATTATTATTATTATTATTATTATTATTATTATTATTATTAGCACCGCATCTTACTACCCGCTCAGGCTATACGCGATGAAATGGAGGACCTTCAGTTTAACGTAGGATCCGAACCACGGTGGAGGCCTGGCATTCCTCACATTCACAAGTTGTGATTAATACACGTCTTATCAGAGGTGAAGGAAGGGTTTGGCAATCAGATAAATCTGTGCCGGGACCGAGGATTGAACCCCAGAACCCCAATATAAAGGTATGTATCCTTACCCTTAGACTGCCAGGTTTATTATTAATTTTGTTATTATTATAGTCGTCATATAAACCTATGAAAGACCCTAGGCAACTGTTGAAAATATTACTAGGTCTACTCTCGTGTTCTAATCTATGTTTTATACAGCTATCACTTTTAACAGATGGGGTTGATTTCAACTAGCGTAAGATAAATCCTAAATATATTTAGTTAATACTGACTACTCCATATCTATTTTATATCTTTTAAAAAGTCCTTAGACATATATGGTTGCCCAACTAGGGGATTATGAACAAAACACAAAGGCCTTGCCCTTTGTCAGGAGCCTGTGGGGTGCCCAACTTAAATTATAAATGGCCTTGACGACATATTTCCTCTCCTTTGGTGGTTTGGATACCTTCACATCCTCTCAACTATTTCTGACAATTAAAAAAATATATTATATAAATATATAATATCTATATTTAATCCAAGTTAATGTTCCAACAGGGAATATATACTAGCCTTTTTTTTATGTCTTATTGCTTATATGATTATTTTACACTTAATTTCAGACTACTCCGAAGAGATTAAGTATTTTAATTAATTTAGCAAACATCATTTTTAAAAACAAATACAAAGTCTTTTATTATTAATAGTTTACTAATTTCGTGAGATTTCTGATTAACAAAGCTCCTGGGCTTAGCACTCAGCTACTAGTGGCAACGAGATGTTTATAGGTATAGGAAATGTAGCTATTTCCTTTACAGCAAAATAAAACTTTACATTAAGGAGTCAAGACTAGACCAGCAGGTTATAAAGAATCGGCCATGATCGCTCGTTTTATTATCATGTAAATTCTTAAGATCTAATGCACTAGTTTAATATTTTCAATCTATCATCCAAACCTCTAAAATCAAGTTCACGTTGTAGTCATTGTATGCGGGCTGGATAGAATCCATGTTGGACATCTGTGTACTAGCCAAACCAACTTGATTGAATTGTCTGAGCCCACGGTTGACCAATTTGTTCATCTAGCAGGTAGGGTATTATCCATCCTGAGCTAACTATAAATACTTTCTTAATAGTTAATAGCCCCATAGTAAGATAATCGTCACCTTACCAACATCAGGTATGACTTCCTCCAGGGGTAGAGTGCCGCAAAGCTGAAGCAATGTTACCAAGATGGCGGTCAAATAGAAGAGGCAGGGGGCCATCTTGTCACTGGCAGTCCAACGTTAGGGAAAGATACACGTTGAACACTGTCTTTATACGGATGTTGATTAAGGTCTAATACTTTTATTTACTCGGATTATTGTCTTGTTAACGTGATAGTGCAGCTAGGGAGTAGCGATTACCTGGAATCTTTGATATGATTCCCACCAAGGATTAGTAGCTGTTCACCTGGATTAAAGGGTATTGTTAGTGTTGACGCTGTCGAGAGGAGGGATTGCAAAATAAATAGATCTATATCAGTTTCATGAAGATTACCGTTACTAAATGATTGGAAATTTAATGAAGTAATTATTGTAATGAAAACATGATGCCTTAGGTCATTCAGCTGCATGAATGTCTATTAATCAGGGTTTCTTGGGCTCAAATGTCGAACAGCCCAAAAATTATCACTCACAAATTTGATGTTTTCAGGTTTATAAAGTGACCGTGAGAAATATTTCTCCCTGCATATTTAAACAAGTGAGTTAAGGTAGAGGAAGGCAAAATTTACGAAATTATTTCGTTGATACAGAAAGTGGATAAACCATGTAAGCTTAGTAAACATTACCAGGATTTGAATCCCAGGCTCCACATTACC
The DNA here is from genome assembly GCA_033556935.1 of Timema podura. NCBI lineage: Eukaryota > Metazoa > Arthropoda > Insecta > Phasmatodea > Timematidae > Timema > Timema podura. The sequence goes on along the minus strand of JAVRXN010000008.1, from coordinate 86,717,002 downwards.
AGAAAGCCAGACAATATGAGAATGTTTTAAATTATCATGTTTAAATGTCATTTTTCCTAACTGGGATATTATTTTGTTCTCAATCTAAAACATTTATCTAACAAATATTTTTATTAAATGTGAATTATGTAGGTGCGTGTTATCAGAAACATATTTCCAAAAATAATGTTATTTTAAGATTTTTGGGTATTTCTTTAAGAGAAACTATGCTTAATAATTTCAAAACTGGCACTAGTTGTGTTTCAGTCATCTTCAGATAGGAAGAATGGTTTTAAACATTTACAAAAGGCATCCAAGCAATTTTAATATTTTCACACGTCAAGTCATGAGATTGGTAGATGCCACTTTTGAAATAAAATATCAATAATATATACAAAGTAGTTTCAATGTTGAATGAGAAAAGGAATTTTATATTACTTAAACCTTTAGTTAAACATAATCCTACTGTAGCTGTAGAGGCGTACACTTATACACACTTACCATCATTCTAAATAGGGAAGAAAATGTTATAATCAGGGTCCGGATTTTGATGAACTTAAAACTGCCAAAAAATGACCTACAAAATGACGCTAAAAACTCTAAGTAATGACTATAAATGTGCAAAAAATACCTAAAAAATTTGATTGAAATTTCATAATATGATGTATTTATTATAAGAGTTATAATTTACACTATACACGCAAGCAAAAATATCTCTCCATTTACAGTTTTTATTCAGTGTGAACTCGTCTGGAATAGACAGTCCCAGGAAATCCTTTAGTTTAACATAGCTCATTTTCCACAGAGGAACGTTTGCAGATACCAGAACGTCACACAAATCTATATAAAATGTTGAAGATTTTTCTTGATTTGTGAATGTATTTTGTGTAAGTGATAATTGAGAGGTTTTCTTTTTATCGATATTCTAGATACCACGGACATGTTTGTTGTGACTGATATACTGTTGAATGGTTAAATATTTTATCTGTTTCCAGCCACTTTCCCTTCACATATTGTAAGTAAAAGTATTTCACTCTCTGTAGAAAATATATCCTCTCCTAATTAAGTAATAATTTGCCTCAAATGACTCACGTTAGATGGTTTGGTTTAAGGCATTCTAAATAAACATAAAATGATTGCAAATGAATAAATATAATGTGCACTTTATAAATGAAAACTCTGCATTTAAAATCTTATGACAGATAAAATCATGTGTTTTATTTAACATTGGAAACAAATACCTGCTTTAAAAGCGATAGCTTCCCATCCCCCTGCAGCCCTTTACAGATACGGTATAATGAGTGATTCAGCAGGAATGTAAATATGGTACAAAGTTCTTTTGGACTCATACATTATCTTCTTCAGTCAACAAGTGTGTGGTAAAATATCTAATCATTGAATATTAATGCATCATCAAAGCAACGATAATTCATATATATAAACTTTTTAGAGTGATTTTCAAAAAATTTTAATTTACTTTACAAAAAAATGCTTAAAAATGACTTATTTAACAAAAAAAGCTAGAAAAATGACCAAAAATTGACCTATAAAATATACATTTCTACAACCAGGGGGGATCATGAACAGAATTTATGTACAACTGAGAATTGTCTCTGATGGACAAAAAAAAGATTACATGTCATCTAAATCCGGGCCCTGGTTATAACCCCAACCACTAAATGGTATATAGCTCCCAGAATATGTTTACAACCACAGAACAATTGCCAAAAGCACTGGCTGTTAAATAATATAAACTAAGCAGAAATAAAAATAATAATTTGATCTATCTCGTGCGTGTAGTTTTCGTCAAAAAGGCATACTACTATGTGGGTGGTTTAGGGCCAGCCCTGAAGAGGAGTATTTACTAATTTATCTTTGTTAATACTCACATACTCCATGTTGAGTTTATGTACGTTTGGGTACTGTTGTTACGGCTAGTTGATAAATAGTTCCTTATATTATCAGCGCGAGCCTTATCCTGGTAATGGGTGCAAGGTTATCCTACTTTGGGCACATACAACTTGAGTTAATCCGTTACTTTGGGCACATACAATTCGTAGTGATCCGTTACTTTAGGCATATACAACTCGAGGTAATATGTTACTTTGGCCACATTCAACTCGTGGTGATCCGTTACTTTGGGCACATACAACTCGAGGTGATCCGTTACTTTTGAAAATACAACTTGAAGTGATCCGTTACTTTTGGCACATACAACTAGAGGTGATCCGTTACTTTGGGCACATCTAACTCGAGGTGTTCCGCTACTTTGGGCTCATACAACTCGAGCTAGTATGTTACTTTGGGCACATACAACTCGAGGTGATCCGTTACTTTGGGCACATTTAGCTCGAGGTGATCCGTTAATTTGGGCACATACAATTCGAGGTAATATGTAACTTTGGGCACATACAACTCGAGGTGATCCGTTACTTTGGGCACATACAACTCGTGGTGATCCGTTACTTTGGGTCATACAACTCGAGGTAATATGTTACTTTGGGCACATAAAACTCGAGGTGATCCGTTACTTTGGGCTCATACAACTCGAGGTAATATGTTACTTTGGGCACATACAACTCGAGGTGATCGTTACTTTGGGACATACAATTTGAGGTGATCCGTTACTTTGGGCACATACAACTCGAGGTATTATGTTACTTTGGGCACATACAACTCGAGGTGATTAGTTACTTTGGGCACATACAACTCGAGGTGATTCAGTTACTTTGGGCACATACAACTCGAGGTGTTCCACTACTTTGGGCTCATACAACTCGAGGTAATATGTTACTTTGGCACATACAACTCGAGGTGATCCGTTACTTTGAGCTCATACAACTCGTGGTGATCCGTTACTTTGGGCTCATACAACTCGAGATAATATGTTACTTTGGGCACATACAACTCGAGGTGATCCGTTACTTTAGGCACATACAACTTGAGGTGATCCGTTACTTTGGGCACATACAACTCGAGGTGATCCGTTACTTTGGCACATATAACTCGAGGTGATCTGCTTCTTAGGACATACAACTCAAAGTGATCCGTTACTTTGGGCTCATACAGCTCGTGGTGATCCGTTACTTGGGCAATACAACTTGAGGTTATCCGCAGTCTTCCACCGAGTTGTCTAATGTCCTATACGCGTTTTTGATGTTTTAGTACTTATTTCAGTAGATAAACTTATCCTCAAATAATTATGTCAACTCTCACGAAATAACCAATGAAGTAGCTAATACGAAAAATACTATGCACATTCACACGTTCATAGTGTCCATCCTTGTTTTAGGAATAGTTAAGACCTATCAATAAAAATAGAATTATAATTTTAAATGTGTTGTATGTATTAAGGTTAAAAATTTAATGATTTTTTTTTTTTAAACGAACCAGAATATGTTTTGAATTAATGTATCTATAAACTAATTTAAATCAATAGAACTTCCATAAAACTTTTTTTGTAAAAATATTTTCTTTTGAAACGGGATAAATTGTCTAGCCCGATACAAGAAGACTATTTCACTGCGAAAATTTCTTATCACTATATCTAAGTCTCTACTGACAGTATTTATAAACTTACCATGTTCTCAGCTTACATGAAAAATATATTATTTTCCTATCTGGAATCTTGAGCCTACTCCTGAAAACAATACATCAATCAAAAACATTCAAGGCGACCACGAACTATTGGGACACGCCCAAGAAAAACGTGGCTATAGCTACAAAGATAGTGGTCTCCAGTTAGCTCAAAATAATAACTGTTTTGACTAGTTATACTTTTGGGGGGTTTGTTGGGATTATGATCTCATTTAACTGTCAGTCTTTTACTATATATTATAAGGCTGGAGACTCTAAAACACAATTTGAGGTAAAGCTGGCTCTACTATTTAAGCAATAGGTCTGTTTATAAATTTGGAATATCAAGTTGGTTTGCCATGTTGGGACGTAAAATTATGTACTAAAGTCCAAGCTTCTTGCCAGCACATATTGGTGCTAAGTTCATAGATTAGTGCATCTTTAAGGAAAAATTAAAAGGGTGGATTATCCTGTGCTACGTATTGGCTTAAGACATTTATCCTTCTTTTCCGTTAGTTCACCTATTGTTAATTAATCCAATCACTCATATATTAAATTCTAAAGTCAGTCAAACTAGACCTCTACCGCTTCCTCGGTCCTGGCACAGATTTATCTGATTTCCAAACCCTTCCTTCACCTCTGACAAGACGTGTATTAATCACAGCTTGTGAATGTGTGAAATGCCAGGCCTCCACCGTGGTTCGGATCCCACGTTAAACTGTAGGTCCTTAACTTCCTCTCACAATCACCCTACCATTACACATTAGCGTAAGTACGTAAAACCCAAATGGGTAGTAAGACGCGGTGCTAATAATAATAATAATTCTACTGTTCTGTTATTTATTCAAACCACCAGGAATTATATCTTCCTATGAGGATATGTTGTTTGTAGTATGATATGTTAAACTTTATTTTAAATAAAATTATCTATAGACTTACTCTGTATGTAACATTCTACTTCCTTACCCACATTTAATGTTCTATCAAGTGGAGTGTAAAGTAGCATCCTGGAGTGCCGAGTGCCGTGGTTGTTGTAAAATTGTCGTCTGAGGGATAATTTTGGAAAACTCTCTTGCTTCACTGTAACCAATTGACTTAGATATAGAAATCAAAGTGAAGTGGTTTTTTTTCGCGTCTTACTACAGGTTCAGGCTATACGCTTATATTGACATGGCCACTATAATGGGGTAGAGATGAGGAAGGAAGCATTTTAAAGGTTGCATTTACTTTAAAGGAAAGTAAGGAACCAATTTTAGGAAAACCACCCCCAGTAAACGACCGGAACTCAAGCCCCAATCCCTCCGTCATCAGCAGGTCAGGCCAACAAGAGAGTGACGATGACGATGGTCGACTAGTCTAGGGCGTCATTCTTGCAACTGATTATATTGCTGGTGACATCTGGGTTTCAATCAAAGCCGGGTGTTCTGGCGCGTGCTTCCAAAACGGTTTTCCAATCTTCTTTCACAAAAATTCATCTTCATTCACCTTAATTATTAGCTTGTCTCTTCCGAAGTCATTGGAATCTTTAAAATGCTCAAGCTTATAATCCAAACTGATAGTAATAAATGGTAGAGAAATATAAAATAAGATACATAATACGTGTAAAAGAAACACTAAACAACCTGTTGAATGCGCAGTTAAATTATATACCACCCGAAGGTTGATCATGGTATTTTTTCATCCATCATAGGTATCGAGCAAACAATCAACGTTTTAGCTGGTCAGTCTCACCCACTCGCACCATCCGGGAGAAAGCATACGTTTTAGTTAAGTCCTGAAAGTGGTAGTTTCCCGTTGATTTCTTCTCTGAATTTCTATGAGGGAAAGAGAAAAAGAATAAAAATGTGGCCAAAAAATTAGTCAACATTTCCATAGTTGATATGGGACCAAACGTCCTTAACTACCCTGTGAAGGAAGTTGTGCTACGGATTATATTTGTTTGGAAAATATCCGTTGAGCTCAGCCGGGTTTGAACATATCGAGTCTTTAATATATCACTTTATTCAAAGACCACCGAGTATGACCAGTACTTACTATTAGCGACAATAGTTTTAACTAACAAAACAAGATGATAGGCATTTTAGTAGAATAATATAAAGCGTCCAAATGCTAAAAAAAAAAAAATGCGCCAAAATTACAGTTATGAAAGAAAAGATTAGTAAATGAAATAAAAATACGCAAATATTTATTTTAATTTGTAATACAGAGGTTATTACAATGCCCCTGAAGCTAATCTTGGATGCTGAAATGAACAATACACTCGGTATACCTTGAAATGTAGCAGTTCTACCCTGATGGATAGAGTATGTCTCCTTATACCATAGTGTAACCAGTCAAGGTAAGCTTTCTACCTTTCAATGTTTACCGAGTGTTACTAATTTTCATGCTCTATGTTGGCAACAATGTCAAGAATTAACGGGTCCTTGTCCCTCCACTTGCAACAGAGAGTGCTTGTTTAGCTCGACTCGAAGGTAGACATGCTCATTCAATTTGTCAAGAACACCTCGCACCTGTACAGTATGAGAAAACATATTAGTTGTAATGGTAAACAATATTACAATTAAACATTTTGGTCCTCCGGGCTCGATAGCGAGTCAGTGTTTGTTTTTCCGCAGCTCAAATGCTCATATTTAATTAAATATCGCAGTTCTTATTCGGTGCATTGTGGCAGTGTGTGACTTGGGTGCCTTATTCCTCGCAATTTTGTTTGAAACTTCTTCTTTTCAAGGATTCGCAGAACCTCAAAATAGGAGCTTTGGACTAGGGCCACGCTACCTTCTGTGAAATATTAAAAGACAATCGCTGGAAAGATACAGGTTTCGGAAATACCTTTTGTCAACAAGGAACTTGGATCTTCAGATGTGTCTTGTCAAGAAACCAGTCTCTTCAAATAAGTGAGTCCAGTACAATTTAACCCCTTCCTGTATCTATTGTAACTACCTTCCTCTTTTCCTTTCATTATAGCACGTCTCTATTATTGTAGTTTTGCTTGTGTTTAAACACTTTGTTATTTCAACATGGCCACAGACACAGATATAAAGGGGCTTGTATCAAGAAGGGGACAAGTCAAAGCTAGAGTCACATGATTTAAAGCGTATTTTCAAACATTTGATACTCAACAAAGCTCACTAACTCAATTAAAACTGCGACTATCAAAATTAGATCAGTGTTGGTCAGAATTCGATTCTCTGCAATCACAAATAGAATTGATTGATGACAGTGACTTACATTTAAAGGAACGTGAACATTTTGAGAACACGTATTTTGATTTAATGGCATCAGTTGAAGAATTTATTCAAACACACTCCCATGACACCAGTTCAACTACTACAACAAGGTTACAAACAAATATGTCGGTCAAACTCCCAACTATAAATTTGCCTTTTTTTAGTGGAAGTTACGAAGATTGGTTACCATTTTTTGAAGTGTTTAATTCACTTATACACAACAATGAGTCACTAACTGATACACAGAAATTTCACTATCTTCGGTCGTCTTTGAAGGGCGACGCCGCATATGTCATCCAGTCTCTTGAACTTACGTCAGCCAACTACACAGTAGCATGGAATTTAGTACAAGAACGGTTCCAAAACAAGAAAATAATTGTTGAGAAACACGTAAAGGCTCTCTTTGACCTACCAAAGGTGGAGAGAGAATCGCCTACTTTCTTAAGACAGATATTAGATAGTACACTAAGACATATCAGAGCTCTCAAGGCATTAAATCAACCCACTGATAGTTGGGACACATTAGTGGTTCACTTACTTGGTTCCAAACTAGACACGACTACGTATCGTGAATGGCAATGCGTGGCATCATCAGATCAGCTACCAACATTGTCTGACCTTACACAATTTTTACAGCGTAAGTGTCAGGTACTTGAAGCTACTTCAACTAATCGTCTTCAAACTAGCAAACCACAAACAACAATGACTACACATAAGCCGTTCGTGAAAGCAAGTTCAGGCTCCAAACAATTTGGAAACACATGTTTAGTGTCACAGTATGCTGCATGTAAATTATACAAGGCTCAACATCCATTGTTTTATTGTGAACAGTTATTGAAAATGTCGATTGAAGATAGGTTCAAACAGGTCAAAAAACTTAATTTATGTCTGAACTGCCTCAAGCCAGGTCATAGATTAGGTCAATGCAAGTCAGGTTCTTGCAAAATGTGTGACAAATCACACAATTCTTTATTACACTTTCCTGAAAATGCAACAATGGATAGAAAATCAATATCTCTCAACAATGAAACTAATCAATGCATTGACCCCAACTTGCAGTCACAATCATCAGTAACTATAACTCATTCTTCAGGCAGTGTCAAAAACCAAGTCAGGTGCTTCTCTCTACAGCGTTGATTGACATTGTAGGTGCTAAGGGGATTTCAATTACTTGCAGAGCATTGTTGGATTCCGGATCTCAGTCAAACTTCATAACTGAGACATTGTGTCAGCGATTGGGTCTTACACGAATCAAGGTTTTTACACATGTTACGGGTATAAATGCATCTATAAATGAAGCTACATACAACGTCAACACATCCATCAAATCCAGATTCAATGCCTACAAATCAAATCTAGATTTCCTTGTTTAACCTAAAATTACAGAACAACTTCCAACCACACGTGTTGATCTTTCTTCTTGGACAATTCCATCAACAATTACTTTAGCTGATCCTAAATTCTATGAGCCAGGTAAAATCAATATTTTGCTTGGAGCTGAGATCTTTTGGGATTTGATGTGCGTAGGTCAAGTTAAACCTTCCAACGAATCGCCCAGCTTACAGAAAACAAATCTAGGTTGGATTGTGGCAGGGAAGGTATTTCGCGAATGTTCACCACCAACAACATTTTGTCATTTTGTTTCTACACACAATATTGATTTACAACTTCAGAAGTTTTGGGAGATTGAAGAATGTAATGCTACACACGACTACTCTGGTGATGACTTGAAATGCGAAAGACACTTTTCAGAAAACATATCTCGGACACTAGAAGGAAGATACATTGTTAAAATGCCATTTAAGGATAATGCAAGGGACTTGGGGAATTCAAGGGAGCTAGCTACAAAAAGATTTGATCAACTAGAGAAAAGGCTGGCTAGGCAACCTGAAATACATGAGCAATATTGTGCATTCATGCGTGAATACGAACTTCTTGGGCACATGGAACCAATGCAAGAGCAAGACATTTGTTCACCATCAAGTTTGGAATATTATATTCCACACCACCCAGTTTTTAAATCCTCGAGCACAACGACCAAGCTTCACGTCGTATTTGATGCATCAGCAAAGACTAGTTCTGGATCATCGTTGAATGATATTTTGATGGTTGGTCCAACTGTGCAAGATCTATTTTCCATTATCATACGCTTCAGAACGCACAAATTTGTGCTAACGGCAGACATTGAAAAAATGTACCGCCAAATCAAAATGGATTCGTCACAATTGAATTTACAGAAGATTTTTTGAAGAGATAATCCTAGCATGCCTCATCAAGTGTATCGCTTGCTGACGGTAACATATGGAACAGCTTGTGCAACATACTTAGCAACATGAACTTTGCAACAATTAGTAAGAGACTAACAATACCACTATCCCATGGCGTCAGAGGTGGTAACGAAGAATTTCTACGTGGATGACCTCATGACAGGGGTGGACACCATTGAAGAAGCTGTGACTCTTCAAAATCAACTGATAGCACTTTTACAAAGTGGTGGATTTCATTTAAGGAAATTGTGTGCTAATGAGGAGGAGCTTTTGGCCAACATTCCTCCAGAAGATAAAGAGAATAATCCGACTCTTCCAGTTGACCAAGATAGCACCATCAAGACCTTGGGTCTGCTGTGGGATCACAGGCGTGACACTTTTCAATACTCGCTTAACAACGTGTTACAAAACGTAGCAACTCGAGTCACAAAACGAACCATTTTGTCGGTGACAGCTCATATTTTTGATCCATCGGGGTTGATTGGACCAGTCATCCTAAAGGCCAAGATTATCCTTCAAGAATTGTGGAAACTAAAATTGGATTGGGATGAATCGGTCCCAATCAGTTTGCACTCAAGGTGGCAACAATGCCTTTTATCTCTCACAAGTCTCGATAAAATGCAAATCAGCAGAAGAATTCTAGCAGGTGACACAACCGTCCAATTGGAGATACAAGGTTTTTCAGATTCGTCGGAGTCTGCTTATGGTGCATGTTTGTATTTAAGAAGCACAGACTCAAGAGGTTGCGGTACAGTCAACCTTATTTGTTCTAAGTCCCGTGTAGCCCCACTCAAAAAGGTATCGTTGCCAAGACTAGAATTATGTGGAGCATTACTATTAGCGGAACTTACCCATCGTACCCTGGTAGCCCTTAACAAAAACATCACCAAATATTTCTACTGGACAGATTCAACTATTGTGTTAGCATGGTTGACATCACCGTCATCAAATTGGAATACATTCGTGGCAAACAGAGTTGCCAAAATTCAAGAAATCACTGTAATTGAAAATTGGCGACATGTCAGAACGACTGAAAACCCTGCTGACCTTGTGTCTAGAGGTGTGTCAGCTGATCAGTTAGTTCACTCGAGTTTATGGTGGCATGGTCCAGATTGGCTAATCCAGGACTCTAGCTTATGGATGGAACCTATTTGCTCTCTTGAGGTTCCAAATGAAGAGGTGCTAGAGAGGAAGAAGAATAACCCCACGCTTGTCATCATAGTTCCAGACTGTACGATTGATATATTCTCATCGCTTACCACACTTGTACACATAGTTTCATACTGCTTAAGATTCATTTACAACTCCAGACATACTAACGAATCACGTCGAAAGGGATCACTTACAGTGAATGAAACCAAGTTAGCACTAACAACCTTAATTAAAATGGTGCAACAACAAAGGTTCCAGAAAGAACTCTCGGATCTAAGATCAAACCATCAAGTTAATCAAAGAAGCAAACTTTATTCCCTGAACCCTTTTCTAGACAACAATGGAATCATCAGGGTGGGCGGACATTTACAAAAATCCAACCTTACACCATATCAGAAGCATCCAATTGTGCTACCTCAGGGACACAAACTGACAGAATTAATAGCCAGCAACGAACACTTGAAACAACTTCATGCTGGGCCACAAGCAATGCTTAGTGCGCTACGACAAGTGTATTGGCCAATCAATGGTAGAAACTTATGCAAAAAGATTGTGCACAATTGTATTAAATGTTTCAAGGCCAAGCCCAAAGGCGTACAACAAATTATGGGAGAACTTTTCAAGAGCAGAGTTAAATCCTCTCGTCCATTTCTGCATACAGGAATCGACTATGGTGGTCCAATACAAATACTACAGAGCAAAAGAAGAGGAGCGAAGAAAATAAAGAGCTACATAGCTCTTTTTATATGCTTCGCTACCAAGGCTGTTCACCTTGAATTAGCGAGTGATCTAACTACAGAATCATTCTTAACAGCCTTGCGAAGATTCATGGCACGGCGAGGCAAATGTCTTCATATTTATTCTGACAACGCAACCAATTTTGTTGGAGCAAACAATGAACTTCTGGATCTTCGCAATCTACTTACTTCTGATGTCCATCAAACTGAAGTGACCTCCACTCTAGCCAAAGTCAGCATTGAATGGCATTTTATACCTCCACGAGCGCCACATTTTGGTGGCTTATGGGAATCAGGAATTAGGCTGGTCAAATATCATCTTCACAGAATTTTGGGAAATGTCACGCTTACATATGAGGATCTATACATGATTTTAACACAAGTAGAGGCGTGTCTATACTCCCGTCCTTTAACACCATTGTCCAGTGATCCTTCCGCCCTTTCTGTTCTTACCCCCGCTCATTTTTTGATAGGAGACTCACTGACGACCTCTCCAGATCTGAACCTGACATCGCTTCAAGGTAATCGACTATCACGCTGGCCGCATGTGCAACAACTTTCTCAGCATTTTTGGTTCAGGTGGTCCAAGGAATACTTAGCCGAACTCCATCAACGGAAGAAATGGAGAACACATGGCCACAACATTCCAGTGGGAACATTGGTTCTCATTCGTGAGGACAATTTCCCTCCGCTCAGTTGGAAACTTGGCTGAGTAATGGAATTACATCCTGGCACAGATGGAATCGTTTGTGTGGTCGGTCGTCAGGATCGCAGGTGGCTCGCTGAAGAGAGCCATTACAAAACTATGTCCACTTCCAATGGAAGAAAAATCAGCATAAATGTGTACAGACTTGTGTTTTATAGTATTCTGTTTGTGTGTAATAGTGATGTCCTTTTTATTTTGAACTAACTGTTGCTAACCCATTTCACTTGTTTAGTTAATATCTTTATTATTTTTATGTTTTGTTGAAAGTATTCTTTCAAGGTGGGCGGAATGTTACTAATTTTCATGCTCTATGTTGGCAACAGTGTCAAGACTTAACGGGGTCCTTGTCACTCCCCTTTTAAAAGGCAGTGCTTGTTTAGCTCGACTCGAAAGTAGACATACTCATTCAATTTGTCAAGAACACCTCGCACCAGTAAAGTATGAGAAAACATATTAGTTGTAATGGTAAACATTATTAAAATTAAACACCGAGCGTACTTAGCTTTCTCTCACTCCCCTCCGTCACTCGCTGCGTTTTCATCTTTTGTTTCATCTTACGCACCTGAACCCCTAATTTTGAAACTTGCGAGTAGCGATTTGCTAGCGTATTTCTCTCATCTTGCACACAATCTCATAAGCCCCTAATTTTGAAACTTCTGCGCTGCGAAAACTGACGTCACACGACAAAATATCGAGAGAATTCTTCTCGCCAGCCTCACACCGTGCGAGAAAGGCCTTGTCTGTCGAGTAGAGCATAAAATTACAAAATGGATGCCATCCTCCTTTTCGGTTGCAACCTTCTGAGAGTGATTTTGTGGAAATAAACCTTCCACTGTACAAAATAGGTTTAGAGAAGAAAAAAATATGATTGCTTTGTACACTTTATTCAATCCTTCAATAAAAATATTAGTTTGGGTGAAAATAAAAGTGTATATTTTAATTTTTTCAAATTATTTAAACGTCAATTTGGCTGAGTTGGTAGAGTTACATTGTCAAAATCCAGAGATCGCGTGTTAAAACCCTGCCACCTCAGTTTTTTTTAACTTATCTGAATTTAAACTTTAATTTAAAATGATTGTATTAGTAAGCATATAATTTGTATTAAATATTTTTATAGAAGTATACAAGTTATTTGAGCTTACGTAGACTATCATATTACGCATATTCCTAAAAATAATTTAACAAGGTAGTAAATTAGACACGGTACATTAATTTGAAATTTTCTATATAGGCGATTATTTAAAAATTAAATTAATGGGTTTTATGACATAAAAATGTACACATTTAAAAAAAGGCTAGGAAAGCTAATTCTTATTCGCACAGTAGAAACCTTTTGGGTATATTTATATTTTAAAATAGTTGCGAAAATAAAATAATACATTACTGAATTCTAATTACTAACAAGTTATTTAAATTCAGACAAAAAATCAAATAATGTTACCGGGGTGGGATCGGGGTGGGATCGGGGTGGGATCGCTCTCATGAACATCTGAGTTTCAGACAAGCACACTACTTAGTGTGCTAAAGTGGATATAGTTTTAAATGTGGTTTAACTTCTACTCATATAACCTGAGAAAATTTTGAGAGAACAAACTTATATTCATACAACTGGAAGATGGTTTTATAATAAAACGAAACAAATCATTTTACATGATGCACTCAATACAATAATGGTGTTTTCAGTTACGTATTTTGTGAGTGTTGTGCAATCTCATTACCTCAATCCTTTGGCACGTCATGGTTTTACAATGTTGTCGGATTGAAAATTCTGTCGCAGGCGAAACAACACAACACCAACTCTCACGACAGTAGAAACCTTTCAAAATTAGCTCTGTTTTGGTACAGCCTGAGATTTGCGAATTTTCTCGCTAGCAATTATTTTCGCACGTTTAAAATTAAGGTTCCTGGCACTTGTCGCTTTATCACGTTGGCTTGGTAATAAATTATATGAGAAGTAGATGGGATAGTGGACGTAATCGTGGAATGATGGGGAAGGGATATTTCAATACTAGAATAAACCATGCTTGAATGCTTGAACTCTCAAAGTTTTTGTTTTGGATTCAAGCATGGTTTATTTTTCTGTAAATACCAAAATAAACCATGATTGAATCCACATCACATGCTTTAATAATGTATTAAATTTCAACTTCTAATACATCTGTTGCGTCAATTTGTTTAACAGTGTTATTAAAACATACATTAGCATTAGTGATTTATCATTTATTTTTAAAATCGGACCTAAAGATTATGCATATTTTGCATAGAAATACGTCGTCATTGTTCAATAATTGCTTCTTAACTGCCAAACAATAAACAAGGGTAAAGGGGACATAACTCAGATAATAAAGGATAAATCGTATATATATATATATGCACGATTTATCCCTTTGTTTAACCTTTCTATCTTTGTTTAGTGACCAATCATGCCTACATCTTCATCACATAATTTTAAAACGAGATTAACCCAATAAATAAATTACTAAACGAATACATTTTACCCAGTGCTTCCCTCACATTAATGTTGGATTTATAAACATACCCATTCAATCAATAAAGTTTCTAATCCAATAGCTTTTTAATTACCAGCACAAATAAGGACTAGAATTGATAAAAGATGTAACTGCAGGTTAAAAAAAGTCAATTTAGAGAAATTGTTTCTGCTTTAAGATTAGATACACATTGAAAATAATACATAAAGGAAATAAAATCTAACACAAAGACTCTTTGTAAACGACTTTGGTGGTTTTACCATCAGGAGCGAACAGATACAGGTTGCTGCTAGAACTAACACGGGGTCAAGTCACATAGCTGTTCGTGGGAAAAACACCTGCTGTGGGGATAAACGCCTGCCACCTTAAGCTTTTTTTTCTTGCGCTTTGTTGATGGTCATCGCAAAGAAAACTTTGATAAGAAATTATGAGATTTTAAACCGGAAGGGCTGGCGATATGGAATCATGAGGATTCTTTGTATCACGATCCTTTCTCCCGTAGCAAAACCTGTCATGACAGTCGCCTCTATGATACCGTTTTCAGACTTTTTAACTGTTGTTGTGTCCCATTACCCAGTTTAGGGATATTACGCAACAAAATAATAAGTTTTCTCACTTTTTATCTAAGAGCGTGGATGGGTAAACCGGGAGAATCAAGGGAATTGGAAAATTAGAAAGGGTAGTCGACATATTCTTACTGATCCACCAACGTGTCTGTGGACATGTAAGCGTGGTATAGCACTTCAAGCTGGTCTAGAATCCCGTTGTTAAAGTGACTAGCCGATTCATTTTTTGGAGCTAGAATAGCTTGCTCCTGTAAATACGAAAGCTTAACTTGCAAAATAAGACATTTAAATAAATAAAATAAACTAATTCCTGGATATCTTTGACCACGGTGCAAAACTGGGGGCTATCCAAATACACTTTGCCTTCGTGCTCTGAAAGTAATCCACGGCCCAGTTTCAGTAATATATCCACAAATGGGTTTAAGTTATTGTATCTGCACAGGTGAGTGCGCATGTTTTCAACAAGGAGAGTTTCACAATATCTGGGTATATGTTGTAGCTTTTAAACCAGGCGTTGACCTCGTTAGCTCAACTACTCTCTAAATGACCGACATAGTTTGTCGAAGTCTAATGAAAACAATATAGTGACACCTACTATAAGAACTTTGTGGCTTCTGAGATCTCTCAGAGTCCTATCTGGATCTTCAATTAAGTTCCCATGCGCCATAGTATTCTTGTCTAATTCAATAGGAGAGTATTGTTTGCAGAAATTGCGATGTGAAACTTTTCTTCAATGGAACAAGCTCATTTAGTTTCTAGAAATATTCAACGGTAATTTAAATGTCCCGCACAATTTTATGATACCTTCTAAAAAAGTAGCAGCTATGATCGATGAGGCCACCGCAAGAGCAATAAGTCCCACATACATGAGCTTAGCTGACAATAAATTAGCTATAAAAGTATTTAGATTACCTCCGGGCATATCTAAAAAGAACATTTTTTAGAGTGAGTTTTAAACACTAGATATTACCTTATTATATATAGTAAGTTGTTTTGTGTTTAATTAGAGACATGTTTATATTCAATGTTCGTAAAATAACTTTCTGGTCATATTTTATACATCTAAAATAGTCTTTATTTTATGTAGATCAGTCCTAATTGTCTGACAAAGGTAGACGACATAAGTCCTTTGTGGTCACGTCTGAAATATTCCTCACAATTTGGCTGAGTTTAGTCGAACCTACATTAAAAATATCTTCATTGAAGTCCAAATTGTTTATTTTTTTCTATTTGCTCCATTCAGATTCTGTGTAAAATATATTTTGACCTGCTTTCTCTATGAGCAAGTAAATTCAACATTTCATGGTAAGCGTCAAATTTTAATCATTTAGCACTATTTTAGTCACATTCTTTAAACTAAAATTTATAAAAGACTTAGTAATTACATTCATGGTGCTATTTCAGCACATTCATTTCTACGGATAAAACAACTTTATTTAACATTTATACATGCATCAGAAGTATATAAGTCTTAAGCTAGTTTTATTACTTATTTTATAACTTTGGCTGGTCAAATTAACTGACCACCATGTTGAAAAATACTTACGCGTGCTTAGCCACATTGGCGAAAGTTGAATAACTCATTCAAAGTTTTATTTTACTCAACCTAAAGGACAATCTTTCAATATTAAAAGTACATTTATTTTAATTCCTAATAAAAACGGACAGTATTTATCTAGATTTATTTAAATAAATATGGCGTTTATTTCTTCTTAAATGAACTGTTTTGATTCTATATCATGGTAAAAGCACATGCAATACTTAATTGAAATACATTGTTTATAGTTTGTAAGAGGGCATTTAAAATTTGTAAATCACATTTAATATTTTATTAGTAGTATAACTGTTCATTGTTATGATATTAGTATTAACTTACTGTTACATAATATGTTGGTCGTCACTTTTGACAGAAGAAATCCACGGCTACAATACACAAATATCAATAGTCACACTAACTAGTGTTTGTCTGTCACATTATTCAAGTAGCTTTAGTGTATATCCCTGTGTCTTATTTTCCCACCTCAGTATCTTGAGTCCCTCCTATAAGGCAACTGGAGGTCTTGAGAGAAGTGATCGTGTCTACCGATCACAAACTGAGTATGGTAAGACTATTAGCTGGTATCACACATATTACAAAAACTATTTACTCTCCTACACACCCTTGTTAAGTGGTCCACCCTTGTCAGAATGATAGCTTATGTAAAAAACTACTTCTCACTGTGCTAGAAGTTTTAAATTTGTCAGGCAGATACAAGAGTGAAAACATTCTAAAAACAATTTACAAAAAATCCCTAATCTAATAGAATAAAACACATATGGTAGTAAATTGAAATATTATATTATTTGTATAGGGACAGCCTTGAATAACAATACGAGGCTGAATATTTATAATTTCAAAACAAAGGTCAGTGGAATTTCAATGTGTGAGGGGAGGGGTGGGGTGAAAGAGGAACTGGAAAATGGAATTTCCAAATTTTAAAAAACAATACTTTTAATTGTGCTAGTAAATTTTAATTTGGTAGGAAAAGGGATGGTCCACCGTAGATAGCATAAAAGTAGTATTTTTTTAAAATTTTATTTTAAGATTTTGAAAATAGCGAAGGGAGATAGAATTTTAAAAAATCTAAAAAAAATTAAATTGTAAAACTGAAGTATTTGCAATCATGTACAAAAACCCAATCAAATCATCCAAAAGTTAAAATTTTAAACTTGAAACTTGGACCTATGGAATAGGGGGATCAAAATTTCACAAACTATTAGAAATCATATTTTTTTATGGTAGATGATTTAATTTTGGCAGGTAATTGCAGAGACTAATCTGTCTCTAACAGTCTTTTAATGTGTTTATGCACTTTTTTGATGCTATTTGTTTCTGTAACAATGTATATAATTTATTCTTATCTATCTTATGATCGCTCTTAAGCAAATATTGCGTTTTTCTATGGACTACGTTTGTTTGTGCACTCGGTTTGAGCATTCAGTTTGTGAGCTGGTAATGTTTCATTTCAAAGATTGTTTGGTTGACATAATTCGTTTGGGATTGTCTTAGCTATCTTAATATTGTACAATAAAAAGTTATATAAATAGTGCAGCTGTATGTTGATCTTTTCATCCTCGGTGTTCATAGGAAGCCCAACTCTTACCACCAACATTGATTGCAAGTCACTAAAATTTTAGCATTCTATAAATATGTCTTACATTATGTTCTACTAATTACTGAGCTCATCTAAAAATTATAAAAATCTTCCAATAATACTAACTTATGTTTTAATTTATAGTTTGTATTCACAGTATTAATTAAACGGACCAAGAATGTAAATTTAATTGTAAAATTTTTATTTCCGCCAATGTTGCAACATGAATTTCCATTTTTAAGATATCGGGCTTCCTATTAAAATCAGACGGTACTCACCTAAATGAAGTAATAATTATCATGATAAAATATATTTTAAAACCTGCCTAAATAACAGAGTAAAAATAACAACACTGCAATCTGTTAAGCGGGTCGAGAGATATTAGAGAACAGACACACAGACTGACATTTTGCTTTTTTAAGTAGTAGAGATTATTTTACTTATCATGTTAAATCCATTCTTTTTATATTCCACTTGACTGCATTTCATTTTAAATTTTAATCATTTGAAAATTATTTTTTCATTGTTGTTTTGCTTTAATTTGATTTAAAAAATAACATTGTATTGACACTCTAATTTATGAATACAACAGATTACAAATCTCATTGATTAAAATAATATTTGATTTAACAAATTAATGTTTAAGAAAATTGATTTTACAGTACCGGTACATCATCATATATTGTATTTAATTTGTTCATACATCCATTGAATTATGTGACAGTAATTTTATATAAATTACATGGCAAATATTTATTTTATTAATTTTGAATTTTATAATCTTAAGAATTTATTTTACCTTGATTATGAATTCATCATTATTCTATAAAACGTTGTTTTGAAATTATCATCCTGGGGTTAAGTAAACAATTTACAAGTTAATTCTCACTTTATATAATTGTTTTAGTTTTATTAAGCAATTATTCTAAATAATAGGTTAGTAAAATTCTTATAAAAATAATAATAATATATAGTTAAAATATTATTTTATCACTACGTCTAAGGGCCAGTTTCATAGTTAGACTTTGCACGCCTCAAGCGCGGCAGTATGTTAAATATAGGATGACACCTACCTATACCAAAATGGTATGGCTCAGTTTCGTATTTCAACCGAGATCTGTTAGTCATAACCTTGTATTTAGTATAGTACCGCACTTGAGGTATACTAAGTTTGACTATGAAATAGGCCCTTACTACCTGCTCGGGTTAAACTCATTATAAATAGCTGTAAAGTAAGAACTTACGGCGCTACCCCACCATTTACAGCAAAAATAACATAAATAATATAATATTTATAAAGTTATTAAACTATGAGAACCTTTTTCTAAGAACTTGTATCTATATTAATAAAATGAAGAGTTTGTTTGTTTATCTCTCACGAGAGTTGCGCGATGTCTATCGCAAGCAGAAGACTTTAATTTTAAAATTAGTATTCCCTGTGTACAAAAATGTGCACTTTGAAGCTGGGGTCCTTAATTTTTGATTCGGAAGAAATGAAATGAAGAGATTTTTATAAATTCTGTTTGAAGCAAAGAAAAACATTACCCCAGCTAACGCCGGGTACTTATGCCAGTTATATAGTATAATGCATCGTTTACTATACATGGTGTATTTTAATTGGTGTCAAATATTTTATGAGCTTATACCCATCGAACAAACACTAAGAAAATTTCATATGAACGTGGGTCTAGGAACTCTTAGTTTTAAAGTTAATAATATTTTTTCTCAAATATGGATTGGTCGTGGGGGATTAATTGAATGGTCTGTTTAAGTCATCATATTTGAATCCATATTGTAGTTTGGTAGTTGTTCCACGGGGTAGTCAAACACGCAACAACACTGAGGCTTAAAGCATTGGTAAGGAAATTTGATGCTGTATTATGACTCTCCGCGCGTCCAAATACGATGGAGTCGAGTCATTAAACTCTTCAAACGGCTTAAGGGGAACTCCCACCAAATATCTAAAAAACTTGTCCTACTAAACTCCTTAAATCTGATGGTAGTTATTATTTAATAGCTTTGTAACTTTTTCCCTTAATAAAATAAAGGTTGTTTGTTTCAACAAAATTTATTTGGTTTCTGTAAATCCAACCATTAAAAAGATATAAATTATTGAACTTCAACGTTTTAAAATAACTTTTATGATTTTTCTTCCATGATTATGTCCAAAATACCTTTTCAAAAATTTGATGTCTCTGTTTTCAAAAATATTGTCTCTTTGGCTATTTCCTGAATATTTTAGAATTTTTTTAAAAAATATTAAAATATGTATTTTAATTAATAATTTGAAAAAGAGTCGTATTTTAAAAAACTATATTTATTAATTAAAAATAAGCTTAAGAAAATATGTAAACAATTATTATTTCACCCCCTCCATATTTTAATATTTTTTCATCTGAACAGTTTTCTAAAAGAGCACATCAAGTGTTGTATTTTTTAAAAGAGAATATCCTTCAATTTGAGTCTACCGGCCGGTTGCTGTGTGTGTCCCTTGAAGCCATTTCCTCCACCGCTCAACGACCGCTAGCTCCCCTCGCATTCCCATGAGGGGTTGTTGTGTCTGACGTCCCAAACTGGTTTTCAAATAGACAATCTTCAGTGAGAATAGTTCTCCTCTCTTTGTTTATTTTTTGCTCTAAGAATTCAATACATTTTAAGTAGTAGTATTTTATATATTTAGTCCATGTGTGAATATTTTTTTCTTTTGTGTTGATATAATAGATCACAACAATAATACACATTTTAAAGATATATTTTATCGAACCATTAATCCATATATTTACTCAATGGATCTAAATCGTTGGGTGCACGAGGTGCGTTTCAGGATCATGGTTGGTTTTCTCGTAGCTGGAAGTTCTGGGTTCAAATCTCAGCAAAGTGGACTAAGGGCTGTTCTTTCCTAAGTGTTTATCCACGCTTCCTTCACGCAAATGCGGATACGTTTACTATAAGTATCTATTTTCCTTAGCTCTATTCCGCTATTATAATTAAAATTTGTATAACACAGATGGATAATGAATGAGCAGGGCCGGGTTAATGGCAATAATTGGTTTTGGTGTTAAACGTCTTAATTTGATATCATTTGAACTTTTATTGCGTGGGTAAAGAACAGGTCAAACTACTAGTTTTAATTATTTGTTGTATTTAACGTGCGCTTTATGAACCAACTGATTATATAAGCAACGAGAAGAGATAGAAAAATCTACCACTGGACAGTCTGTGGTGGGAGGAGAGAAAAAATCGACTAACAGCATCGCATTTTGGTAGTGTGTGTAGAATGAAGCCTACTACAGCTTGTGCTAACACAGTGAAAAAACTTTTATATTTTGACTCTGTAAAAACAGCGGCAACACACTATGGAAAGTTGAATGAATCGAAAGCTATAGCTGATTATGAAAAATATACTGGAAGCAAGGTTGAACCATGTGGAATATTTGTTGACTTAAAGAATGGTTACTTAGCAGCATCTCCAGATGGCATCATAGGAAGTGAAGGAATTTTAGAGGTAAAGTGTCCAAAATCTGCTGAAAATATGACACCTATTGGGGCTTCAAAATGTTTAAAAAACTTTTGTTTGGGACCGGACTTAAAACTCAAACGATCTCATCATTATTTCTATCAAGTACAAGGCCAACTTCACATTACAGGAAGAGAATATTGCGACTTCATCGTTTGGACACCAAAAGAACATATTGTTCACAGGATTTTCAGGGACGATAGTTTTTGGGAAAAGAAAATGTCTAAAAAACTGTCAGATTTTTACCTGGAAGCAATGTTACCTGAAATTATTGATCCACGACGCTGCAGAAGTATGAAAATACGCGAACCTAAAGCAGTAATAGAAGTTAAACAAAGGAAGGTAGATGAAATCAATAATAGGAACAAAGAAAAAAATAACAAAGATAAATTAAATTAACAATTTTAAATGGTTTGATGTTTAAAAAACTTATCTAATATTTGAAATGTTGTGTCAAAAGTGAAATATTTATTTCAAATTATTTAAACTCAATCCATCATATTGAATATAAAATGTACAATACAATACAAATGGTTCAAATAATTAATTTTGTGTCAGGTAATTTGCGTGTAGGATTATTTGTGTAGTTATGAAATGGTGAGTAGGAAGAGAATCCTATCTTGAACAATGCGCAGTCAAAAGACTGAAGTTAAATACTTTTAAAGCTAATCAAATTAGAGTAAACATTTTGTAGCTTTAGTGATAGTCTGAGGTTATGAGTGGGTTTAACTTTTGAAAAATTATGCAAGTATTATTTATTTATGTTAGAATACAGTCAATGTGGATGATAGGACTGTATGTAATCCTATTTTGGGTATGAATTTTGGATCATGCTAAACTCAAAATTATATTGCTTGCTTAAAGCGTTAAAAGGAAAGATTGTTCTTCTGCCTCGTTCACCTCTGAATGCTATGAAGTCAGCCCAAATGATGTACGGGTACCTTGGATTTACCCAGGTATATAGCTTATAATAAACAGCGTTTCAACTAACTCAATTTCTGTATGGCAGACGAGTGTCATTCTTGCACGCAGCTTTTGGTATTTTGATGCAATGAGAAGAATGTTTTAGAATATGTTGATGCTGTTTGGTTATTATCATATGCTTTTATGTGGCATATAAAATATAATTTATTCAAATTAGGTAATATCATTAATTCACATAACCATTTTTGTGTATTTTTGAAAAAAAAAAATATTCTTTAAGCAAAAGAAAGCATTGTTTGCCGTAACACAAACCCACTAATGACAACGAATGTCATAATTCAAAGCTAAATTTCTTTATCTGATCAAAATATATTAACTATTCAGAGAACTAGACATTCTAATGTCTTTTTTTTGGGAGTTGGACCAATTTCAAATAATGTTTTGGGTGAAATTATCTCATATATATAATTTACTAGCATTGGGAAGTTTAACATCCGGCTGCCAGCGTTTATATGTCTTCCTTGTACAATACCAAGCTAACTCTAGCAATCCCAATTTAGAGCTCCCATTCAACTTTCACTTTTAAATTTGAAATTGTAACACTTATATAAATCTCTGAAGTGCTTGCCAAATTTCAATTTTCTACCTCAGTTAAAACATTTTTCCTATTTTTAGCACCCTCTCTCCCTACCCCATTTCCTGAAACCCAAATCTCAAATTTCATATAATTGTCTTGTTGAGTGAGATGACTCTTCTTACTGTCCTCCAAATTTCAGATTTCCATATCATCTCAAAGGGCTAGGTTTTTTTTTTGGAACACACACACTCACTTTCTTTTTTATATAGGCCCTACTATAATTACATAATTTATACTACATTATTACGTTTATCTGTGGTAATATGAGATATCAAATAAAAAAGTTTATATATTTACTAGAAATAGATGATATTTGTAGTTGTTTATGTCAAATTTTTATTTGTGTAGGGCAAACAAAAATTTAGTTAGATTAATTTAAAATAAAAACGTTAAGTTGAAATCAAACTATGTTCACTGTTCAATATGGAGATGGTTTTGATAGCATTTTATAATGATGTACATTGTTAGCTAATCATTTACGTTAAATTATTGGATGATAAATATTTATTTCATAATCATTTGAGAGTGACGGGGCAGAAGAGAACAGGCCGTGGGCTGAACAAAACTGATATTGAGCACTCAAGATGTGTTGCGTGCTTAGGATAAATGAACAAATTCATCACTTGATACTATACATTTATACCGTGTCACATGGTTAAAATGTCCCTAAAATTTAGGAAGGAGAAGAATTACAGGAATACTAGCTTCACTAAATTATAGGCCCTCCTCTGCCCTCATACATAAATATCTCTTGGTGAATTAACTTTTAAACTATATGCTATCCAAACTCTTTGTAAAGAACTATAATCATAATCTAAACTAATATTGTAACCAATAATGATTTTACTTTAGTGTTCTCGGATACAATTTTGTAGTTTATTAGGAATGTATTGGTTCACGTCTTCGGTCCCTTAAATCCACAGGATTTTATTACTTAAGAAGTGGAACCAGCTCATTTATTACTTTACACAATTTAGTTAATATAACTTAAAACTATATTATTTTTGTCTTAAAACACGTTTATTAAATATTGTATATATATTTAATCTAAACACAGGGGATTTATTAAAACCAGCTAATTGTTATTGATGTCACTGACACTTAAATGTATTTTTGAAAACCAATTTTTTTTATGTTTATTTGTGTGATCAAGTGATCGCGAATGAAAATAAAATAAAATTAAATTGTGCAAATTTTGAAATCAACCCTCACTATTATGTTTAGAATGTGTGTATTATGTTTGGGTGGACGACAAATGTTTGGTCAGGACATTATATTATTTATTTTTTTAAACAACCTGAAAGTTAATTTGTAAATTAAATAAAAATAAGGCGGAGGAAAAATCAGGCATGATTCCACATACATTCTAGTTATTTTTTTTTTTTGCTAGCTCTATGCTTATACTTAGTCCTAATGATTTGCAGCCTAAGAACGAAAGTGTATATTACAAAATTTCAATCACATTCACTTGAATAAAGAAAGAACAATGGAAATTCGGTCACCATCAAGCCCTGACTTTTTGGGTTGTATTTAGGATTATTGGTATTTTCCTAATGTACACTTGTCATAAAGGTCCTAAAACACATTATAATTGCTAAAATATTCAGAGCTCTAGTTGCTTTCCTTTTTCCGTGTTCCGCTTCTGGTTCAAATACTTTTATAAACTATTTTGTTTTTACTTTCTCTCAACTCCTTGGAGAGAAAGTATTGTGATCATCCAAAGAAATCTAGTTTTTGCTAAATAATGACAATCATGATTCCCTGAAACAGAAAAAGTGGTTCTCGCTATGCCGTTTGTCTGTATCTCGGCCTAGAACTGAAACCATTTTGCCGATTGGGTTAAAACTTGATATCAAGGATTTTCATAAAAGTTCCCCCGAGAAGTATGTGGAATTGGATATCTATCCCTAACACTAAGGATAGCTCACCGAAGGAAAAAAAGAGAAAAAATCTATTTTCTCGAAATTATCTCTAACAAAATTTTGATTAAATTTTGTATCTGGACGTAGTCTAATATAACAACAGTTCTGATTTTCCCATGAAAATGACTTTAAAAAATCGATTTTCTTGATATTCGCTGTTTCGATTTAATTTCCTGTCTAAGTATTGTTTAAAATTAAAAACCAAATGACAATTTATTTTTCCCATGAAAATGAATTTAAAGGTACTTTTACATAAGCAATGATTTCAAATTTTGATCATTTATCCTCAACTATTTGAGATTTAAAATAATTTATCATTGAAATGTTGTACTACTATTAAAACTAAAAAAATTTAATTGACATATATTTTTATAAAACCAATAGAATCTGAATATGTAAGATATGTATGTAGAACATGTAAAAACAATTTGGAGATCTTTAAAGTACGAAATTTAATGTTGGTGGACAAAGATATTCCTATTTTTTGTTTTTGTTTGTATTAGTGTGCTGAGTTCATAATGCCATAGAGTAAGTAGGAAGCTGTGTATATTATTTCATTTACCGACCTCGAATAAAGGAGGAGGTTCTCTTATTTGAGCTGTATGTTTGGTTTTATTTATCTATGGTGGATTATTTCTCAACAATGTAGCTCTCGCTCTCTCTCTCTCTCTCTCTATATATATATATATATATATATATATATATATATATATATATATATATATATATATATATATATATATATATAAAATTCATTAGGTACGGTACTAGTTATTTCCATTCAAACTCAACTCGAACTCAACTCCAAATGAAAAATCCATACTCGCACAACTCTTAATATTTTGAATGGTTTGAGGTTTTGTACCTGGTCAAGTAAAGTGGGGAATAATTTTCCACCTTATAGGTTTCACTTGTTTTTCACTTCCTCTAAACAAGCCTTCTTGATTTTTTTATCAAAAAAAAGTTTCAAGTTTGGCCATTATGAATTATTATTAAAACAATTTAAATGATTTACCAGCATTTTTATTTATTGGGTCTTTTATTTTAACGATTAACTTTCAATTAGAATTAGTTATTGTATTAATTAATGCAGAATGTCAAGGTTTGAGGCCTACATCTTAATTATACAAATCTAATACACTATTATTGATGATTAATAATATACTATATTATACAAGTGTACAAACTGAAAGAATGTTGAATGAGAACTTGAGAACTACTACAGCTATGCATCATTTTGAAATAGAACCCAAACCCGGCCTTACAAACATGAGCTGAGAAAAAAAAGGAGAAACCAGCCCTCTCCTTTCTTTGTCTCGGAATCTATTTTTGGAAAAAATGTATACCTGCTACTCAGTCAACCATACAGGCGCCAATACGTCTCGCTTTACACAAGTTGAATTATCAGGGGGGGAAATGGAATTGAAGTTCTCTACAAGCACGAAGCATAGCGGATTTGAAACAAACTAGAATGTATGGGGGTTCTCTCTTAACAACAAACTTGGCTCAAGTACGGCGTGCATGTCTGTTTCACAGGGGAAGATGTAAAACCGAGGGGAAATGGCTTTTTTCCGCCTGGGAATGAGTGGAATAACGGCACTTATCGTTATTAGCATACGTTTGGTTTGGTTTCTTTTTACATTTCACTCTCTTTAAAACTAAGTTTATGTAGAATCTAGTTACGTAGTTTTTTGACACTAACATTTTACCATGTCAGTGTACCATGTCTTGTAGCATTTGCTACAATTAAAGAAGAAACAAGACGAAGGGAAATGAACTACTTACCCATTTCACTGTTCCAGCACCTCACGCCTACGGTCCAGCGACACAACAAATACAAATCCGAGCATGAGCTCGACACGCAACGAACTGATAGAACCCACCCAAGTTCGAGCGGCGACCGCTAGAGGTCGTGAGACAGTGGAACTTTCCAAAGAATCTAATAAAGGAAGTAATGCCAGTTTCAGCCTATAGGAGAACATTCTAGTGCCTTGAAGTTTGTTCTCAGAGCTTGTTGTCATGCGTATCCCCCCCTTTTGTGATCCAAATATGTTCCCCCACCTTGTTCCTTGCCTTCCATGTTTCTCTGGGTTTTCAAGCGTATATAACGTCGGTATGGCAACATGACCGACACTCTTGGACTTGACTCTAGATTGAGTAGTACGTAGCCGTGGCTATAAGTATTTAACATGTAAGGAAATTTAATTTTCTACTTAAATATTTTTTTTAATGTAAACTTTTCCAAATTAAACTTTTTGGCCTAGTATTTCTCTTCTTTATTGTTATACTCATAAATCAGAGATTAAAATTAAAATTAATCATGAATAATATATTGAGGTGTTTAATAGACCGTTATATTGAAGTTTGAAAGCTCGATTCATATCAAGCGTCGATTAGCACTATTATGTCTGGAAGACAGATAGATAGCTTATTGTGTAAATTGATATGCTAATTCTTTTTGTTTAATAATATAGCGTTTAATGAATTTCAGTCTATATTGTTAGCTACTAGGGTATGTATTAATTTATTATTTAAAATAGCATTGCAAATAATCATGTTCTTTCTTAAGGGTTTATTCACTGAGGAAGTTAACTTCTTGTAAGAAAAATATAATCAGGCTATTTTCTTCTTGACGATGACTGATGATAAAATACTAGATTACTTTCGGTTTTATTTAGAATCCGACAAGGTTGGAACTTTATGTATATAATAATCAAATAAATATATATATTTGATTATTTGAAATAATCTCAGTTATTTGTAAGTTGAGTCATTATTATTGTGAGCTTTAGTATATTATGTTGGCCAATAGATGTCGTGAGAAATAATAGACAATTAAATTTGTTTAATTTGTTAAGTAGCCCAACTAATGTTAAAAAAATATATATATATATATTAACTTTGATAGGATCTTTTATATAAAATCAATATACCAACATTTGATCTTCTAAATTTTGTCACTGTACTCATATCATAATATTCTTCATACCATCATATACGGTTTATCTTTTATATATATTAATTTATTTATATTTAAATATATTACTTATGAATAAACATCCTAAATATACTTCTTGCTTTTCTCTTGATGAATTTACGTTTTGGAGAGTATCCTTAAGATGTATTTTTGTATGCTTATATTTTATTACTGTTCACTTTGAGATTAGGTTATTTATTTTGGTAATACTATCAGGTTTATATAATGAGGGCACGAGGATGACCGTCAGATTATTACTTCCGCAAATAGGTGAGTTTTGTGCACTGAGTTACAGTTGTCTGTTCTCAGATGATTGAAAAACAATGCACTCAAACAACTCACTCTGATTGTGTTAATGCTTTCTTGTTTACTATTTGAGCCTTCTGTTTTGCTTTATTGGTCAAGGAAGTCTCATTCTTACTATCCATCCAAGCTACCCACATTTAGACTTTTGGAGTAATGATGATATAAACTTAATATTAAGGAAGTGTTCCCGCAAGAAATAATGGTAAACGATTTTGGAAAAAAAAACTAAGTATTTAGTACATCTAGCCGGTATCTGAGCCCAAACCTCTATAAGACCGGAAAAGCCCACTACGATATATTTACGTTTTGTCGGCGTGCCCACTAATGAGGTAATCACATAATTAATTTACAATTGAAATTAATGTATTGAATTATATTTTCAAAACCTATTTCATGTCTAAGGTAAATAAACTATTTGATCCTTTTTTGGCATCATTACGTCCAAAACAGTCTTCTATTCTAGTGCCAATAATTTTTATAATCAACTTACTGTTTTAGAAACGGCTATTTTTTTAATCATTTCTATACATATTTCTTATCCACACCATATAACAAGAATCATTAAAGTTTTGAGATGAGCAAAGTGGCAGCACCGCTTGTTTGGAAACTTCAATATATAATAAGCACTTTCGTCACCTTTTGAGGTGCAAATTAAGGGATTTAACCTTGAGATCAAGAGTAATGGCTGACAATCAAATTTTCTATTTACAAGGTCATTAATAAAATATTAATTCAATGCAGGGGCCACGCCAAGTTTTTATTAATATATATAAACATAATATTTCTGAAAATTTTCTATATTATTTTCAGCTCTGAACATCAGATGCACAATACTGGGAGAATTTAGAGAGCTTGAACATAAAATACAACTGTAAAATACTCGCCACTATTGTACCGTTCAAAATTTAACGTTCACACACATCCTATCTTGTCGCACAACGCCTCGCAAGTCACACCTCTCACAGACCATCATACCGTTTCATAGCCAAAACAATGCTACAAAAACACCACTGTAATATCCCACATCTTCCCCCCTCTAATTTCACAACTCTTCGATAAATCTCTTCACCGGCTTTTTTTTACCGTCGAGGGCGCGAAGCTGGTGGAGTTGGACCACGCACTTTTAAGCTGTGCTCTCTGCCAAGGGGACTCATACCAGGGTTTCCTCACTAGTTAGGTCCACAGCTACGTAGGTTCAGGATTCTTGCTTCAGATCCGGGTTACTCGTTGTGTCCTCAGGAAAGGGTTTAACATTATTTGGGCATTGGGCTGTAAGTGGTGCTCACCCTTGTTCTTCATCAGTACTTCTGGGTGGCTTTCTTGATTGATCCTCATGTCGAATCCAGATCATATCCAAGTGTGAAACATAAACCTGGATACGTCATAGTCCGAGTATTTGCTTAACCTTTGCACTGACCCACTTATATTTGTTTCTCCTATAATTCTTCACCCAGACTTGGTCGCCCACAGAATAACGACTAGTGTTGGTACTAACTCTCCCATATGCCTCCCTCTGTTTATCTAGAGCTTGCTGCACACTGCCTGATGTCAGAAAGGGTGAAGTAGGTTCATACAATTCCTCAACTGCCTTCCAATCAAAGCTAGAAATGGTGAAATCCCGGTGGTTGCATAGGGAGCATTTCTATAATCAAGTAGGAACTTTTGTGAGGCTGCGTCAAGTTGGGATAGAGGAACTTCCTCAAGGGCTGTCTAGAGACAGCGCTTTACGGTCTTTACCTTATTCTCTGCGGTACCATTTGATTTTGACCAAAATAGGGCTCCATGCTTCCATTGGATTCCATTATTCCTTAGGAATGTCTGGAATTCCTCACTTTCAAAGGATGAATAGCTGTCCGAGACAAGGTATACCAGTAGGCTGAATCGGGAAAATATCTCCCGCAAAAACTGGATGGTCGTGGCTGCCGACATGGACAATTTTGAGAACACTTCTGGCCACTTATAATGAGCTACAATGACCAGGTAGTATTTACCCAAAACAAGGTTCTAGGTAATCAATGTGCAGGCGTTCCCATGGCTTTGTTGGCCATTACCATGGTACAAATTCAGTCTTTGGTGGGTTATCCTCGGTTGCGTTGCAAGCTGGACATAATTGCATTAATTCAGCAATGTCCTGATCTAGTTTTGGCCACCAAATGTATGAGCGTGCTAAAGCCTTGGCCTTGACGATGCCCAGATGAGTTGCATGTAGTTCTTGCAGTATGGTGGCTCTTAAGGCTAAGGGTATTATAATCCGACACCCCCAAACCAACACATCTCTTTAAACATGGAGTTCATCCTTGCACCAGAAGTAGGGTTGTAAATTAGCCTCAACAGCTTGTGGCCACCCATACTTTAAATAATTGAAGGTTTTCATAATAACCTTTTCTTTTTTTGGGATGTTAATAACTGATTATAGTCAAGTGGCAAATTATAATTGTTGTCCTGAACATAATATTGAACTGTCTCATATACATCTTCATGAACATTAGGTCGCTCGAGCATTGGTGTGCTTGACAGTCAATCAGCAACTTTCTGGAAAGATTTTATCCATTCAACATCATAACTCTAATTCGATAATATCAGAGTCCATCACTACAATCTGTTTGCTGCACACGCTGGACTGCCATGCTTTGGACCAAAGATAGCTGACAAGGGCTTATTATCGTTCACCAAAGTCCAATTCCTTCCAAATAAGTAAGTGTGAAACTTCTTAACTTCAAAAATGAGCCCCCCTCCTTCTTTTTACAACTAGCTGTAAGATTATTCCGCTTTAGATAGCGAGTGTCTTGTAAACGCTAGCGGTTTCTCTTCACAGTTAGGATATCTTCGTGAAATCATTGCACCGAGTCCTAGGTCTGACCCATCAACCGAAAGACGAGCCTGATACTGTGGGTTAAAATGAGCCAGCGATCGGTTAGTTTGAAATACCTCTTTGATCTGACAGAATGCCTGGCAAGCCCTTACGCAATAGCTAGTACAGGGGAACCAGAATTGTGGCTAGAAAGGGCAAAAATTTTGACAAATAATTTTTAAATCCTAAGTATATCTTTCACGTTCTTCGGCTTAGGAGCTTATAAAATTGCACGAACCTTGTCCTCAGTTGAATGCAAGCCATCTGCGTCAATCATGATGCCGAGATATTCCATTGAATATTTACCTATCTCACATTTCTTTATGGACAAGGTCAACCCACAATCTCTGAGTATATCCCCTATTAGGATGTCATCAACTAGCACAACGGTACCTTCTAGACTACCAATTAAAGGGTCCATTATTTTTTGGGACTTGGCGGAAGCACGTGTGACCCCAAAAGGCAAGCTGGTATTTTGAACAAGCCTTTTAGTGTGGTTATTGTCATGAGTAATGGAGTTGCCTCCGCTAACCCAAACTATTGATAAATGTTAGACAAATCAAGCTTCTCAAACACCTTGCTGCCCAGGACTTTGTGAAACAGATTCTCAATACTAGGAAGAGGGGGCTGATCTACTTGTAAACATGTACTTCACGTCAAATTATAGTTGCCACATATTCGATTTCCCCCACCCTTTTAAATCAACAAAAATATAGGTGATCCAAATTGGTTGTAGTCCACAGGATCTAGAATCTCTTATTTCAAAAGTTTGTCAATTTCATGGGCAGCCCCCTCTTGAAAATCAATTGGGTAATTCACTAAACCAGGCCTTTCCCAGCAGTTATGGGACATCCAACTCCACCACAAAAATTGAGGGTTCAGAAAAATGTTTGACAGTGATTCTACCTAACGGTATCAATTTTTCCTTTAAATACGAAACAAAGGTTTTGGAAATTGGAGTTAACACTAAATTAGGGAATGTTTCCCTAAACAATTTCAACGGTACTGTAATTGTGCTCAAGCACTTGGTATCAAATTGAAATGTAATGCTTTCATTGCTAATCGTCAAAACAACATTATAACTCAGGCTCTCTTATTCCACCTCATTAATCTTGTACAAGCTTACACTATCATCTTTGTTATCTTCAGATAAAATTGTATATTTTCTTGAATTCTCCCTTTAAAATAAGACTGCTACTTATTTATGTTATTCTATCTACCCTTATTTCTGTATACCCTTGCTAAATGTCCAATCTGTGAGCAAATATGGCATGTGTAACCACGATACTTACAGTTTTCTGAGGCATGGTTATAACCTGAGCAAACATCACAATGATCCCCTTCAGAGAAACCAGGCTAGTGTTTTATTATACTAATTTGTCTACTTTGGCTATCTCATGTAGACTTATGACAAACTGGCTCCTTTTTTATCTTAATATATGTTAACCAATATTGAAGTGAAGAAACTTAGTTAGCACTAGCTAGCTCTACTGATTTGTCAATCGTCAACTTAGTGGCTTTTTCCTCAAAAAACCTATCATGAATTGGACCCTGAAACAAATTTATTTATTGGAGCAAAGTTTATATGGGTGTCAAATTCACAATTCGCCACCAACTCCCGTATTCTTGTCAGCCACTCATTTAAGTTCTCTTCAGGTTCCTTACTAGCATTGAAAAACTTAAGTCTCGTTGCAAAGCCAGGCTCCATGGGCAGAAAGTACTTGTAAAACAACTCAACGAGTGCATCGTATTTCAACTGCTTAGGCATTTTAGGTACATTAAGTTATTCATTAACTTAAAAGCATCTTCATCCAATGCATTGAGGAAGAGGCCTTGTCTTCTAGTTTCCCTCTTGATTCGGTTAGCGTCAAAGAAACTCTCCAGCCTAGGTTTGTAAAATGACCAGTCATTTTTTAAAGTAAACTCCCTCAAGACACCAATGGTGGTGATTTCTCCGTCCTCAGCCATTTTGAATGCAAATTTATACTACTTCCTTTGGATTGACGTCTCAGGTCTTCAATTTCGGGATACACTTAGTAAGTTTGTAAGCTCGAATGCTTGCTATTCTTGGTTTTGGTCAACACCAGATTCGATAGTGAGTAGTCCCATCCTTGTCATCAATATAAAATACTCACCACTATTTTACCGTTCAAAATTTATCGTTCACACATCCTGTCTTGTCGCATAACACCTCGCAAGTTACACCTCCCACAGATCATCATACCGTTT